>CM032797.1:19609617-19712117 GCA_019155185.1 Beaufortia kweichowensis | reverse complement strand
CAATTTATTCATTGTTGATTCCAGTAGGGGCTGCATGAGATCCAAACATTTCCAATAATGCCAGAGTGTTGTGAAGTCTATTGAGAAAAGATCTAAGGAAATACTCGGCTGCAATCCATATTTGTTGGCGTTTAGACTTACAAAAACACCAAATGACATTCACTACAATCTAGAATGAACAGTCAAAAGGACCGCTAATGGCCGTTCTAGTGTTAAATAAAAGGTATTTGGTCAAATGTGGCCGTGTCTTTTTGTCAGGGTTGGATTACAGTATTTAGAATATCAGTCTGTGGAATGTCCTCATTTAGGGTTAGATATGTAAAGGTGTGTTTTGTGTGTTTTTTGTCAGGTGTGAGGATGGCCTACGTGAACCCCAGCCTGTCTGTTCAGAAGAGTTCTTCATCGTCAGTGGAGCGTCAGAGAGAATATCTCTTAGACATGATCCCGTCACGCTCCATCTCACAGACGGCAAACACATGGAAGTGAAACTCGTGTGGAACATCTCCGGTCTGCTCTTAAATCTAGAACTGCTCTTGAGTTTCAGCCAAGGGTTTGGAATCTCATGAAGATTAAAGTTTCGTAACACACTTGTTTGTATGGTTTATTCTTCCTGTTGAGTTTGTTGAAGGAAAGAACTTGACTTTATGAATAAAGGTGACTGAATGTCCCGTGAATATCAGAACACTGACGCTCATGTGAATGATGTGCCTGTAAAGAAGCATTCAGCAGTGATTTTCTTCTCATCAGGAGATGTTTAATGCAGATGAACCTGTAAAGGGTCTGCACAGCCTTCATTGCTTAATGCAAACGTAAAAGTGCTTGGGGTGTTTTTCTTTTGTTTTTGGCCTGTTTTTTCTATTAGTTGAGTAACTGTGTGAAATATCATCTTTTTGTGTGTGTGTTTTTTTGTCTGGTTTTGCCTCGACACTGAAGAAAGGCTTGTGTGCTGCTGAAATCACGCTTGACACATTTATTAGATTTATACATTAGGTTCATTTCATTAAATGGTTCAGAATTTTCAAAATGGGTAATTTAGACTTTGTGAATGTTTGAACATTTTGTTTTACTCATCCAGTCGAGTCAGTTGAATGTTTGTCTTAAGTTTTGGTTGGCAGTTTATATAGATAATATTGTTATAGTACAAGTTTACTTCATTCATAATTGTTTAGTTATATTATTATTTTGTCTGTGAGGTCACTTGAACATGTGATGTCAGACATACAGCTCCTGTATAAAGTGATAATGTTACAGTGTGTTAGATTCACATCACACAATAAAACGCTTTACTACTTTGACTCTGATATATGTTCTGTTTTTATATTTGAATAGTGAAAAAATTACATTGAGCAAATGTTTAAGAAACGTATCAAATGTAACACGTAAGGGCGTGGCGTGGCGTGGCGTGCTCAGGGGGCGCTAGAGAGCCGCGCAGCTTTACGCTCACTCACAGCCGAAGAAGAGTCGATCACAGCCGAAGAAGAGCCGATCTCAGTGAGAGTCGCTGGCCGTTGGTGGTGAAAGATGGCGGCGTCCAAGGTGAAGCAGGACATGCCTCCAGCCGGGGGATACGGGTCCATTGATTACCGCAGAAATCTGCCGCGCCGGGGCCTGTCCGGTACGTGCCGCTACAAACCGACAGCTTTATAACCCATCAAGTGTTTTCATGTAGATTTATTTATCGTGTCAATATCACACCGGCGACACGTCATTCTGCATTTAAACAAACCTCAAACAAGTCTTATATTTGTGTTCATCTGATCCATGAAACAATCTTTATCTGTTTCTTTGATTCTGTGTGAGTTTATTTACTGCAGTTTAAACCGACAGTATGATCATAAACACGTCTGATTGATTTCGTGTCTCATGTGTCACTAATATGAAATTAGATCATGAGGGTTTTTAGACACATACAGTGAACTTGAGAACAGCTGATTGTGTTACTGTAATGTGTAGTTGATTGTCTGAACTCAGGGCTTTAGTCAAATATAAACAGATGAAAATGTCTTTTAGTTTCACTAGGTGTCTGTACAGACTGTAAAACATTATTTCACAGTGTTATTGCTCAGTAATATTACATGAACTGAACACATTTTGTCGCCATACTGTATGAGCTTCTTTAGTGTGTTAGTTAAATCAAACACAAAACAAAACTCACAACCATTACTAGACAAAACACACATATAATGATGTCATATATAAGTGCACAGAATCTGATGTAAAACAGCTGATTGTTGTGATTGTGTATGTGTGTGTTTTGTTTTCATGAAGGGTACAGTATGTTTGGCATTGGAATCGGGATCATGCTGTTTGGATACTGGAGGCTTTTTAAATGGAACCGAGAGAGACGGTGAGTCACATGATAGTGTTGTGTATGGGATGTTAGAGATGACAGACCACAGCGAGACATACAGACTGTTATTCAGTTTGAGTAAATATGATGAAGTGATGAGCTGTTTCTGTGACAGGCGTCTGCACATTGAGGATTTAGAGGCTCGCATCGCTTTACTCCCGCTGTTGCAGGCAGAACAGGACCGCAGGTGACGCACAGAGAACACATCAAATTCTGAACATATAAAGACTGATTGAAGAGAGTTATGTGATGTGGTTTGATTCTTCTCTAGAACATTGCGAATGCTGCGTGAAAATCTGGAAGAAGAAGCCGTCATCATGAAGGACGTTCCTGACTGGAAGGTTCTCAGAGACAGTTCACTCATTTATAGCATCATATATAAACTATATATTTATGTACTATTATACTTTGATTAATCTGAATCTGCTCTGTGTGTGTTTTCTTCAGGTCGGTGAGAACATGTTCCACACAGATCGATGGGTCACACCCATCACAGAAGAGCTCTATAATCTCAGACCCCGAGAGCAGTTGCTTCATAAGAAATTTGGTTTTCTGTGGTATGTGTAGACAGCAGCAATCCCAGCATGCTCAGCGTTAAACATCATCATGCACACTGTTCTTTTCTGGGCTCTGACACTGTTTGTGTTGTAAATGTTTAAGTATTAAATCTCTTTTCTTTACCTCTGAAATGTTCTTGTGTTTTCTCTCTCATCTGAGCTGCAGTAGGTTTATTGCTAATCATAGAACACAATGTCTTCCTCAATCTTTAATCATAAGTCGACTCTCAGAATACTTAGATGTTATTTAGAAACCATCGTTTAATTGGTTTTAGGAAGATACATTTCTTTACAAAGGAATTACCTGTTCGTTTACCTTTTTATGTAGCTGGTGTGAATGGAAACAAATTTAGTGAAATGTGTAAAATACCAATAATGTCATAGTCTACTGAAAGCACATTCACACAGTATTTTGTTATCCGTGTAAATGATAAAATCCCGATGATTTGGTCTGACAATAATGTAAATATATGGCTGTTGTAAGACACACATGAGATCACATTAACTCTAGACATGAGCCACTAACATCTCTAGAAACACAAACACACTATCTGTTGTTTATTTCAGACTTGACTTCAATGTGTGTCAAATATAAGACGGTGTGTATTTAATCTAGCAGGAGTGATGTTATAATAGAAAACACTAGCATGATTGTGTAATATGTGTCACACATAATGATGCAATAATAGCAGTTTAGTGTCAATGAACAGACATTTGTGATGGTCATCTGTCTGTATTAAACAGAGACACAGTTTCAGCATCACAGAAGTGAATTCATGTGAATCTAGTGAAGATGACGGGAGAAACACCTGAGATATCTCAGGTAAGAGCTCAAACTCAGTTGATCAACCTGTTAAAACAGCTCAGGTAATTGTCTTTTATATTGTGTGTTCTGTATATTTGTCAATAGTTTTGACTGTCACTTAAACACTTGAAAGAGATTCGTGTGTACACTGTATTAATGCAGTAATGTAGATCTATGGGTTGATATATGCGAGACATTTAAACATATCGTTTTGATCATTCAATACCTTGACATCAGCTGTTCTGTGGTGTACGTGAGCGCGCGCGCGCGCGTGCGTGAGAGTGACTTTACAGCACCGTCACTTTCCTTTTAAATGTGACACACACGTCACACATCTGTCTTTATGTTTGTGACAGGCTTTTAGATCAAGTATATCATAAAAATACATCATTTCTCGCGCTGTTCCTCTTTCATGACGAGGCTTGTTGATCTTATTAAACATCATGGCTTTTGTGTTCAGGGGACTCCCGGGCTGATGCTTCTGATATCGACCCACACGAAAGGTCAATGCTTTTCCTCTGACGTGTGAATTCTCTTACTGATACACTACTAGTAATAGTTATCTAGTTTGCCTGATCTTTTACAGTAAAGAGGAGGCGGTCTCCATGGAGACGGAGTTGCTAAGGGATTATCGCTTTGGCCTGCAACAGATATTGGGATACGCGTGTGCGGTTACCATCACTAAAGTCTGCTGGATTTTCAATAGTTACAAATAAATCATGAAGCACACAAAACTATCAAATGAACCCGTGAGCTTGAGTTTTTATATGGAGAAACATCAGCCTACAGTTCTGGTCATCTGCGGCCTGGTGTGTTTGTGATGTCCGGACACAGTATTGCTTTGGTTTGATGTGAGATGAGTTAACAGTGATCTGTGTCTTCATGCAGGATTATATCCCAGACATCAGGATCTCACGGTCCAGTGTGAGAAGATGGACCTTCCCTTCCTCTCGTACCTGCCCACTGAGGTGAGATGACGTCACTTTTACATTCTCTTTGATTACTAGAACACCATTCACAGTCGTTTCTGTGGTTAGTAATGATGCGTGTAATCTGGTTGTGGACACGCACACACACACACACACACACACACACGTGAAGGTGTTTATGGCACAGTTTGCCACTGTAAATTCAAACAAATGGCTTTAAACTTCAAGAAGATCAGTCTAAGGTAAACAGCAGACATAAATGTATTCTTAAAATAACTACTGCTTATTTTCCACAGACTAAAGACTGCTTTTATTGAAACACTGCAGATTAAACACCCGTGGACATGACACTCGTGTATCACCATGTTTCTAAACAGACTGTTTTTGCACATTGAAGTTTTTCTGTGCTCCTACCATTGTCTTAAATAAACTAGTAGTAAATCTGCTGTTATAATTACAAAACAATGTAGAGATCTTGAAACTGCAGTACTTGAAATGTTTCATAGCAGTAGTCTAAAAGACCAGACCTGCTCGTTTCAGGAATCAGTCTTCAACACACCCTGTTCTTCTTCTTGGAGAGATTATGATAAATATGTTGTTGCAGTGTTTGTTGTTTTTGTCAGGTGTTAACAAGGATAAACAAGGTTTTGTCAGGATAAAACAGATTGCAGAATATGAAAAATGCTGATTAAGAAAAGTTAAGAAAAATAGAAGGAACTTTCAAAAATAATTAGATTTTTTATATAACAGAAATGTTTCATTAACTTTACAGGAGGGACAAGACAAAAATGACCAACAAAGTATGTTCAGTGTTCAATGTCTTTGGGTTTCTAATGAAGAACTCCAAATTGATTAAGAATTCACTTGTGTCCTTTTGGCAGTAGAAAGAGCTCATCACAAGCTTTTATTTGATAAACTTGCGTCCATTGATATGAACCTATAGTCCAGAACGCCTTAATATTAACAGAATTTACAAAAATATCCCAGTTACGTTTGATTCTTAATACTGTGTGATATTACCTGAATCATCAACAACTGTTTATATGTTCTGTAACAACAAACAAACAAGAGACTTATAAACAACTATAAGAAACAGTTGTTGATTTTCCATTTCTGCAAGATGGAGAGTTTATGTAATTTATGAACACAACTGTGTATATATTTCTTTATTTAATTATTGTGAATTCATTTCTTTTCAGGACTCAGATGATGATAACCTCCAGTTGGCATTCTGTTCGTCATCAATAAAGATTATTTTTTGCTTATCCATATAAATTCTGTGTCCACAGCTATCAACACTTTAATGCAGTAATTGTAAAGTTTTCATGAAGAGGAAGATCATTTTTTTCTCAATTAATTCAGTTTACATTTTGTATTTCTGTGTCAACTTGCGTCAACAAGTTCACATGCCAAAGAAGTTTATTAATATAAGCAATTAAGTTTTTTTTTTTTTACTGTAGTTTTATTTAGGATGTCCTTAAAGATGTTTATTCTTAAATGTATATTGTATTTTTCTATTTAAGACATGTAATTGTTTAATATTAGTAATGTACTGCTGGATCCACGTTACAATGCTGAGGGTTTTTAACAATTTGAGAAATAAATGTTTTGAAACGTTATGCTGTAATTTTACCATATGGGTGAAATAGAAGAGAAATCAAGGGATTTGGGAAGTATATTAATAAAAAACACCTTGCAGTAGCTTTACAGAACATGTTGGATTCACTGTTTCTCGGATTGCAGATATAATTTTGTTCTTTTAATTTAAGATTAAACCAGAATACGTAAGGAAGACTTGTGTTATTTTAGTAAATAAGACTTAAATTGTACTTGATAAAATTTAGTTGAACATGATTAAATTACAGGTTCACACAATTAAATGACGTAAACAAATTTGTTTTTTGACATAAACATTGTTATTATTATTAAATTTTTATTTGACGTGAATATTACATTTACATTGGACAAACCATATGCGTTGTTTGAGTGTTTTAATGTACATGCTCATTTTCAACACCTGTCCACGGATGACTTTTATTTAAACAAAACACAAAGTTGGAAATATTTGGAAATATCACCTCAATTTTCAGGGTTTACAAAGTTTTTGGTTTAAAACGTTTGAATTTTGATTACAGTCAAAATAAAGTGATTTATTTTCATTAATTGAACTAAAATTTTAAAAAATTTAATTAAAAAGTAAAATCCTAACCCTTAATTTAATGAAAATATTCATTTATTTTCATGAAAACAAAACCGTGTTTTATGTTAGCAAAACTTATATAGTTTTGTAGTTACTTTTATTACATTTCTTTGCTTTGTACATAAACCTGCAGGTTGGGAATCTGATGAAGACGACTCTTCTCATCTCTCTCATGACACCATAGAGATGCGCTCAGAGTTTCTGAATTACACTTTCTGCCCTACGACATCCAGAAGAAATATGAGCTCAACTTGCCAAAGTTTACTGGGACAGATTGTGTTATTGAACTGTAATCTGTGTTTGTTACGGGTTAAAATCAGAAGACAGAGTGAATTAAACATGCGTTTTATTCATCATTAATGTTCCTCCAAAACGAAACTTCTTCCAATAATTGACCTCTGGGTTGACTGGTTTTTATAACAGGTTTACATTTAAAGTTAAATCACAGTAAAAATGTCAAATAACAAGGTTTGGTCTTGTCATAAAATATGGTGGAACACATTCTGTTCTTCACATAGGCTACACACATGTCAAATAAATGAATAAATGTAAATATGTCAAATAAATGCGATGAGAAGTGATTCTCTTTTCCTCCATCAGAAGATCTTTCTCTGCTGGTCCTCAGACGGTCTACACCACCTGAAACATTTCAGATAAAACATTAAATATCATGCTTAAACATCTTATCACGTGCCTTCAGTCATCTGTGAATACAAACCTTAGGATTTATTTTTGGGGATGATCACACTCAACAGCCCTTGATATTCTGGACACCTGCCGCAGCTTTCAGTAAGATATTAACCTAAACCAATCAAATAAACAGTATTAAAACAGAAAACGTTCAATCAAAATAAACACAGAAGAGCTAGTGTTAAAGCAACATCTATAGTTTAAAACTGAAGTGCATTCATGATGAGTGACAAATCTCAGATTCAGAGAATTAAAGTTTCTGACGTCCCACAAACAGACTTCAGTGACGGGTGGAGGACATAGATCTGACTAAAACAATATTTAACATTTGCAGCGGTGAGTTTTTATGAATGAACAGGAGAACAAAGGAAGATTACCTCACGGACACAGGGCTATTGTATCTCCATACATGAACATGAGCCCAGAGAGAGAAGCAGCGGCTTTTTCTGAGCAACAGGAATCACTTGAGCAGATGAAACAAGTTTAAGAAAATTCACAGCGCTTTGCATTTCACGCTGAACTTTGCTTCTCAAGTCAACGCCGACTGACTGATGAACTATTGATGATCAAGAGCACAAAAAAAAAAAAAGTGTCACTTCTTTCGCAGTCGGCTGAGATGAGCTCGTTTAGTTCTTGTGCAGATTTTACTAAATTAACTATGGTTTAACTACAGTTACCACATACTGGTGGTGATAAAGTTACCAAAAAAGTTGAAAAACTGCCTATTTATGAAAACCTCAAAATCAAAAACTATAAAAACTAACTAACTAATAGTATTTGTATTACCGTTATGCATTTAATGTTACTTTTTAAAAAGGATGTTCAAGAGATTCAGTCTAGTTTCAACACAAGGACTTGCAGATTCTTTGTAAAGGCACCACAGAATTCAGATCATTTGAACAGAAGGGTTTGTTTAATAGGGCTCCATGAAGCCAACATAATAAAATCATAGAATGAGTCAAATTTTTCATACAAACAAGACAGGAGCACAATTTCCCCCCAGTTCTGGAGCGAACGATTAACAATCTCTGGTTGTTCTCCAGTAAACGATGAATGAACGTGTCAAGAGTCCATCACAAGAGCGTGGTTTAAAATGCAGTCGTGGAGCAGAGAGACCTCGGGTCGAGAAACCCAACAGCATCGGACGCTCCAGCAGCCGTCACCAGTCTGAAAGGAATTCACTTTTTGGATACTGGACATTCATTATTTTTCATCTATTAAAAGGAGCCATTCATTTCAAATTACAGTGACTCCATTTATGTAACGGGTAACCCTATGAAACTATAAAAGTAAAAAATAAAATGCAAAACAAAACTCTAAGGGAGGTTTTCAGCTCAAACACACTATATTCCCCCTGAAAGCAGTTTTAAAACTCCGCAGGTAACATGAACACATTCACAGCCTTTCCCTCAAAAGAAGAGAAACAACACAAATCCAAGAACAGATGTTCAGAGTCTTTATGAAACGCGCAGTCAGCGGTGTGTGTCGACTCTTGGGTTTTACTCGTGTACAGCTGAGGAGGAATACGACACATGAGGACACTGAATCATCGCATCAGGTTAAGACAGTCATGGACTCTGCTAACCATCTACATCACATGAAGAACACAAGAGAAACATCAGGGCTCAGTCCAGCAGCAGATGGGAGAACAATACGGCTTCATCCCTCAAAGTGAAACCACCGTTTCAACGCTTTTATCTTTTTAAGTCTTTCACATCAGATTAAGTCTCTAAGACGCAATCGCCTGCTGTTCTTATTAAAACAAGATAAATGTAACTCTTATCCTAAACTTTACACAACTGAGTGCATCAATAATAAAAAGGGTTTTGACTAATACTTTGGGAAACTCAAGGAAAGCGGGGTTTTCTGGACTATGGAGGGAAGAACTACATGTTTTTAAAGAGCTGTTAATACGTACCATAGCTATCATAACCATCTCTGTATGAGCCGCCACGATCACCGTAACCGGAGCTCCTGCAACACAAAACCAGCACACGACATGTAAATAAATCATGAGAAACATTTAACTAGTCACAAAACTTTGCATGTAGAGCAAAATGTTCTCTTGTGTTTCTCATTTGACAGTCTTTACGTGACCACACAAACATGACATCAACGACAGCCGAGCAGATTTACAGTAATACATGAGATGTGCTTTAATGGTTTGAAAGCAGAAACACAGAATCAGGACTTTATATAAATTCTATAATAAAGCTCAACTGTTGTTATCTACACACAGAGCGTTCAGAAGTGATGCGGACATGTCACTCACCGGTCTCTGTTGTAGCCGCCGCCCCCTCCGCTCTTGTATCCGCCCCCACTGCCATAACTCCGGTCACCTCCATAACTGCGCTCACCTCCTCCGTAACCACGGTCTCCTCCTCCGTAACTACGGTCACCTCCTCCGTAACCACCTCCACCTTCAGAAGATGACAAACGTGTGACTGCAGTCTAACGTTCTAGAACGCTCCACAAATAAAGGTTATATTATCAAACAGTATTCACACCTCTTGATCCTCCTCGTCCTCGACCGCCTCTGAAGAAGCCTCCTCCACCTCCTCTTCCTCCTCCTCCACCTCTGTATGATCCTCCACCAGATCGGCCACCGCCGCCACCGCCCTTTCCAGCCTCATCCACGCGGATCGTCCGCCCGTCCACAGACTACACACAGACAAACATCACTCATATAAATGACACGTTCCAGTGAATGAATAAAGAAGAATATTTCCCACAAACCTTTCCGTTCATTCCTTCTAGAGCATCTTTAGCATCATCTGGGTTCTCAAACGTCACGAAGCCAAAGCCTCTTGATTTGTTGGTTTCTCGGTTTCGTGCCACATGAACTAAATGGAAAGAATCTCATGATGAGCAACTCCAGCGTTAAATTTGGACAAAGAACATAAACTTGTTACTTTGTTTTAACCTCTGGAGGAACATGTTATTTTCCTATTCAGATTTCATATTTTTAATCCAATCAAGACAAACTATAAATTGATGGAAAAATACCGTAAATTATTTTTCTTTAAAAATACTTGAAAAAAAATATCTGATATCGAAAAAAGGAGGAAAAAATGCAGTTCAGATCTCAGTTTCTGCAGTGACATCTATCAGGTTTTGTGTGAATGTGACGAACTTTTCATCAACTTTTTTCATCTTTTTTGCGTAAAATCACCCGTCGGCCAATCACGTAAAACAAGCACCAATCAGAAAGAGCGCCGCGGGAGCGCGCGCCGGAACTCACCGTTGGTGATCACTCCATATTTGGAGAACGCTTCCTCTAGCGACTGCTCAGTGGTGTCGAAACTCAATCCACCGATAAAGAGTTTCCCTTCATCAGACATCGTGACGGATCTACACGAACACATTCACATCCATTACATGACACAACATCAGAAGAATTCAAGGTGAAGACAAATAAACTGCTCAAGTCGTATAAACATATTGAATTAAATGCATCAATAAAAGATTTTATAAGGAAACATCGCATTATCAAACGTTATTTGCTCATATGAATCTGGTTCATGGAGCGCGCGCGCGCGCGCGTCTTCCTCGCGGCACAAACTGGGTCAAACAATAGACGCGCTATAAACACAAGACGAAACCCAGAAACCGCTCAACATCATCAGTGCTGAAGATCACACGATCTTACAGGATTTAAACACATTGATCACATTGAGAGTATCGATCAAGAGCGCGTACACGAGTGAAGACGGAGGATTCGAAGAAGAAAAGCTCGCGCTGCGTCGCCATTTTAGGCAGCGCGTGAATCTCGAGCAGGAAACACACGCGTCAATCAAACTTAATCGGACTGTGACGCCGGTAACATTCGCTCGCGTCGAAGAAATCGACCGGACGCGGGTTTAACGCGGGTTTACCTGTAATGTCGCAGTTGCTGGTGCGGCGGTGGTGTGAACGAGCGTCTCAGAACGCGCTCAAGACTCCAGAGACGCGCAGGAGCGACGCGCTGCAGCTTATAAAGACACTGAGCCGGAGAGGCGGGGCTAAAACACTGCGCAGACAGGGCGGATTGTGACATCAAAGTATCGCGAGAGATCTGCTGTTCGCTAAAGCTGAGCTGTGACGCGATCTCGTGATACTTTTATGTGAATACGTCGATGGATCTGCAATTCAAACACGCCTCTATCCATGTGTACATGTGCAGCAAAGATTCTTAAAAGACAAATGTGTCAAACAAAAGCAACAGCTGTAAATGTGTCTTTAAACAAAAAACACAAATGGACTTTCACCACTTACTGCTATATAAATGTTGTTTCACATATAAATTGTTTATCTTCTTCTTCTTCTTCACACAATCACACAAAGACTTGACCTACATGTGTGTCACTGATTATTTATGTGTTCTCATGAAGTGTCTAACTGGTTCCTCAGTACAACACACACCTTACACAAAGACACACACACACACACACACACACACACACACACACACACACACACACACACCTTACACAAAGACACACACACACACACACACACACACACCTTACACAAAGACACACACACACACACCTTACACAAAGACACACACAGCAGAGACCACAATACTGATCATCTTCTGTCTTACAACAGAAACTGCTTTATATTTACATGTCAAACAGGTTCATGAGAGTTTCACTCATGTTTACTGTAATGTCTATATGAGTCTGGCTTGGTGGATTTGATTTCTTCATTTTTACTGCAAACATTATGATATATAGTAATATCACTAGAGTGAGATGGGTTTTTTATTTGTGGATTTTAGTCATTTTTAGCCTTTTAGATAGGGTTTAGTTTTTACAATATGGGTTTTGTGTTGAAATGATCCTTTGCAGTTTGTCCAACAGATGTCAGTGTTTGTTCATGATTGAGTTTATGACTGTATTATTAATACTCAGTGTCCTGTTGTGTTTGTTGTGTGGAAAGCACCATGTGAAGATCTAAATGGTGGTTCATGTGAAGCATCTGCCTGATCATACTGTGATGTCATCGGTTGATTGACCTGGACAGTCGTTTTAATGATGTACGGCAGCATCTATATTTTCTAATCATCACCACACATAAAATACATCAAGATGTATAAAAAGAAAAGTAACAGCAGAACAACCAGAAAGGAGTTATGTCTCCAATCAACAGAAGTATATTGTTTCTGTTCTTAAAGTAATACAGCTGTACAGACTGTGATGACCCACTCCTGTACCATCACACACAAATACATCCTCTGTTACCATAGCAACAGCATCTCAGGATAAACATTTACACACTGAGATCTGTTGAGATATAAACTGTGTAAAGAGTTTGTCTGATGGGCCTTTTTTTACTTCATTGAGATGAAGTTTGATCTTGTAAAGATCACAAAGCATCTTTACAATCTTACAAAATACTCACAGATCCATTTTATATTTATTCATATTGAAGTGTTTGTATTCTCATAAGAGTTCCTCTGCTGAAGGAAACACGTGTGTTTGTGTGTGGAAAACAGCCCTGGAGTGCATCTAATGTTGTATTCGGTTTATTTCACACGGGGGCTGATGGGTACAAAAGACTCGGGTGTTGTGGGTATAAATAGCATGAGAATCACAGCACATTATGATGATCACAGAACGATGCATTGCTCAAACACATTCATTATGTCTGCTTCATTTAGTCACATAACTATTGTTACATTGTGTAAATGATTACTTTGACAGTGATCTCTGACTGATAACAACATTCTGTGAAAAGCACTACACAAATAAACTTGATCAGAGCACAATTTGATTGTGTTCAGAGCAGTTTTACTGGCAACATGCAGTGAGGTGATTTCAGTAAACCCTAGTATATATTTTAATAGCTTTATTTTGATTGACAAAAATAATCAGAAAATGTGTTTTAACTAAAGCTTACAAAATCATACGAAAACAAAACATGAGTAACTATCTAATAATGAAACTGTTTGAAATGCACAGCGTCCCATAGTCTCGTATTGCTACGGCTACAGCGCCCATCAAAGTCGGACTAATTTTCTTCTTTCTTCTTCTTTGGTGTTTTATTGGTGGTTGGCAAACCAGAACAAATTTTCTAACCAGAATGCATTGCTTTTGTCAGGCGGCAGCCGATCTTTGCGGACACACCTATTGACTCTACTCATGCACACATCAACACACACAGAGCTACATGTATATACATGTTTTCTTTAGGTCAACAGTCTTTTTGGATTTGATCTTTGGGTTTGAATATTCCTGCATTAGACGTCTATCTGCACTGCTGGGACAATGTGTGTGAGGTCACAGGTCAAGGGTCACGTCCCTGAGCCCACTGTAACTCTTTCAAGTGTGATAAATAAAAAGGACGCTGCTGGATGGATGTTCATCTTTCATATCGAGGCTGGTGATGATTTCTTGAAGAATTCTTTTCAATGCTGTAAAGATGAAGCGAACACAAACCCTGAGCTCCGTTCAACACAACACAAGACGTTTGAGAAAATCCCTCACGTGCTGATGCTAACAGACAGACAGGAAATGATTCTACTTCCTGTTTCTTGCCCATTTCCTCTTCTCTATTAGTGTCTCCATCAGCACAGGAAGTTGTCTCACAACCTACAGAGAGATACAGGTCGATTTGATCTGAGCTTACTGTTATTTCATATCAGATTTAACAGTCAGTGTATGTCAATAATCAGTCTGTTTTAACATGCATTAACAATAAACGTCAACTTCAATTATTTGATAACAAAAGACACATTTCTGTTTCTGTTCTGTGTCTGCTTTCAAAGTGTCTTTTCACTCGGATGATTTTGACAATAAATAAATGTGTGAATAGCCTGTGATTGTGTGACTATCAGTCAGATGTGTGTTTATATATGAGGATTCACAACAACACATTTAAGAAGAGACAAAAGATAAATGCAGATGTCAGTGACACATGTGATGTTCACAGACATCATCATTATACATCACATGTAAAGGTGTGACACGTGTGTTATGGCCTGCTGGAATGGTGATCTCGAGTCGTCTCAATGAGATACGTGAGTGATTCCTGCTCATCATCACTGTCAAATCATGTACGGATTCAAGTGAAGGTGTGGAAGGACAACACACGTTTCATTGTCTTTTTCATTTATTATATGATTATTGCTCATGAAAAACTCTTTTGTTACATTTACTTTCTTGTCTTGACAAAACACACAACATGATAGAAGAAAGCACAAAGCTCAGTGTGTTTCACAGTTTATACATGAATCATTACAGGTAAATGAATGAATGAGAAGGCCACATGGATCTCAAAATGACATCACATCACAACCAACATTCTCTTTAAAAATAAAGCTCAAATGCAGCTTGATGAATTCTGAAACATAATTTAAAGATGACAAACAATATCACTGATAGAAAACAAGACAAACACACCAGGACGAGACACGACAGACAACAAACATCTTTTCTATCATTTACAAAAGATGAATCCTCAAAACACTTTAAGACGTATCGACATACATATAGTTTCATGATTCCACATTTCTTCAGTAATGATCAGAAAGCAAATGTCATGTTGTCTCATGCAGGTGATATGAAACAAATGTTCAGAGATCTGTTGACTGGAGAAACACAAACACAGTGAACATTATGAAGGTCAATTGTCAACAAAAAGATTTGCATGCGCAGGGTCAAATAAATTTGTATGCGCAAAATAAGTTTTGTAAAGGTGTAAATCAAGTTAAAAGGTCATAAGTGTAAAGTCATGTGTTGCAAAACTGCAACTTTATATTAACGTAAATTAATTATGATCTGTTTTATATTGACCTCCGTTTCTTTGCTCTGAAATGTGACCAAAAGCTTTGCAAGAACTGCAGAATGGATTTCCTGAGAAGACTATGTCTGTGTGTGTAAAATAAAGCTGTTGTATATATCTTTTCCTGCCATAACCCCATATATATATCTGTGTTATCTCTTCTCTAAATGGCTCAATAATACACCACTGCAAACACAGACAAATATAGATCCACCATCCTTCATATGGTGTGCTAATTGGCATGTGTTGATGCTAAATTAGCTTAATGTTTCACAACATAAAGGATGGTGCATCCAGTATTTAGTAACTATCTTTGTCTGATTGTTTTGCGGCGTGTTATTGAGACAATCAGGAAAGAGAAAAAGAGAATCATGCCAAGACTGCGAGCGAAGCTAAAAGAGAGACAGAACAGTATATATATATGGGGTTATTTCAGGAAAAAGTTATTTACAACAGCTTTATTTTACACACACAGATATATTCTTCTCAGTAAATCCATTTTGCAGTTCTCAACATCACAGTTTGTGCTTGCAAATTGCCATTTGCAGACTTTTCAGTGCAAAAAGCTTGACGAAAGTGTCAGCTCTGAAAAACAGGTCAATATAATACACATCATATTTATTTCACATTCATTTAAAGTTGCAGTTTTAGAACCCATGACTTTAAACAGTACAAAGGTGCAGATCTTGTTGTCTCGGGACTTGATTTACACTTACGCTTGCAATGTCATGTACACTTTCACAGATTTGACCCTGCGCATGCAAATCTTTTTGTCGACAATTGACCTTCATAGAAGATTATGAGAATCAAATCATGAATGTGAGATTCAGTAAAACAGAAGCTCAGCTGTCTGTCAGAAACATCTATTCTCCTGAAAGACTCCTGAAATAAAAAACCCAAAATGATAGCAGGCGAACTCCCTTTGTGTTTTTATAACATATTAACCTCATAATATACCATCACGTATGGCTCATATCAAAAATATTTAATGCTCACAAGAGAAATGATCTGTGCAAAGTTGAATCTGATAATATGATAACGCTACATACTGCATTCAGTAACAGTTGAGAAGACGTTTGTGAAAGTCCAGCTCAATAAAATTCATTCGGAAGATGATGGACAGACTTTCTGTGGCTCCTCCCCCTTCCGTCCGTCACTCAGGCAGCGACAAACTCGGCGTTCATGTCTGACTGTATGTCGGGTTTCCAGATGGACTCCTTGAAGTCCAAGAGGCCGTCGCCGGACAGGCTGCCGTTGCTGTGATGCCGGTCGGCAGGCCATCGGTACGGTGTGCGTGGGTCTCTCCTCGCTTTGCGTCTGAGACGTCGTTGCCTCAGTAACAATTGGAGCTGCTGGACTTTACAGCGGGTGGTTTTATTCTCCGTCTGCCGCAAGCACTCGCCTAAAATATATATTACATCGTGAATATACGCTTGTCTGTTTAAAGTAACAAGAGAGAGAAAATCTAAAGAAAGAAACACAGCTCAGAATGAGATTTGTTTTGCAATCACTAATAAAATATTGAACTGAAAATATGATTGTCATGAAATATAAAGTCTTTCTTCTCTTTAGCTGAAGTATAATGTGTAATTCAGTGATTTGTGAGATGTTTCTACAGTCAGTGTGAGATTTCATCAGCAGGTTTTCCACACGAGCATCAAAATAATACATGCAGAATGTGTGTTTATAAAGATGTGTGGAGACAAGACCGTGTGTGCGAGAACATCATCTAATAAAAGATAAAACATGTCAAAATCATGTTTTACTCTAAATCTAATCTAACACGCTACACATGAGGAAACAAACAGCAAGAGAAAGACAGAAGACATGCTTCATGATGACTCACTGGAGGTTCTCAGTGACGATGATGAAAAGCTCTGCTGTCTCTCTGAGGACGAAGAGGTCGGAGGTCGAGGTGTCCGGCAGCGGAGGTGTGTCAGGGTCACGGGGGTGCCCTGGAGATGACGCGATGCACTCAGGAGGTCATTCAGGATCTGAAAGATTGTGGTGATGTCACGACGAGGACGACCGCTGCTGTCCTGACAGCTGGGATGTAAAGTACCTGTGGAGCGGAGAGTAAAGACGAGATAAACTACAGTACAAACACAACACAGACGGTGCAGACATCAGAGGTGAAAGGTTACCAGAGAATGTTCCTGAGAAAACTCCAGGTGCGTGGTTCACGAGGCTCTGGATGAAAGCACCTGGATTATGTCTGTCATCACCGTCCTCATCCTGAAACACACATACGTCAGAACATACAGCAGCACAATCACTGACGCAGCGTCACAGTCACCGGTCTGACCTGAGGGCCAGGCGACGGAGGGGTCGGGTGGCTCTTTAATGCCTCCGGGACCCGCCGAGGATGTTCATCGCTGCTCGTCTCTGAAGGACTCCTGAAGACAGACGGTACGGTCTGCTGCGCAGCCAACTGCAGCTGCACGAACATCACGTGATCAGCCACACGCAGGGCGAGGGTCAGCGGTGAACGGCCCGAAAGAAAATCGCTCACCTGAACACGAGAGATGATGGACGTCACTTAACACACTTGACATTTATAAATGAAGAGCATTTTTCATTCTGTAGGAAGAGAGATCATAAGATGAACAACATACGAGACAAAAGACAGAGATGGGATTTGGTAAAGACAGTGGAAAGTTATTGAAAACCACTCATCTAGGGTGACGCTATACACGTCATTTCATTTAACACATGGCGTTTCCATCAGTGATTCACGGGTGATTTAGTGGCTCGCTGTACAGAACCTGCTTTAACACGCTTCACACAAAACCATCATGAAGACGTCCTTATCTCAAAGACAAACATCTCTCATGTTGCTCTAGAAGGTGACGAGTGTATGAATGAGTAATGACTGATGACAGCACAAATCCCAGACAGATGAAGCGCTTCTAAAGGTTACGTGTCCTCCAGCACATTTATGATGCTCAGCAAATACAACACTGCAGGAAAATAACAACAAAAACAACAAACCACAATCAAAATGACCACATGAAAGATAAATGACCACATGAATCAAAAGGAAAAATAAAAGTCAAGAAGCAAATGTCCGGAGGTGATATGAGAGTAAAACCTGTGAGATCCGAGTGAATTACAAAACAATATGATGATATGATGTGTAGAAAACATCAGCAGAACGTCAACGTGTGTGATGATGAGAACGATGAATGAAACACTCGCCAGCTCTGCATTTCAAACTTATGAATTACGGGAAAAATCACATGATCACATTCACTCTTTTTCTGCACTTACTGACGATCAGTCCACATTACTCCACAAAACCCTGAAGTTAAGAAAACCCTAACTAACCCTAACCCTAACCAACCCTAACTAACCCTAACCAACCCTAACTAACCCTAACCCACTCCAGCTCTGAAATCTGATGTCACCAGCACAGATAACTAATGAACATCATCTTTCCTTCAGCACTGAACATTAATAAACATCAAGAGACAAAGAGAAATAACAGTGTGCTCTTCAATCTTCACGTCTGTCTGTCTGACGGCACAATGACATCACCAACAAATGACTTACAATCACACTGAATGAAGACGGCACTGATTTCTAGAGGATCTTAAACATAAATGAAGCTACAAACACACACACATCATAGAAGGATTTCCAGGTTAAAACAACGTTAGATTCACCTGCAACACACACACACACACACACACACACACACACACACACACACACACACACACACACACACACACACACACACACACACACACACACACACACACACACACACACACACACACACACACACACACACACACACACACACACACACACACACACACACACACACACACACACACACACACACACACACACACACACACACACACACACACACACACACACAGACACACACACACACACAGACACACATCATAGAAGGATTTCCAGGTTAAAACAACGTTAGATTCACCTGTACACACACACACACACACACACACACACACACACACACACACTGTGTGTGTGTGTGTGTGTGTGTGTGTGTGTGTGTGTGTGTGTGTGTGTGTGTGTGTGTGTGTGTGTGTCTGTGTATATAAAGTGTATCTGTGTGTGTCTCAGTGTGTGTGTATGTGTGTGTGTGTGTGTGTGTGTGTGTGTGTGTGTGTGTGTGTGTGTGTGTGTGTGTGTGTGTGTGTGTGTGTGTGTGTGTGTATCTGTGTGTGTGTGTGTGTGTGTATGTGTGTGTGTGTGTGTGTGTGTGTGTGTGTCTGTGTGTGTGTGTGTGTGTGTGTGTGTGTGTGTGTGTGTGTGTGTGTGTGTGTGTGTGTGTGTGTGTGTGTGTCTGTGTGTGTGTGTGTCTGTGTGTGTGTATTTCTCTGGTGTTTTACCTGTTCATCTGTTAAACTCTCTAACGCCTGCAGCACAGACGGCTCTGAACGCCACGACTGCCACTGCAAACACAACACAAAGTCACACATTAAAGACTTTAGATACACATATAAACTCACAGATGGTAAAGACAAAAACTTCTTTGTGCCTTGAAAGACAAGTTACGTACCATCAGTCCAGTTTCAACAGTGAGAACAAGCGTCAATCTGCTTCCATCAGCAACACCAAAATCCTGCAGTTTTCCACAACTCAACCTCCTGTAGACACACAACACACACATCATCATCTGAACACACACCCATTTCATACGTTTTGTTCATTTTTGAAGCTGATCTGATGATGACTGTGTTAACAGTGCAAAAGGTCCCAGGGAGACACATGATGATGTAATGCACTGGAAGGCGCTTTAGATACAAACATCTGCAAAATGTGTCAATGGTTTTCATCAGACTGATAGTTCAGATGGTTTGCCTCTCTCTCTCTCTGTGTGTGTGTGTCTCTCTCTCTCTCTCTCTGTGTGTGTGTGTGTCCTCACGTGTCTTTGATGAGCAGCATGAGTCTGTCTTTAGGGACTTGTAGTTTTTGGGACAGTGTTCTCTTTAGTCCGTCCACAGTTTCCTCCACCGGAACCGACACGTCCAAACGGGTTCCGGTCGTGCAGCTGATGGACAGATTCATGGATTTAACCTTTTCTCGGTTCCGATCCATCCGACTAAAGCTTGTTAAAGAAAACTATAACGCAAATATAATCCGTGCACGTGATGTGATAAATCCACGCGATCTTCAACAATAACTCAACACTTTATAAACCCATTTGATCAGCACACACGTCCGGGTTCAGACGGGTTTAGAGAAACACATGAACAGAAATAATCTGATGAATGTTTCGCTCGTTCGCTTTGATGTTGAACACTCGCGTGACGACACGACTCTTTCTCAGAAACCCCGCCCACCGCCACAAACAACCAATGACGCTAGCGGATACGCTTGGCTTTGTGATATTAGCCAATCAGTGGTCCACTCGTAACACCCACGCGTACGGAACGCCCCGCCCACCCCAGCACAGTCATTCATAACATTTGCTCATGTTTTAAATAATTCCCAAAACGCTTCAAAATGCTTTTTAAAATACTGTTATTGTATATAACTATTATGAGTGAATGAGTGAATGAATCATCTAAACCCACTGATGTCCAGCACACTGAGCTCTTCTGGGATTAGACTGTGATGTGCTTGATCACATGATGGAGGATGATGTTCTGATGGGATGGTCTGTTTATCTGCAGGATGATTGTAACTCATCTGTGTGATTATTTGACTTCAGTCATGGGCGTGTCGTCGCCTGTGACTCACTTCCTTCTCATTCCAGCATTGACACGTTTGTTATTGGCAGCTGTAGAAGTTATTCATCACATCACTCTCATCAACTTTCATTCATATCTCAAGTGTGTGTGTGTAATGTTGTGGGTGTGTGTTTGCTCTCCGTGTGCCAAGACAGCTCAGAGGAATGTTGAACATTTATGTAAGCAGAATTCCAGTCCAGAACATTCCGGTACCATGAGGTGTTTTATGATTGTTAGGGTATTACTGTAATATCAATTAGTCATTGTTAGGCAGGATGTGTGTCAAAGACATTAGATAAGAGTAAAGAATCAGATTATAGAGTGTCACTTTAGCTCACAATGGACAGAAAACACATGTCCTTTTCCTTCTTTAATAAAAATCTTGATTGGTCGTTTGGTTTATAGTTCAGCTTCATCTGAAAAACTGTGATTTAATTCTGAGCAAATCACATTCTATAGCTGCTTGATGATGATTTTGTTTTTGTTTAAAGTCATATAGGTTTGTATTAACATACGGGTGAGTAACTGATTTGAAAAGCCAAGAATCACATGAGTGTCTGTTTAATCTGTAAAGATAGATAAAGATCTCTATTGTTTTCTGTGTGTGTGTAATGCAGCAGCTGAAGGTCAGTGTGTGTGTGTTTTTCTGTCAGGATTCTGTGGAGGAGTTTTGCTTCAGTCATGACGTCAGAGTCAAGAACAGTTCAGCTGAGACAAGCCACTTTATTCTCTATCACAGGATCTTAAAATAGCAGCAACCCCCCCCCATCCTGCCAAAGGCTGCGTCATTCTTTTTATTCCCACACACAAACCTCATCATCCTCTCTCTCTCTCTCTCTCTCTCTCTCTCTCTCTCTCTCTCTCTCTCTCTCTCTCTCTCTCTCTCTCTCTCTCTCTCTCTCTCTCTCTCTCTCTCTCTCTCTCTCTCTCTCTCTCTCTCTCTCTCTCTCTCTCTCTCTCTCTCTCTCTCTCTCTCTCTCTCTCTCTCTCTCTCTCTCTCTCTCTCTCTCTCTGTCTCTCTCTCTCTCTCTCTCTGTCTCTCTCTCTGTCTCTCTCTCTCTCTCTCTCTCTCTCTCTCTCTCTCTCTCTCTCTCTCTCTCTCTCTCTCTCTCTCTCTCTTGGGGATGTTTTTTCTCAAAATAACACAAAAAACAAACAAACACACAGACTGAATCTAGTAATCTCTTTAATCTTCTTAAAATGCCTTAATAAATGAACAATGAGTCTCAAACTCCACACAATCCATATGTTGTGTGTTAAATGCTGTGAAAGAGTGTGGCCATGTGGCAGTGATGGGAACTGTCATGTGATTGTTAATTGTTAATGGGAACTGTCATGTGATTGACCCTCAGTGACATTCATTGTATGAACACAAAACCACTGAGACATTTCTCAAAAATCAGATGTTATGTCTGAAGTTCTCTCCTTTATAAGCATCACGTGTTCGGCTGTCACTGTGGTCAGTAACACATACAGACTCTTTCTGCCATTCAAAGTGTTTCTGCAGTGCACAACGAAGCATCATCTGTGACGCACATCAGGAGGAATCCCACCGCTCGCATCATCAGCACCAATGGGCGTGGCCTCAGTCTGCGGGCTCGCATCATCAGCACCAGTGGGCGTGGCCTCAGCCTGCGGGCTCGCATCATCAGCACCAGTGGGCGTGGCCTCAGTCTCCGGGCTTCATTCATAAACTCCAGGCTGCCATTAGAATGAAATATAACGCGTCTTCTGGAGGATCGTGTTATGTGGCGAGCGTTTATAACGCGTCTTTCCCACGGACAGCATGACTTACATATAGGTGAGTGATTCATTCGACACGCGCGGTGTCATTTATGTTCATCTGCGGCGATTGATCGCGTTTACAGAGATTCACGCTCGCGTTATCTAAAGCGCATCAGTAGCTACTGTACGCGTCTGACTCATCGACGCGTTTTATGATAAGGAGACGCATCGCATCGCGTTCCGTCAGATGTGATCGGCGTTATGTCACATGAAATACAGCAGCGTTTATATTTCTCATCATGAGCGGGACGCGTTTCTCTGATGACGCAAGTGATTTTACCGCCAACATTAAAGCGTGAAATAAACACGGAGTCATGTTGTCATCGTGTAATAATAACAACACAATCACATGTATGATAATGACGTGATGATGTGTCATACGTCCTTCTTTAATAAACTGAACAGATTAAAAACTTTAACATCATCATCATCATCATCATCATCACTACACTGATGTAAAGCAATCACGTCATTATAACTTTAACTCATCAAAATCACTTCAATCAACTTTTTATTTCAATGTTCATCCAGTTCACTGTGTTTTTAAAACATGTTTCACAATGTTGCAAAGCAGATTTACACTTAAAGAAAGAAACAGCGTGCAGTGTTTCTACAGCAGAGACACGAGAACAAAACACATGTCCAAAGGCTCAGAATCAATGGTGTCACTACTTCACTAAGAACAAAATGTTGAAGGATTTATAAGATTGTAGTCAGACTGTAATATAATATAAATATAAAACACTCAGTGGTGGTTTCCTGAATCCAGGAAGTTCAATTAGGACATTCAAGTAGTTTTTACAAACATGCCGTACAAAAAACATTACTGGAAACAACAATGATATATTTTAACACATGCAGTGCAAGTCGTTTTCAGTTTTCAGTAGGACTGTGCGGGAAACCGGCCCTAAACTTCTTTAACATGTTAAGATTATGAGTTCAAATGATTTGTACAGCCAACACATGTTTTATAGTGTATAAACACACCCGAGTCTGTCTTATTCATTTATTTAAAGTTGAGTAAGATGTCATTGTGAATAGAAAATGTACATTATAATACACTGTAGTGTCTGTGTACAGTATCAGTATGAACTCTTATAGGTTTCTCTGTGATCTATATACATTATCTCTATATACATAACTCTTCTGCTGACATCAAGACGTCTCTTCTGTTGGAAACACGTGCATGTGTGTGGATTTGAAGTTTGCTCATGAATACACAATGATGTGGATCGGCTCAGTTTCCCAGCAGCACACATGCACACAACACATTTCCTGACGGTTTTATTGCATTTGTGTGTGCGGATGGAGAGCTGAGGTTTCATGAAGGCCTTTATATGTCACAGTGTGTCTACTCCATCAAACTCATTTATACATCGTGTACATTTATCTGCCATCTTATTACTCACATGAAACATTTGTACAACAGGTGACAAGTTAACTGCGTTACAATATTAAAGTTAATTAATGTTAGAGAAATACTTCTTAAAGAAAATATTTCATCATGTTAAAAATAAAGACATGATGTTTGTCAGATGTTCAGCACAATTCACCTTCAAGCAAACTCTTTATTCATATGATCTATAAGAGAGGTATTTAAGGGTTAAAAACTGTCCCGACAGCATTAAAAAAAATGTACAAGAAGATTTAACACATTAAAATCCATGTAAATGTCTAGGTTCGCATGTCTTTATAAGAGCAAATGAGAAAATGACAAAACACTGAAGTAATAGTGTATTTGTCATATTAATAATGATTAAACATTAACATTAAACAAATGTTTGTGATGCTTTTGACAACTTGCTGTTCATGTAAAACATCACAGATGCAGTAAATCCAGTGTTGTTTATACAGAAGTGTGAGTTGATAAAAACACTCAAAGAGTCCATAAGACCTGAAGAGACGAACAGCACGTGTGTGTGTGTGTGTGAGGCGGTTTATATGCAGTAATATGACCCATTAATGATTTATTTGACAGTATATATGATCTCAGTATTCAGTCAAAGGATGATTGTGTTGTGATGAATGTCTCATATTCATTCTGTTCTTTCAGGTGTCAGACATTCAGTGTGATCATGAGTGATGAGTCTCCATTACAGACCCGCCTGACCACTGTGAGTTACATCATTCACACCGCTCTCAGTCATGAGCCATAACCTCCAGTAAACATGACTGAATGTAAGTAAAGGAGCTGCTGTGATGAACAGACATGTGTGTGCGTGTGTAGGACGTACCGCTGGCGTCAGATGTTCAGGAGAACTACATTCTTCTGTTGGTGTTGTTGTGTGCGTTTGCCGGCGGGACTCTGATGGTTCTGTTCATTCTGCTAATCTTCTGTCATCGCTGCTGTGGACGACAGCGCAGACACTCCAGGTGATTGACATCACACTTTACATCAGATCAGACAGGAAAAACTCACTTTTAAATAAGATAAGAAGTGGTGATAAGAAGTCAAATGTGTGTGTTCAGAGCCAGTGAGGATCAGGAGAAAACCAACACCACATATATAGAGGAGAGTCAACCGGCACCAGGTGTGTTTACGTCTGAATACACGTTTACAGTAATCTGTCCTGCTGAAATGAGATGTTCTTCTCCAGACGTCTCCTTCAAACTGGACAGCGGGGACTCCGTCTCCGGTTGCCGTGGCGATACAGACGGCGATCGCTTCCTGTCTGCGGCGTGTACGACCCGGCGGGTGTCTTTCAATGAGACCGCAATCTACGATCAGAGCGCTAAAGACAAGGAGACAGGTCGCAGGTCAGAATCACGTTCACAACAGACTCGTGATGTAATGTGAAAACAAACAAAAAACAAATACACTGTGACAAACAACACAACAATATAGAGAATAAACACAGCGTAATGTAAAATACATGCAGTACTCATGATGTGGAAGTGTTGTGATGTCTGTTTCTCCATCAGGTACACGCTGACTGAAGGAGACTTTCACCATCTGAAGAAATCTCGTCTGACACACACACACGTGCAGCCGGCCGCACTAAAGATCATCACTATACCGGAGTGTGACACGTCTGAACACAACATCATCAACATCTCTGATGAGTCCTCACACACACATTCACTCGCCATATTCCAGGTAACACTGCACAACCATACGTCTCAGATCAGAAGAGATAAATGAGAAGAAATACACCAGTAGATTATTAAGCGTGCGTGTGCGTGTGTCTAGCCCGCTGACGGTCCATCTCCAGACTCATCTGTAATGTGGACCAGCTGTGTTTTACCTGGAGACTCTCTGAACACAAGCAGCGTCACCACAAAACCATCACAAACCGTAAGTTATCACCTTACATACATGACATTGAATACATGACAGACACATTGTGACCACAAACACATAAAGCAGAATTGTAGCTTTACTTTATGGTATATATTTTATAAGGTTTGTTGTTTGTGATTCATTATTGTGTTTTAATGTCATGAGAACGTGAGGGTTATATCACTGTGAGTCTCTGTTTGCAGCTGGAGATGTTGAACAGAAACACACTGACGGATGGAGATTCAGCTCTGACTCAGGGCAGCATGTTTCATTTTCTGTCTAAACTCCGCCGTCACGCCAGTCTGGAAGGTGCCGGACCGTTCTACAGCGTGAAGAAATGGAGCTTTGACACCGTTCAGAGAGCCGCCAGTCTGGATACCAGAGGTGACGTCTTACATCACACATCATTTACTGGACTTTCATTAGCACAACATCATTCTTCAGTAAGGAAGGTAAAAAATGAATCTTTACTCACAGGTTCTTCTCGCAGACGTGCGTTTCAGAGACAGAGAGCCGCCAGTGAGACTCTGGATACCGAAGAGGAACACCTGCAGGCCGGAGTCTGTGATCTTCTGTTGAGAAATCATCCCGTTCGGTCTGGGACGGAGCCTCCGAGACGTCTTTCTGCTGGATCCCTGGAGTCATTCTGCAGGTGAAACCCACCTGACATCACACACATTATTAAAACACAAAATGTGAGTTTATTTTGTGAAAGAGCTATTAATGGAATCTCTGTTTAATGCCCCTTTATTATCATCTCTACTGCATTCATGTCATCTTAACATTATAAACATTCATTCATATCAAACGGTCTTGCATAGAATCAAAACCAAATATATATTTAGATTCTTTATGTTTAACCTTCAGAAGATGAACAATAAGAACATCGCTACACAAATAAGACAATATTCAGAAGTATGTTACAATATGGTTCAATATGTGAAAAAGATGATTGATTTGTTTAAAATGAATGTAATTTTATAGAAAAGTGTTACAATTATTAAAAGAGTGTAATATTCAGTAAACAACTGTGTGTGTGTGTGTGTGTGTGAGAATGTGTTGTGAACTGAAGGACACACGTCTGTATTTTATTTATTATATTATATTATATTCATCGCTTCATTGTCTCCTAATATTTGTATGTGGCTTTGGATAAAAGCATCAGCTAAATGCCTAAATGTAAATGCATTTAGCAGTGATGTTTGACCTCTGATTCAGATTGCAGTACCACATGAATCTACACAATTTCTGTCTGAAAACTTTTCAGTATTTTCACCGCTCATCATTCATGCAGTTTATGTGATATCAGAATGAATCATGTGAAGTGTTTCTGTCTGCAGGTTACACGTGAAGAGCGTCATAGAGTCCACGCACACCACAGACACGTGTCCAGCAGACGAGAACGGACAGACTTCTGCTGAAGACTTTAGATTAGAGGCTCACCGGGAAAGTTTCTATCGTGACATCTGGAGCCTGAGAGCATCTCTGGAGCAGTACGCCTCCTCTGACCTCAGCAGTAATGACCGAGACTCTGACAGCGTCTGTTCCGCAGGAGCGTCCAGAGCTCCCGTCGCCAGCTGTCAGTCACAAGACATCGACGATGAGATGGACGGGGACGGCGAGCTGCCGTACGATGGTGCCGGGCCGCGGAGAACCGGACGGGACAGCGTGGACTCGGACAGAGGCGCTGACGGAGAATCCAGCAACAGAAAGCTTCTGCAGATGGACAGCGGTTACGCCTCCATCGAGGCCCCGTGCAAACCTCTGGAGGAGTTCAGACTGTTCGGAAGCAGTTCCGGGAAGACCGCATCAGAACGCCGTCGCTTCTTTACCAGCGCCGGGCGGAAAGGCACCGTGTGTGAGAGTTTCGAATCTCGGCTGTTCAAAGAGGAGCTGGAGGAGGAGGAGGAGGTGTTGGAGAGCAGAGCGCGTCTGGAGACGGAGAGTCCCCGTGGCACGACCGATGCAACCAAACCCAGATCGACCTTCCGCCGTCGAGACTACAGCATCGACGAAAAGACAGAAGCGCTCTTTAACGAGTTCTTACGTCACGATCCTCAGTTTGATCAGCAGTGCTCGCCCTCCCTGAGACACCGTCACCGCTCCCGCGTTCACCTGCGGAAACAGTGGCAGCGCAGCAAACAGTCCAGCGACCCCGGAGCTGCGCGGTACTCGCCGTCTCTGGAGCGTCAGCGCGGTTACCCGCTGCGCAGAGGCGACAGCGCCAACTACCCGTTAGACACGCGCTACCACAGCACGTTACCGCGCATCGCCAGCGCTGCGGACGAGGAGGACGCCGGGAGCGGATGTCCTGAACCGGAACAGACCGAGGGTAGACCCGATTCTGGTCCAGACGTGGAAGAGAACTCTAACAACAGCAGCAATAACACGAGCCGTCGTGTCCCTCCATCACACGTGCAGGACGAGGATGACACGCATAAACATTCAGAGGTCGTGACCTCTTTGAGTCGCTCTGACCTGATGGGTTCAGACGACACACGTCACATCATTACAGACACGAGTCCATCAGATAAACTGCTGTCGGATCTGTCTGATCGTCTTTATTCCGGTCTGAGGACTTGCAGAGGAAATCAAGAGCGCTTCGTGAGCGCGAGCAGCACGTCACCTGACCTGGATAAAGAATAAACGTGTGAAGAGATGAAACAGCTGATGACCGACACACACACACACACACACACACACACACACACACACACACACACACACAGACACACACACACAGACACACACAGACACACACACACACACACACACACACACACACACACACAGACACACACACACAGACACACACACACACACACACACACACACACAGACACACACACACAGACACACACACACACACACACACACACACACACACACACACACACACACACACACACACACACACACACACACACACACACACACACACACACACACACACACACACACACACACACACACACACACACACACACACACACACACACACACACACACACACACACACACACACACACACACACACACACACACACACACACACACACACACACACACACACAGACACACACACACACACACACACACACACACACACACACACACACACACACACACAGACACACACACACACACACAGACACACACACACACACACACACCTTCTATAGTGTAAACAGCGAATATCACAAATGAAATGTTGACCGTTTTAGGATTTAGATTATTGTTTGCTTTAATCTGGATTTACTCATTTAAACATTCTCAAGTATAATAAATGAAATGATATAGCTGGTCATGTGATCAAGCTGATAATAAAGTAGATTTGAGCAGATGAATGTAGCCTGACTGACACTCACTCTCTCTCTCTCTCTCTCTGTCTCTCTCTCTCTCTCTCTCTCTCTCTCTCTCTCTCTCTCTCTCTCTCTCTCTCCCCTCTAGTGAATATTTCTCATCTCGGCATGATTTATAGTGTTTACTGCAATGAATCTAAATCCACCATCATCATCTCCATGCACCCCATAATCATCTCAATGTGACAGGTTCATCACAAAGCCTCTTTAATAAAGTGCACATAAACCTTAATAACCAACTCTAATATCAGAAAATATAATATATATTGATTTGATTGTTTGTATTTTACACTGGAACTCCAGCATCCGTCTGTCCATAAATAAAGATCTCTTTAAGACTAGTTTAGTTTAAATAGCTTTGATTTATTTGATCACCCTCAGCCTGACATGAACTTGTGTTTCTGATCACTTCACATGTAAAATATGCGTGTTCAATTTTGTATTTATTTCCCACATTAATTAAACACACAAACATAATCTGATGAAACTCGAGGCACATTTGAACAGCTGAAAGTCTTTCTGTGGATTTTCTTCATGTAGGATGTGTTAAAGGCTTGTTGTTGTGGAAACAGAGAGCATTGAATTCCATACAATCTTTACCTTTCACATTTATCATCTTTTCATCATCTTGTGTGACGTGTAGCTTCAGTCTTTCATCATTTCCTGTTTCAATACATACACAAAAGAAAGCGACATTATTGAGAGAGACAGACATACACAAGTGAAATGTAAACTGAATATGTTTCATTGTTACGGCTGAAACACATCAACTACTACTTAATTATAAAACCTGTTGTAGAATAACATGTATGAAGCGTGTAAACATGCGTGTTGTGCAGTGGAGATCTGCATGAGGCGCTGCAGGTCTGTGTGATCATCTCAAGCTCTTCTTCATCGTCTCATTCACATGAGATCAAACCCTGAAGCACTTGATGAGTTTTTGTTTTGTCCCGATACTGAACAAACATCTATTCTGAACCAAATGTATTAAAATACATCAGAAATCATTGTTATTCTGTTAATCATTCAGACAGCGACCTCATGAAGCAAACACATCTCTGTTTGTTAACTTCTGTCTCACCTTTTAAACGTCTGTATTTATTTCAATGCAACAATGAACAGATTCATGGATTTTTGTCTGACATTCAATGTAAAAATGGTCATGAATGTAATAAAGCAATAACGTAACTGTTGTTAGGGTGGTAGAATCAGTGTAAATCATTGCTTCAGTAACAAACCTGTATGTGTCTCTTTCTTCAGTGGAACACAAAAGATCTTTTGAGAAAAGTCTCTGTGGTTTTGTGTGTTTCATACAATGGAATCAATGAAGGTCAATGTTGTTTGATTATCAAAATTCTAATTAAAGATCTTCTTTTGTCTTCTGAGGAAAGAAAGAAAGGCATACAGGTTTGACACGACGTGAGGATGATCATGTTACTGAGGGTCTGTTTAACAGCAGATGATCCAGAAGATAAGAACACTGTACACATCAGTCACCCTTCATTCTGATGAACATACAGCTTTAAAATCACTTTATTTACCCCACAAGGTCCATGTATAATGATAGTCAAGTATTTATTTTGTCGTTGTTCAAGGTTATTTTCACACTCTCTGACCCGTACAAATATACCGTCTCTTATCTGCTGGTGTGCCTTGAAGAAAAGAAAGGGACTTTCTCATTTTAGTTGCAATAAAAGGTAGAATATATAGGGAAAAATCTGAGGCCTTTAATCAAAGGATCAGACAGAAATCAGCAGCCATTTGCTTCTATTCAAGCTCAGAAACTCAAAAAAAACAAAACATCTAAAGACTCTTCTGCTACAAACAAGCAAACAAACCACCATCAACTCCGTTTACTTGGGATGTGTTTTATATAAATAATACTTAAAAAAAAAAAAAAAAGCGGTGGGGTCTTGCAGTGAGGCATCGGTCTCGTGTGTCCTCGGACTCTTCCCAGCATGCAGTGCTTTAATGCTTTTCTTTTTAACATCGCTTTAATTCCTCTCATTTGTACCACAGTCTCCCTACAATAACCCAATATCTCTTTGTATCGTTTCTGTATATAACACAAAATTAAAAGATGGTCTAAAAACTAAACGGTGAGGTCAGGTCACACGTGCGCCATCAGATCGCTGCACAATATATGTCCACGATATAGAATACAATATATGGTCTTTGGGTGCCGATCACCGGGATTAAGACCGGAAACAGAACAAGATGAGAGAAACATTAGAGATACAGAGAGAGAGAGAGAGAGAGGAGGGTTGTGGGAAAAAAACATGTTCGCTCTTTAACAGTATTCCTAAATAAAGTCCATCTGTTCCAAATAAAGTTAAGCGAGAAATGTCCGGTGTGTCCGGATGCAGTTAAGAGTTCAGTTTCATGTGAGTTGGCAACAGTGTTCAATATCGACTGCTGGGAAACAACATAAACCTGAAAAGAGAAAAGACACAACAATGAAAGAATAAATACAGCAAGAAAAACAAACAAAACACACAGACAATTAGAGAATCGAGAATCGTCATGATTGATTCAGTGAACAGAAGCTGGGGAAACATGAGTCTCACTTGTACAGAGGAGCAGAAGATCAGACGCATGAGGTCATTGCTGCTTGCAGGTGGAAAGTTTGCGGATCTTGCTGGCCGCAGATACGCCCTTCCTGGAGGGATTTGATGAAGAGCTGGAACGGCGATCAGATTTGGGTTTCAGCGCGGCCGTCTCCGTCCCGTTCACGCACAGAGGTTTGGCCACAGCACACGTGCGCTCTGGAGGACGCTCTTCCTCATCCTCCTCATTCTCAGGCACCTGCCCTGCTCCAAACAAACAGACACAATATCAACTGAAATCCTAAAGGCTTTTGCCTTTATTTGATAGCAGGACAGGAAGAAAAGTGCGAGAGAAAGCGCCACGAGCCGGACTCGAACGCGGGGTCACCCAAAGCGTAACATGCCTTAGCACTGCCCACGAGACCGCCGGCTCCGACTGTGAGAAACACTCACCTGGTACTGTAAAGTGATGAGTGTATATGATGTCATCTTCCCCGTCAAACAGCTCGTCATCCTCCTCCTCAGCGTAACCATGAAGATCTTCGAGGTACGGCACCACCGTCATGCTCCGCCAGGGGTCACGGGTTTCAGCGCTGGGCGGGATGGGGACGGGCGGTTCCGAGGGGGGGTGTTTCTTTCGAACCCAACTGAAGAACAGGAGAAAATAAAACACATGATGATGAAGTGATGGACACACAACTCAACAAAACTATAGCAGAAGGGTTTTTTTCATCTTTAAAAGGAACAGATTTAGTTTTTAATCAGATGAACTCACTTGTGTTGTCTGATGCGCTGTATTGAGAATCTCTTTACAGGATCATATTCCAGCATCCCTGTTAATACAAACACACACGTGATGAAGCACTGACCCATCAGAGATTCTCAAACCGTCACTATTAATCTAAACACATGTAATATGATGATGAATTATGTGTCATTGAATGATCAGTTTACAGTATATATGCAGTGTGCACTATAAAGAGCCATCTACACGACATTGTCTGTAGTTTCTGCAGTTTACACACATAAGTGTTTGTTCATAAGGTTTTGGGTCACTGAAAGTGATTTGAGTTCAGATTTGAGTTGTGAAATCTGTTTTACTTTAACAGTAAAAGCATGTATGCTAAACAGATTTGTAAATACATGTAAATCCAGACAATGAGGTTTAATCCAAACAAACAGCAGCTCAAATGTTCAACAGCATCAACAGCCTGTGAGGAACAGTTACATCACAGCGCCATCAACAGGACAGAAGCAGAATACATGTACACTTTTATCCAAAGCCCTTTACAAATAACAGATAAGAGTCTAAGAGAAGAATAAAGCCAACAAAAAACCTATTTTAATGACTTAAAATCAATTGATCAACTAAAGCATATCAGGACAAACCGGACAGTTTCCAGACTAGTAAATGTTTATTTGTTAATTAAGTGTATGTAATGCATTGCTGATGTAATTGTAGGATGTTGGATTGTCACCTCTCAAGAGATCAGACAGCAGCGGTCCACACTCCTCAGGAATAGTGAAGTCACCTTTCCCAATGTTCTCAAACAGCTTATAGATATTGTCCCCTTCAAACGGGTACAGACTCGTGGTTATATTATATCTGTGTGAGAGAGAGGAAGAACTCGCTGCTCATGATATGAACTAATATCTTATCACATTTATGGATCAGAGTTTTTAAAGCGTGTGTGCGACTCACAGTGTGACTCCAGCAGACCAGATATCCACTTTAAAACCTGAAAAAGTGTCCAGTCCATTGGCGATTTCGGGCGGCTGGAACGCTGGCGACCCCTGGCTCGTTCGACACGTGTCATCCTCCGCAAAGGGGTGAAGAGCCTGGAGGTCAAAGGTTAACACACGTGTTCATGCAGGTGTAATTGATGCGCTGTCAGCGGATGCTTATAATATACACCGTTTCATTTGCACACGCAGAATATCATGATTTCAAAAACCCTTTCGGATAAATAATGTGTGACATGCAGAGCTGTAATCTTGGCAAAAGTAGTACAAATGTGAAAGACATATTCTGCTATAGCAAAAGTGTATTTTTGTAGATCAAGCCAGAAGTTAGCACCTCTACCAAACGCCTATTCCTTTTTTTAGACTTTTGGAAAATATAAAAAAATAATCTCTGTGTTTAGGGTTATGACACGTTTGGTCTAGCAAGACTTTACAAGTTAACACAACATTCATACATTCTGAAACCTAAATACAATTGTCAGATAACTGTATGCACCACGGTCACGGCTTCAATGTCACCAGCACCAGTCTTCCTCAAAATTCTGCCCTAAATAAACTTTAAAGATGATGTTTTAGTGTATTATGTTTCATTGTGTTTGCACACCATTTGCCAGTTGGCCCAAAAACCCCTGCGCTTACCGTCCAGACATCTGCCGTTATTAAGACGAGTTATAACTGGTGTGATTTATGTCATAGAATCTAACGTGAACATATTTAGAGCATTTGTTAACCGCAGACCTTATTTCAGGCATTTAACCAAACACCCATTCAAAAATCCCATTGACTTTAGGGCGATGGAACCGCAAGTGCTAAAATGCTGACTCGCTTCCGGGTTATGCATACAAAAATACACTATATAAAGAGTGGCTTACCTACTGCTTTACACCTATATTGACAGATAAATCTCTCACCTCCGCTACTCCCAAGTCAGAGATCTTTAACGCTCCGTCTGTCGTAAGCAGCAAATTTCCTGGTTTAATATCTTTGTGCACGATTCCCTGACTGTGCAAGTATTCAAGACCATCCAACAGCTGACAGAAGTACCTGACAGACACACAACAACATCTCATATAGACACAATCAATGCTCATGAATAACATCATTACACGTTCAAATAAAACTATAACAGCACAAACAGATCTCTCTGTTAGTTTACTCCTAAAGGTTAACTTCTTCAAACTAATCTGTTCTCTGAAATGCACTTTTCAAACATACTGCTGTCTATATAGTGAACTACACTATAAGCAGCACTTTTTTCCTCTGTGTGTTGAGAGGATCTGAACGGTTGTGTTGTAGTGATTAGTGTTTTACCCGTGAGCTTGAAACACTGGAAATCTTTTCTCTGGAACGCTGTCCAACATCTCCTGCATTCCACACACACAATACTCCATGATCATATACGTATAAGAGAGGAACGGTCAAGGAACATCAACACCGTCATGACAGTCATAAAACACCATCTGATAAGATGTTTTCAGAGCACATTACTGTACATGTGTATATAACACAATAACAGATGATGTTTGTAAAGGATATATTTTCTGTTTCTCCTCATTGTACAGCACATCCACCAGCTGAATGATGTTTTTGTGCTGCAGTCGTCTCAGCAGCTGAATCTCCCTGCAGAAAAACATCAGAAACACATCTTACACTAAATACTTCATAGTTCTTTGGTTTAGACACTAAAATATAGGTCTGATGTCTGCACAAACTCCAGATGAGCAGAGCAGGTGATTGGCTCAAAAAAACACATTAAAAACACATCTACACGAGAACATCTACACGACTGACATTATTTGTAGTGATGTTTTGTCCATGATGAACAACACACACTGTAATGATTCACATACGACACAAAACTGCTTTGGATAGGAGAGTTTGTTAAATGAATGAAAGCCCTAACCAGCTTCCTCTTAACAGTTATGGATAAACATCTGATCTCAGAAAGTGCAAAACTAAAAACCTATTGTTGCATTTGCAGGTCCTACAGACATGAGAAGAAATACAACATCTGACTGATTTACTGTCTGCATTTTCAATTCCTAAGTGGATAATAGGTGGAGACGTCACTGCCTGCAAGAACAAATGTCAAAAGTACACGTAAACACGGTTTATTGATTTGCATGTAAACATATGAAAATGGGTTTCTTTAACAGCTGATTTGTATTACATTTACATTCAAAGCTGAGATAAAACCCATTATCTGCTTATTACAATGCTGTATCATTCACCTGATGTTAACACGATCACGAGTCGTTATAATAGTCATAATGTTGTGTAAAAACTTTACACTGGAGTTTTATGAGCCGTCCTGTTTTCCACTGGTTCTGAATGTGTGTATTTAAAGCAGAACCCTGCGGCTCCATCGCGTCACTTTCATTCATTTAACTGTTCTGTGTGATTAAACGGCAGATACGAATTGACAGACTTCATCACTGACCTCAAGACACAGAGATAAAGGAAGTTCATAACCCATTTCACTTCAGCGGGATATTCAAAGAGATCAACATGTAGGATGGACTGAATGAGTACAAACTTCACCTGTCACAGCATGTTCTCCATCATTCTAAAAGAAAAGCAGAATAATGAATGACTTACTTTTTCACATTGGCCTCTCCGTTGGGAATTCTCCTCAGTTTCTTCTTTTTGAGAATTTTTACAGCTCTGCGACACAGAGTCTCCGAGTCCAGCATCTCCTTCACCTTCCCGTACGAGCCTTCGCCCAGCAAATCGCCCATCAGATACTTCCCGATCAGCTTGGCCCGCTTGCGGCGGGGCTGGTAGATGACCTCGGTGGAGTCGATGCGATGGATGAAGGTGTCCATTCCCATGAACTCGTTCTCCGTCAGGTAATCCAAATGCTGAAGTTCACCCCCCTCGCTCATCTTCTCTGTCCTCTCTCTTCGTTTCAGGCCTTGACAGCGGCACGGGGGCCGGCTGAAATATATCTCTAATTCCAAGAAATGGAGGCACAGTTCAGCCTGAGCAAAAACAATTAGTAGGAGAACACCAGAAGAGAGTCACGCCTGGAAAACCACAGCAGTGGCATTGTTTAGCCCACACTGGCAATCACAGGAGTCCAGCACATCTCTGCGCGTACATCTGGTACAGTATGGCACAATAGTTTTACTCGTACAGTCAAAACCAAAAAGCGTCCAGCATCTGGACATGTGAACCTGTCAAAGTTTCCTTTGCGTTTGGCCTTTAGAACATCAATGTCAACGGCTCAACATTTACAACAGCAGAATAGATCGCTGAGGTCCAGACCATAAGAACGGGCTCTTTGGGAATGTTGCAATGAGGAACTACGATCTCTTATTTCTGCTCAGCATTATGAGAAATCAACATTCAAGATCCAAAATACCTAAAAAGAAAAGAAAGACACAAGATGAGATTAAATAATAAGGAGTTAACAGAGATCAATGTCAAACAGAGATCATCATACCAGCAGACTAAACAGCATTAATAGAGTCACTGATGTACAAATGTCTAAGTGTTGCAGCATTAGAAAACAAGATCCTGCTGGAGACGATCTCACAACTAACTGACTCATTTCTGCTGTGATGTTTTACTGTAACCACATGTATAACACACAATCCACTAATATCTGACAAACAACATTTCACAGAGTACTCGCTTTTATTTACAATATTATATATTTAAGGTTATATCAATTTCAAACTTATAAGTATTAAAAAACCCTGAAATATAAATGTTCACACAATGATCACAGAATAATATCAGTCTCTGCACGAGGTATCTATTGATAACATATGGAGAAGAGATGACTCTCCAAAAAATATACAATTATTATTTTATTTATTAACTTTCATGTGTTCATTCATGAGGAATATGAACTGTTATGAATATGACAATTCTAAAAACACACTTTATCTGACTATGAAAAATCATGATTTAAACACAAACAAATGAGACTCACATGAGGATTTAAAGCAGCAAATATTGACATTTGTCTCTTTTCTGGTTAACATTGGCATGGAAATTAATCTAATGTTATCTTTCATCTAAATTCATATATGTATAGGGCCATTAGATAATAAAATCATAATACATTGTCTATAATAACACCTGTTATTTGATTTTGTTAATGTGCATTTTTCTAATTCACACGGACAACTGTTTAGACAAATATATGAAGTAATATTTCATATGAATATGCTAATCATTCAGTATCGCGGTATTATCAGATGATATCATGGTACTGTTTGTCAAGAGTCTAACAACACAACTACAGCAAAACACAACACACAAAAACACATACAGACAGACGTAAAGCGTCAGTATATTTGTGAGTACATTAAACACACACACACAAACTGACAGAGGATTTGTGTGAGGATGTGTGAGGATGTGTGTGTGTGTGTGTGTGTGTGTGTGTGTGTGTGTGTGTGTGTGTGTGTGTGTGTGTGATGTTTGTAAGGTTTGTGTGTTTATCGTCAGTAGTTAGCAGCGGCTAACACACACACACACACACACACACACATCACTGTAAGAGAATAAATCCGTCAGAAACACTGACCTGAGATCTGTATATAGGACAGAAACACTGACCTGAGATCTGTATCCATAAACACATCTCAATGACAGATAAAAACACTCGCGTTCATTCCTTTTCTCTCATCTGTTCCTCACAGAAGCTGCTGCTTCAAGGCTGCCGCCATCTTGTTTACTTCCCTCCCATCGCTCGTTCGCGCATGCGCTGATTTTTCATTTTGCGTAATATTGCATCTTTATTATAGTATCAAAAATAATAAATATATTATAAATGTAATGTAATTTTTTTAGGCTGAACTGTTTGCGTGGATGAAATATTGTTCTAGGGAAAAACGGGATAAGAGAAGAAATTGAGAAGCTTTGTATTTCCGACTTATTTTTAATTTGTGTAATATTTTATATTTTGCAGCATACCGGACGAATTACAATTGATGTTTTTAATGTCATTAATACAGTAGAATTGCGTCTGAGCACAACCTGTACCCTGTATAAGCATTTAAACACATAATAATTTAAACATTGTTATTAAAAGTTCATTATTAAAGGCTGTATATTGCAGTCATATTCCAACCCAAGATCTATTTTTGCCCCGATTTACAAAAAAAATGCTCAAAATACATATAAGCCTTATAATAAATGTGATTATTAAACATTTAAACTATTTTTTTGTAAAATACAAAACCATACAGATGTGTTCAATTGTCTCTCTTTGAGTAATTGATTAAACTGACCAAATGCAATTTAATGTTTAAGTGTTTAGCGTTTCATTTGTGTGGGGGGCAATCCCACCTGTTCTGCGGAATTTTGATCCCCCCATTCTGATATATAATACTAGATAATTGCAGTTTGATGATATTTACTTTTATGTATATAACAAATATATGTGTGTGTGTTAAAACTTAAGGCAGATTTTTATTGATGCATTAAGGATATTCATAGGTGTTTGCAGTGAGGGAAACAGATCCATCTCTGCTGGCTGCTCCTGTGGGTTATATTTAACATGGGTTAAGCCTGAAGAATGTCAAACTCAAGCTCTTATTACAGCCAGTCTTAATGATTACAGGACAGTTCACAAATACACATACAGTTGATTAACATGGAAACATAGAGAATCATTTTGGAATGTCCATTACAACCATTTAAATAAGCATGTAGCCTGTGCCAAATGAATATTAATGACATTATTATGTTCAACAAACACATTCAAATAGACAAATGCATTGGGTTCTATGTGTGTGTATAATCTGGATCAGGTTGATTAATCTTTCTGCTGGAGATCTGTGTTCCTGCAGTGTACAGATCTAACACTAATAATACACATATTTAAATACCTTCACTCCTGACTACTTTCCTACAACCCTTCCAGAACCCTGTGCTCGACCCATCCAGAACCATGCGCCCAGCAAATGAGCGCCGACTAGTGGTTCCGTCACAGAAGGGCACTAAATCTTTCTCTGTTCCCAGCAGGTAGAATAACCTCTCAATCCCATCAGGTACCATACTAATACCATACTAATAACCTCTCAATCCCATCAGATACCTCCCTCATACTATTTAAAAAACACATTTCTTCCACGAACACTTCACATCCTTAAGCACTTTCTGTACTCAAATAAAACAGACTTTCCTCTTTCTCTTATAGGTGGTATCCATCAGTGCGAAACTTTCTTTGTCTTGATTGTTTTGAATAAAAGCGTCTGCTGAATGGAGTGAATGTGTCACCAGAGGGAGACACAACACAACACTTTGAAGTTGACGTCACGGTTACGTCACAGCAGTTACGCGTGTATGGTGGCGGCGGAAAACAGCATCAGCATCAGAATGAGCTTTATTGTCAGGTGTGTTTACACATACGAGGAATTTGTTATAGTGACAGAAGCTCCACAGTGTTACAGAATGACAGACACAGATGATAACAAGAATAAAAGAATACTATACAAATATACAATATAGTCAATGTGCAAAAATAGCAAGAAAAACAATATATAATAAGACAGTTTGAATGCACATTTATGATATGTGCAAATTGAAATGTAAATATTAACAGTCAATGTTAATTATTCATAATAGTAAATTGTTTACATAGTGAAACTACATAACATGTATGGGCGCATTACATAATGAGAATTTGTGGGGTAAATGTGATGCCACTGTCCAACAAACCTAAATGTTCATATGTTTAAATCGTTACACAGACACAACATTAAAAACAACCCTAACTGTACTGTGAGGTTTCTGTGCTATAATGTTAAGAGAGTAAGAGCAGAAGTATTGAAGGACTCAAAAATAACTCATATCGCCTTACAAATCACAAACGTGCACATCTGTATTCAGTCCGATTGTTTGAATAAAAACTACACAATACACACATGTTGAATCTATGAAGACCTGAAACCAAGATTGTTTTCTTTTTGCAAAAAAATTAAATCCGAGTATTGTTTCTATTTTTGTGTTAAAACGATGAAATCTCCCTGTAATCATTTGAAATATGATGACAAACACAGATGAGTAACCTCTGCTGAACGAGGAGAAATATACTGGAAAATACAATTCCAAACATTACAACAGAAGGCCACAGGACTGTCATTACAGACTATATTGAATTTTTCCCAATTAAAGTCAAATAAATTGAGTTTTGACTCAAACGCACATTAACACACAGCGCGCGCGTTACGCGTGTTCACGTGGACAGGGTTGCCAGGTCCGCAGTTTACACACGCCAGTGCCACGATTTCACAAATGTGATGATTTCACCCCAAAACTAGCAAATATAAATAATATACTAATATAAATAGCATTTTTGTATTGACATTTGTTTTGTGATTGTAATACAGTGAGCACACAAGTGATGTATGTGCATCAGCAATAAGTCAATTGTACATATAGTAGTATATTTATAAAGTTTTATCATTTGTAAAACTGCATAATGAATGTGATATGTGTCATGTCGAGGTTTGGACTGGTCTAATCTAGTTCTGATGGGTAATTGTGATCTGTTTTAGACTTGGCAACCAGCAGTGAGTGACTCAGTTTCGGATCGAGTGCGCGCGCGTCTGTCGGCTGCTGTCCGGAACCAAGCGTCTCCTCCCGGGCCACAAACATGTCCAAACTGGAGCAGATCCTGATCCTGGAGCCTCCGAGCGACCTGAGGTTCAGAGGTAAGAGGCTCGTGACGGACGTCAGTGGGATCCGGTGAAACGTAAACGGGTTTTCTAGCACTTTTGCTTCAGACGCGCCATTATGCGGTATCGCGGTGCGGGCCTCGTGACATCCCCGATCTCGAGTGTTTGACAGGCGGGCAGGAGCGATCGCTCTCGGGCAGAAGCGCAGGTGTCCGTGGTGATACTGTAGTTCTGATCAGGTTCATGACAGCGATATTTACGTCACACTTAATGCATTAATAACACACAGATGTAATTATCCTGTTCTGCAGGCTGATTTAAGATGAGCTGGTTCCATAGTACAGTTCTCGGTTTTATATGTGTATATGACACGACTTGAGACGTCTGTGGATGTGATTTTAGTATATTTTAGGAATGAAACCGAAGCCACTCGGATAAGTAGTTTAATGATAACAATGCTGGATGATTGTATGAGCTCATGTGAAGGTTCAGAGAGATGCTCGTCTGGAATCGATTCATTTGTCGCTGAACTGTGTGTCAACGGCGCCGCCATATTGGGAAGGGCAAAACTGTCCTTTGAAACACATAAAGCAGTAAATGACATGTGGACAAGTCACAGTAACAGGTCAAAGTCTATGACGCTAACAGCTGCTCTAGTGATCATGTTAGTGTTCGCTTATGCAGATGATCAGTGTTTTTAGTTTACATGACGTCTGGTTTTACCTGTAAAGAAATACTGTGAAATGAAATACTGATCTGAACTATATCATCTGTCTCTCATTTCATGTGTCCATTCAGGTTTGTGATAAACAGACCGTGTTGAGGTTTGACCTGAAGACTCTCTCGCTCATGTGATGATTATTCTGCAGTACTTGATGTTGTGTTAAGGGTTTACAGGAACATGTGCTGCAGAAATAAATCTATAACTTAATCTGGATCTAATCCACTAATATGTGACATGTGCTGTCATAAGATCTTGAGTTTCAGGGCTAATTGTACCATCATTCGCTTTCATCTGCTCCAAAAGCCTATCTGAACATTTGTGACAGGGCCGGTGGGATGTAATCTGGAGAAGATGCTCAAGAACAATATAATTTTCACAGTATCACATTCATAATTATCTGGGATACGAGTCAATAACACAGACTGGGTCTTAAACAAGAAAGAAAGAAAACAGAATTGTTTAAAAGAGCAGGAAAATGTGATTTTACATTTATTTAGCAATGATGTGATTAAATAAAGGCCTAACCGTGTTGTTCAGGTCTGTGTGTGTGGACACTTCATATAACACAGATGTGTCTCTATAATAATTGTGTTACATCATGCCTTTTTTCTCAGCCCATTTGAATGATTCAGTGAATCTGATGAGATCTGAGTATAGAGAATATTCACATATTAAAAAAGTGGAGCTGAAAGTAATTTCAGAGGTGGATCATGTTATTAAATGTTGATAAAAGTTGAGATATAGTGCCGTTTCTCTGGTTTCAGGTCCGTTCACAGATGTCGTCACTGCTAACCTAAAGCTGAAGAATCCTTCCGACAGAAGAGTGTGTTTTAAGGTCAAGACCACAGCACCGCGCAGATACTGCGTACGGCCCAACAGCGGCATCATCGAACCCGGAGCCACGCTCATCATCTCAGGTCTGATAACATCTTCAGTGTGTGTGTGTGTGTGTGCTTTTAATCAAAGAGTGAAATGATGCGTGTATTCTAACGTGTGTTGTGTTATGTGTCACAGTGATGTTACAGCCCTTTGATTATGATCCAAACGAGAAGAGCAAACACAAGTTTATGGTTCAGACCATCTTTGCACCCATGGCTGTCACAGACACAGAAGCCATGGTAACGCTCCGTCCTTTAAAGCTGATGTGTTTATACTCAGAGCAGCGTGTGTGTGTGTGTGTGTTTCTGTTTTAAACACCTCTGTTTTTCTTCTGCAGTGGAAGGAAGCAAAACCTGATGAGCTCATGGATTCCAAACTGAGATGTGTCTTTGAGTTACCGTCTGAAAACGATAAAGTGGTAAGTGTTGACATGTACACTCTTCCTCCGCCTCAGACACCGTTAGCAACTGTCAAGGTCAGAGGTCACAGCAGGTGTGTTAGGGTCAGAGCAGACAGTAGTGTAGATCACAGAACCAAGTGAATACATTATTTATGTCTAAATAAATCTCATGATAGGCCTCATAGAATAGTCGTATTATTTAGAGAGGTTTCCAGTGCCACAGTTTTAACATTAAAGTCAAATGTTTCTTACAGATATTTAGCATAATGAAACACCCACTGTCATTAGCCAGAATGCACACAGAATGATGATGTAATGACTGGTGCTGGCAGTGTTTTTCATGAAAGATTTCGGCTGGGCTTTTACTCATAGATGAGACTGTCTGAATATCGCTGAAGTGTGAAAGTTCTTGCTTTCGTCATTTTATCTCTGCGGGAGATTCAAGCGTGCTTCAGTGCTTCAGCAGCGTGAAAAGATCTTTCTTGTAAACAAAAAATGAAAGATCACACACACCCACGTTATTCCAAAGCCGTATGACACTCCTCGTACTTTCTGCTTTTCCTTCATCGTGTCTCGTAACATTAGGGGTTTGGAAGTGTAAAACGATTAGTATTAGAATACTAATAAATGTGAGTGAATGTAAATCTCTGTGTAAATCTTTCCCTTTACATGTTCATTTCTTCATTTTTATTAGAATGACATTGATTCAGCTAAAGTTGCACCGGCGCTGAACTCCTCAAAAGTGGACGGGCTGCTGTCAGCAAAAGGTGTCAGTTCTGCTCTGGATGACTGTGAGATGAAGAAGATTCTGGATGAGTCCAAAGCATGCAGGCCGGAGGTTAATAAGCTGAGCGAGGAGAATCGTCAGTTAAAGGTGAATCAGAGCAGACTGATTTTTAGAATATTTTTTAATATTAAGTCATTTAAAGTACACAATAAATAACTATATGTATATAATTTTCATCAAAGTCATTGTTTCAGAATTCTTTGTGTTTGTAAATGTACTCTTTCCGCTTGTTTTCTCATTATCAGGATGAAGGTTTGAGACTGCGAAAGGCACAACGAAGTGAACATATAACATATAACTCCAGCTCTGTGATTGGACGAGAGTCCACCACCAGCTCGCTTCCATCACTGCTGGTGGTCATCGCAGCCATCTTCATCGGATTCTTCCTGGGAAAGTTCATCCTGTAGGCGCGAGCGCAGGAATGTGACGATCACACAGCCTGATGAGAAAGTCTTTCTGTTGACGTGACCATATCATTGGTAGTTTGGACAGCAGCATCACGGGTCCCTTTGTGTAAAACCGACATCCCGCGGGCCCCGTCCTCAGGGCTCTCACACTATCAGCACCAGAGAGACAGAAAGACTTTTGCTTTTGGTTTCTTTCTTCTTGGCTGCTTCATGAACTGGTTGTTTTAGAGGGTTGAAGACGGTTCGAGAAAATGAAAGTATTTTGAGAAACACGCCGTCGTCTGAAAGACAAGTTCGGTTCTATCGTAACAGCAGCGGTCTGTCTCCCCCGAAAACTCTTTTTTGTTTTATTATGAAGTCTAAAGGCTATTGAAATCTTCCATCTAATCGAACGCAAAACACCACAAAGACCTTTCAACCTTTTTTTGTCCTGGACGGCCTTTCACAGTTAGTTTAGTTTAGTTGGTGATGTCAACAGTTGGACGGGTGACACAGGTGCCTCTCCTTCCTATGTACAGCTGTTCTCTGTCTGTTCCGAACAATACCAATGCAGACTGTTTTATTACTGTAATTATTATCATTTATTAATTATATTATTCATGTACTTTCTCTCTAAACAGAGCATTTATTTCCACAGATGTCTTTACTGTCTCATACTAGATGACGTTGAAGAAATTAAAAGTAAAAAAAAAAACAAGTAAAGTGAGTCTGCTTGTGCTTTATTTTGCTCTCTGTGTTAAATGTGTTATTCATGTAAGTCATCACGCTTCATAGGTCATGAATCAAAACACTCTTATAATCCACATGTTTTGATAATGTCAGGTGTAGTTGAGCTTTATCTGAATGTTCTGTTTAATTGAACAGAATTCATCAAACTGATCAGCTCAAACATGTTTCTATAAAGAACAACAGCGAGCGTAAGATCCGCCACAGCTCTTTGATAACACGTTTGACTGACCTCATACCACTGAAATCAACTTCAGCACTGATTCTACTCTTTCCTTTGGCTTCATCAATCCTTTTAATAAATATTTGACATATCTACAACACAACACGCCTTCCTGTTCTCATCATGTCTGATATTCTCTAATGGGGAGTCTTGTGTTAAAACTATTTTTTGTGCAATTTGAGCTTAAGAGACAAAAACGATGATAAAGTTAAAGTCAGATTTAAATGTCGGTCAGAAATATGTTGTTTAATTGCCACTTTCAAGCAGATTCAACTTTATTCATGGATGACTGAAATCGATCATGCTGGAAGACCAACGATTGCCTTGAAAAGAGCCAATCATATACTGTTCCAGACCATCAACTGTGAATCTTTGTTCATGCGGGTCAACCAGGAAAAAGTGTTTTTTTGGCTTAAGAAACAAAATTCAAGCTAAAGTTCATGTCAGATATGTCAGCTGATGGCAAGAGATTAAACAAATTTGTCTTCCATTATTCCACTTGATCTTGTATGAGTTGCAAATAGGGCTGTCAAGTGCAAAGACTAAAGTCTCTATTAAAGTCAAGTGCAGTTACTGGTTTTATTGGCCTCCGGGTGCATTCTGGGTCATCAGACTCACTAATGTCACGTGCTTCACGAATGACGTCACTAGTGTTTATGCGTCAATTTGAGCTCCTCCATTAGCCAAAGAAACTCGAGAACACAACCGCTACCGGTCCTTCGCATGTTGCCATAGTAACAGCATCCCTCTCTGTCGGTCTGCTTGACGTGTGACCTTTGGCTGGACCAGCGGCCGCTCCGTCCGGTATAGAGCAGGAGTTCCGTGTGTGGGAGAAGAACGCCATCGGTCGGAGTGACGTCATATCATACATATTTAAAGGAAAACATTGTCCTTTTCCCCACTGTAGGAATCTTTAATCTTTTTTTATTTTTATGCATTTGGCAGATGCTTTTATTCAGACTGATTTTAGCACGAGTTTAAATATTAAAGCATGTGTGATCAAAACTTATTATAAGAAAATCGTTTTAGTCTCAACAGTCTTTTGTTGTGATGCAGACATGACTGAAAAGTACTTCACAGGTCAAATGATCTTAACTCTGTCCACGGGCCTCTGAGAGACCATGAGATCATCATCTGAACTGCTGATGAGACTACAGACGACACAAAACACATCTGATCTGATTAACTAAACATTACTGCAGGTAAAGCCACGTTAAGAGCAGTGCTAAGAGCACTCATGGGATTTCACATACTCATATAAAACATCTATAGTATGATACACTATACATCACTTTGGATAAGTGTCTGCCAAATGTATAAATGTAAATACACAAAATGACATTAAACATGCTCTCAATCAAAAGAAAACAACAGAACGATGTTGTGGTTGTACAGTTACAGTTAAAAAAAGATCATTTACCACAACCCACAAAATATTTGTTTCTCAACTCATTTTTTATATTAAAAATATGAATACATTATGAGCAATTCCAGCATTATGGATGTGACATTTTCAGTCAAAATGTGAAAGTTATGAATATATATATTAATATATTAAATCATCTGCCAACTCAATTATCAAAAACACTGTTAAAAAAGCTAATGCAAGTGTGTGTCTTTCTGTAGTCATCATGTGGTTTATACTGTAGGGTAAGTGTGCTCATTAAACCCACCCAAATCTAAGTTTAGATGTTTTTCATAGACACTGACATGGTTTATAAGAAACATAAGTCTGTCATGGGCTTAACTGGCAACACTGTACCATCTAAGCCCATATCATGATTAATTCACAAAAATAAAACAATTATTGGTTTTAAAGAAGTAAAACATCATATATTCAATGACAGGGACATATTTGAAAAACTTTTAAAATATCACCCGTTTCAATAACATTCAACATGAAAAACATGCGGTCTGGTCAGTGGCATGATTGGATCTTCAGGTAAGTGTAAGTGAAACGGTGTGTTTCTCTCCATCTCCACCAGTTTACCTTTTAATAGTCTGATATAAATGTGTACTTTTTATGTAAATAACTGTTACCATATGACCCTGTCTGTAAAAACCATTGTAGTTTGATTTCACCTATTCATTTTACTATGATTTCAATCTTTGACATGGCCTTACTATTAAAGATATATATTTTATATATATGTAAAGATAATATTAAAGGTATTAATGTTATTTTTTTAAAGAATGTTCTTGATTTGATGTAGAAAACAGTAAATCACAAAATATGACTTCAGATGGGTTTTTACAGACAGGCAGGTCACATATTCTGTGACAGACATTAGCAGACATCTGTAGGTCAGTAGACAGAGTTTGGCGATAGCAACACCAGCGGTCATGGGTTTGATCCATACTCAAAGAAAAGGTATAGCAGGATGCACTGTAAGTTGCTTTGAATAAAAGCATCTGCCAAATGCATGAAAATAAAAAAAGAATAAAGAATCCTCATTGAAACACATAAGGTGGGCTTAAATGGTACAGTGGGAAAAAGGACAATGTTTTCCTTTAAAAATGTTTGATATGTTTACAATGAGATGCATGAAGTTTAAATATACTGTGGACTAAACATCAGGGTTATCTTTATTGTGCCCACATTCAGAAATGTTGAGTTGTGTTGGCTATAGTTTACATGTGTTTTGTGGCACTGTACCATTTAAGGTCACCTTTAAAAAAAGTTATTTATGAAAATAATCTGCTCTACAATACAATTAGTTATGTATTTATTTGTAAATTAATGTAAATTGAATTACAAAACATTTAGTGTGTGTAGCTCACACGCTTAATTCTTCTGCAATCTCTCTTTCAGTAAGACTAGAGCTTTGTGAGCAAGCTAATAAAACTCATCTTTAAAGAAAAAAGGTATAAAATGATCAATTACTATTTGTTCATATACAAAAGACAATACATTCATCTCTTATCTCACATTATAGCAACATACTTAACACAGAAATGGCTCACAATTATAGGAATGTGTTCATTTCTGAAGTTTTTAAGTGACTTTATGTGAAGTCACCTGAGACCACATGAAGATGAGTCAGAATAACTCATCATTGATATGTAATTCAAATATCAGGGAAGTAACAAATCATTTTTAAACTGGATTTAAAAGTTGAAGCAGGTTTAATGGGAACACTTACCTTATATTGTATGATGTAATCCTCACTCCTAATGCCCTAAACCATCAACTATCTAATATTCATCACACTGACAGTCACGTGAGGTCTCTATCAAAGCTTTAAAGCGTTTGTTTATGTTTAAAGTAAAAGAAATATATTTATATTACAAGATTAGACTGAAAGGGTCTTTGTGACCTCAGTGCTGTGTAGCTGCTGGGTCTGTACTGGTTTTGTGTGAACGTCTCCCAGTTAAAGCTCCTCCACCAGCTGATCCACATTACGGTGCACGTGCACGTGCCGCTTCTCCACGCGCATCAGCTCCGTGCTGCTCGCGCCAAGGCGCGTGCCTGACGTTGGTGGTCTCGCGTCGCGTCGCCGCAGTCTTTCAGTCCGTCACCGGACTGTGTGGAGGGACACAGCACACGGGTTCCGTGGATTTGCTGCTTGGTACTTCAGCGGGTACGTCGGGCTCGTGCGGTGATGAACTGTGGACCGGGCCGAACAAAACAAACCACAATCATAAACCCACCAGTAAAACCAGTACAGCATGTTTCTTGTGTAGTGTTGTGTACTGTACCGTATACACACACACACACACACACACCATTTATGACCCAAAAACGAGTTTAAACAACCCGTGATGTAGTGTAACATCAGTCAGACCTGGTGGAGATCCAGTGTCCGTCAGGAGGAACCTGTAGAGAAACTTCAGCATAGGATGACATGATGACTGTCTGTCAGTGAAAAACACACAACACATGACAACACACAACTGTCCATCATTTATACATCATGACTGTCATCATATTGTTACACCCAAACAAACACTCATGAGCAAATACTGTAAATGACACAAAAAGACCATCAGGACTGAAATCTCAGGACTCAGTTCTCTACATTCACATCTGTGATGTGCAAATGAAATATTACTATAAATAAATAAAAAAAGCAGCTCACATATACACACAGAACTCCTGCTGGACCGGTCTCATCTGTGATGTGTAGCGTTTCATCCGGCCGAGAGTTCTCTCATGACAGTTAATAGACTCATGACTCATTAAAACAGAGCCACACGAGAGAGAGAGAGACAAAGAGAGAGAGAGAGAGAAAGAGAGAAAAGAAAAGAGAGACAGAAAGAAAAAAGAGAAAAAGAGAGAGAAAAAGAAAAAGAGAGAGACAGAGAGAGAAAAAGAAAAAGAGAGAGAGAGAGAGAGAGAAAAAGAAAAAGAGAGAGAGAGAGAGAGAGAGAAAGAGAGAGAGAGACAGAGAGTTGTAAAGATTGGTGTTGTGGAAGCCTAACAGCTCTGAATATAGAAAATGTCACATTACAGGTTTGACTTTATAAGATGAACATTTAACAAACACAAATCATGTTGATTTCAACAATATTTTATTCCAAAATACAAAGAAGAAATCACAGCAGTTGAATGTGTGTGTGTTGGAGAGGTGTGGTGATGTGTTAGGGATAAGAAATACTCAAAGGTCATGACAGATTTCTGTTTGTGTGTAAATGTTCATAGCAAACAGCAGCAGGTTCATTTATTCACTGAACACTGCGGTAAAAACAAACCTTTATGAGTTACAAAAGCCCTTCACATCACTCATAAACACTTTACTTTAGGGTTTTTTGCTGTCTTATATATTAGACGACATTTTTTGTGAAGAAAAACCAACAACAAAACTGTGAAACAACTGCTGAAATACTTTTGATTTGGGTAGAAATAACTATGTGACACACAAGCTTCATATGAATGACTTTAAAATAAATGATCCGCTCATCTGACGAGCCACAGTAACATGTTGGCACATAGATGACTTTCTTCGTATCAGTTTCTTTCTATTTTATAAATTAAAATAAATTTCATGAAACATATGGACAATCGTCCGGTTACACCCCACAACTCAAATAAAGACACACAATAATATCTGTATAAAGAAATAATATTCACTTGCGTTTGTATAATTATATTTGTATAAAGAAAATTTGGCCTTAAATTCTCAATAGCTGTAATGCAAAAAAAACCCTCTTAAAAAAATAAAGACATGATGGTGAGAGTTATATCTGATTTATGTAAATGACAATCATAAACATTACAGGAAAAGTCAAGAATAAATGCATGCGCATTACAGTAAAGAGAATTTTCATCTTAACAGACGTCATTTTCTTCATGCAAATGTCTTGTATTTTCGAGGGGGTGGATGTGTTCACACATGAGACATGCTGGAATATAAATTAAACACTTGAAATCATTGTGATTAATCAGACAGTTTAAGGCAAAAAAGGATGTTGTTTCGTTTGCAATCGTCTGACCGCAGATCTCTGCACACTGGCTGTGATTGGCAGATGCGTCACCTGACCCCTTGTGAGGTCAGAGGTCGTAGGTCAGAACTCTCTCTGCTGATGATCGTCAGAGGAAACTTCTGGACATTATTCCTAAGCAACACAAACAGACGGATGAATCGGTTTAGCTATCGAGAGTCTTTACGGTTTATAAATATGATGGATTGTTTGATGGATGAATATCACCACATCACGCTACTGACATGCTAGAGCTACATGAGAAACATGTTAAGATTGCATATTCATTAAACACTATGTGAAGCAGAAGAGTTTTGTTCATCATGCAACATCACTCACACATATTCATAAACTGTCCTTCATTTATAATGCTTTTAATATCTATATATTAGAAATAAATACTTTGTAATATAAGGCCAGTCAGCGAAAAACAGAAATGACAAATAAAGATTCTCATTTATTCACTGTGATATTAAAGCATATGTTCAATGTGTCTCTGTGTGTTAATGTTTCTGTCAATCAAACACGAGTCATTCTGATGACTGACACCAAATCACTTGTTTGTGTTTATAAAAGAGCTTCTGGGTACAGACTGATCAAACTCATCTGAGCTCATGACTTAAACACGAACATGATGATCAGTCTGCTGAAGAACAGATCAATCTCTCCAGCAGAGACGTTACTCGTGTATATGTCCAGCTCTCTACAGTACAGATGAAAGGAGCATGTCAAAGTCATGCAGATGAGAGCGTGAGGTGACAAACAGCTGTTCTTACCTGCGCTGCAGTCGAGAGCTCAGTCTCTTTATGTACCACTACTTTAGTCACAGACATGTCAGGATGCTGCTCTTTAACATCTTTAATAGCCTGAGCCAGAACCTGAGACGCAAACCCGACACCAGCCCAACACGCAAACATCGCCACAACACAAACATGATTTCAGGATTAGCCATCAGCTTAAAGACATATAATCATCATCAGTTTACAGCCGAGCGTTACGCCACTTACACATCCTGTTATATTAAAACTACATTTCATCTAAAACACTCTTAATAAAGCTGTCGGTCAGTGAATACAGGGCTCGACATTAAAGCTCGTCCAGGTGAAGAAGAATTATACGACCACAGCAGAAAGAGGTCTAAAAACATGAACATGAAACCATTATTGTTTTTAGAACATGAATTAGTGAATAAACTCTTATTGTTTTTAGAACATGAATTAGTGAATAAACTCTTATTGTTTTTAGAACATGAATTAGTGAATAAACTCTTATTGTTTTTAGAACATGAATTAGTGAATAAACTCTTCTTGTTTTTAGAACATGAATTAGTGAATAAACTCTTCTTGTTTTTAGAACATGAATTAGTGAATAAACTCTTATTGTTTTTAGAACATGAATTAGTGAATAAACTCTTATTGTTTTTAGAACATTAATTAGTGAATAAACTCTTATTGTTTTTAGAACATTAATTAGTGAATAAACTTTACATCACATTGATGACTATCTTATTGTTTACTTGTGTGGTAGAATTCAGGATTAATGCGTTGGGTTTCTCCACACTTCAAGTATTCATTGAAATACACAGTTTCAGTATGTCATTCAGTGAACCCTGTCAGCTTTTCAAAGACATATTATTATTATACGTGTCATCAGACAGAAACGTGTTTTCTTCTCCAGGCAATGTGCTTTTTTACACAGATAAGTCCATGTCCAAAGGTCAACAACATGCCTTAATGTCAAGCCCTGGAATATAATACATCTAAATCAAGATAACTGATGACTGTGGTAAATCCTTGAGCAGATGTTATAAAAAGTCAATGTATTAATTGTCATTGAACTATCAGTGTTGTCCATTTAGCACAAGAGTTCATCATTCTTACGTCACACTCGTGCCGTTTGTGTCATTTTGCTCTCTGGACACACGTCTTTGTCTTTGACCTGCTGTGATGTACAAGAGTTAAAGACCTAACCTGCTAGTTAATGGCTTTACCTGGTCGTGATCGACGTCCGCGTCTCCGGTGATGACGATTCTCTTCTCGATGCGTGTTTCTGATATGCCGTCCTTCACCGTCTGACACGTAAAGAAATGATCAGAGACAAGGAATCTACGGTTCCGTCATGATAAAACATGTGTAACGTCACTGACCTTAGTGATGTGTGTGGTGGTGGTGGTGTTGTTGTTTTCTGATGTTATAGTCTGAGCGCTCATCAGAACTCCTGCATCCGCATCTCCGTTAACATCCACCTTCACACAAACACACAGGTGAATATGACATCATCAGACACACGTGCGTGTCAGCGGGTGTGTTGCGTTACCTCTGATGATTCATACGTGATGGTCTTCGTCTCGGTGTGAACCACAGGATTCACTTTAACGTTCTCATCCTGCGCTGGTTCCTGCAGATTCACAAACAAACACAAAATCATCAGTCTTTATGATATATTATTGATCTAACACAGCAGAGATACAAAAGGATTATAATTCTTCAGAGAAAACCCTCATCTAGGGTTCTTTATTGATATCAGAACCCATCGTATAATCAACAACATATATTTACACACATCACACTCTTACACAATAAAGTTTCTAAAGGTTTCTTAGTTTGGCTGTATGATCCATAAAATATCCACAGAATGCATTCGTGTCACACAAATGTTCTTTACAGTAAAATGATTTTGACGCAAAGAACCCTTTAAACACTTTTATCTGTAAGAGTAACATCAGGTGTATATATGTGTGTATCCAGAACACAAACATGCAAAAAAACATGAGTTCATCATAAAAGATCTTCAGAAGTGAATCTGTGAACAGAAAACCTCGTGATTACACACTTTGAGTTCTGTCAATCAAAGATAGATGTGTGTGTGTTCCACACAGATTGATGTGACTGTGAGATATGCAGAAACACACGGTGGGGTTACAGAAGATCCTGAACACACAAGATCTGTTTCACCTGTGGAAACACGTCTGTGTGTTTGTCTTGATCTGATTTAGATTTATCCACGTCTGTTTCACTCGGTGAGCGCTCATGGCTGTGATCATGAGGAGAAACGGCTTTCTCGTCAGACAAAACAATCTTTACTGAAGCTTTCTTCCCTTTAGATGATGATGACACGCACTTTACAGCGAGATTAAACACTTCTTCACTGAAGATCTCCTCTTCTTTAACATCATCCTGACGGAACATCTCTAAAATCTCTTCCATCTGATCTGATGTTTGTTGATGCACTACTGTACTTTCTTCATCTTCATCATCTGGTGTGACAGATGATGAGCGTCTGCCCAATGCAATGGCTTCATTTAGAGCCATCAGATATTTCTCTTTATCACCACGACAGGACATGAAACCTCTCTGAGTCTTCTCCACACATCTCATCGGGCTCGCAGAGGTCTGGAAGAACGACGACTCCGTCTCAGGATGTTCAGTCTCCTGTAAGTCATCTTCAGTCTGACACACATCAGCACACTGACATCACTCTCACACACTTCATTATAGAGGAAAACCCTGTCTAACGTCTGCTCAAGGTCACACACACTGATCCAACATCACGACGTCAAAAGAAATCTTGATCAAACAGTGTGCAGCGTGTTTAGAAAGACAGAATGCTGGACAGATTAAACACAAGAACAGATGAGATCTTCTGAAGACACTAAACATGATTTATAATCCCAGTAAGACCAGTTCACTTTAATCTCTTTGACCGAATTTTAACCATCTGTGTTTAAAAAAAGACTCTCAGGGCTGATATTTCTTTATACGAGATTAAACTTCTAGATTTTCAAGATTATTAAAAGTTCACATGAGATTAAAAAGGAGACACACAGATAAAGGCTGACATCAGCTCATCTTAATCTCATGAACCTCTCAGACAGACTGAATAAATCACACAGTCTCAAGAAAATCCTTTGGATTTAGAAACACTGAACCCAAATGTACAGTCAGATAAACACTGAGGCTTTTCATAAACACACAGCTCGTGTTTGAGCTCCTGCAGATGTTCTCACGGTTCTGCAGACGTACAGAACATTTTAACATTATGATAAATCAGTATAAAATTAAACTTCCATGAGCTATAAATACTTTGTGATTTAAGTCATTCTATTTGAATGCATAACAATGAGAATGACATTTACAATGATGTTTAATGAGAATTAAATACGAGCGAGTTGATGAATGAAATGAACTCACAGCATCAGTGACCTCAGAGTCCTGCTTCACTGAATCATCTTCCTGTTCTTCAGCTTTAACCTCCTCTGACATCTGTACACAATGAAGACACATGAAGCACACAACACAGGATCACATCAGCTGACCCACCAGATCCACCAATCACATTCAAGAAACAAATGATCCACAGCACCAAATGATCAGAGCAGTGTTAGACCGAGAGTTATGTGACCGACAGTCTCTGATAAACATCTGATCATCAGCAAACAGAAAATGATGTCACACATAAATATTAAATATAAATATAAACATAAATATACCTGTGTCAAGATCTCACTGTTGTCCTCAAAGTCTGACTGAAAGTTGAGAGAGAGAGACAGAGAGAGAGAGAGAGAGAGAGAGAGAGAGAGAGAGAGAGAGAGAGAGACAGAGAGAGAGAGAGACAGAGAGAGAGAGAGAGAGAGAGAGAGAGAGAGAGAGAGAGAGAGAGAGAGAGAGACAGAGAGAGAGAGAGAGGGAGAGACAGAGAGAGAGAGAGACAGAGAGAGAGAGAGAGAGACAGAGAGAGAGAGAGACAGAGAGAGAGAGAGAGAGACAGAGAGAGAGACAGAGAGAGACAGAGAGAGAGAGAGAGAGAGAGAGAGAGAGAGAGACAGAGAGAGAGAGAGAGAGAGAGAGAGAGAGAGAGAGAGAGAGAGAGAGAGAGAGAGAGAGAGAGAGAGAGAGAGAGAGAGAGAGACAAAGAGACAGAGTGAGAGAGAGAGAGAGAGAGAGAGAGAGAGAGAGAGAGAGAGAGAGAGGGAGAGAGAGGGAGAGAGAGAGAGAGAGAGAGAGAGAGAGAGAGAGAGTGAGAGAGAGAGAGAGAGAGTGAGAGAGAGAGAGAGAGAGAGAGAGAGAGAGAGAGAGATTACTCACACACATCCATGCAGAGTACACATCATATAAAATACACAAATTGTTTCTGAAGTTAGAACATATAAAAAACAGCCGTTATGTTTCATATTAAAATGATTTTTGTGTATGTGTGTGCCATATATCTGGGAAAATATGAACTCCATCTTTAAGAGTTCACACACACACACACACACCTCAGTGGCAGTTGTGTCGTCATCACAAACAAAGTCTGTTTGATCGCTGTCTGTCTGTGTAATGCAGGAAAGTGTCCAAAGCATCGCAGCAGGGAAGAAGAAAACTTCATTAAGACGTGACATTAAACTGTGATGATAAAGTGATGGAGATGATGAACATCAAGTGAGGATGTGACTCAAAGTAAGAGAGGAAATAATCAATGAAAACTTGCTTTTATAAACTCATATAAATGTTCATGCACAGACACAATCATTCCCATTCAAGTGAAACCAGTACAGACACAGTCCCAGTGATGATGAAAATCTCACGAACAACATGACTGAGATGAGATGACCGGAGGAATGCGACATCACTAATCACACACCTCCTCATCCGAACTGTCCTGAAAGCTTTCAGAGAGACACGTGCTCAGCGACGCAGCTTTGGGTTCCAGATAACACAGACACAGAGCTAACGGGAACGAAAGCGTGAGGGCGTACGGAACGGAGAAAGACGTGGACAAGAGGAAGAAGAAGATGAAGAGGAAGCAGGGAATGAGGGAGGGAGATTTAATGGGCATGAAGTGATGTAAACTCTCAGGCAGGAAGCGCAGTTCCGTCAGGTCCGGGAAGCTCAGGTATCCGTCGTCGTCCAGCAGCGAGGTGACATCAGGCAGATGAAGAGAGAAGGAGAAGAGCGTGCCGCGCTTCCCGTCGAGTCTCTGTTTGCGCGCGGACAGCAGGAGAGCTCGCTCCTCCAGCAGAGCGGCCTTTCGATCCGCACGGGCCTGACGCCGCCGGCAACCCGCCGTGGTTTTAGCCGGACTGACGGAGGCGGCGCGCTGACGGCCGCTTCCCCTGCGTCTCCGCCGGACCTTCGTGGATGAAACGGGAGAGGACGGGAGGGAGAGTTCGGAGCCCAGCGGATCGGACGAGTACGAGCACGGCTGATGATGATGACGGTAAGAGAAACAGAGTAAATGATGTACGAGGAACAGAATGATGTGAAGGGAAACATGAAACACGTGTCAGTCGTGATCAGAAGAAAACAGCAGATTAGTTAAAGAACAGAAAAACACTGATCTCATTCTCTCATTTATCATGTAGTCATCACAGAAAACAAACACCATCATAAGACTTTTACTGCATCTTCATTCAAAACACTACATCTATTTTATCACTTCAAATCAAACTAAACGCGTTTTCAACAAATGAGAGCTGTGTGATCTGATCACATTCAGACAGGCTGATCACTGCAGAGATGATCGATTTGTGAAGTGTGTTCATCATGAAGTCAATGTGTTTGATGTCTAAAATAATATTTTCATGTTTTATTCTATGACATCAGCAGTAATGGTCCATCAGTGAGTTCATGAAGCTTTATTCATGTGTATAATAAAGAAAGACGGATGATAACAGGTTGCTAAACGGGGAACACATCGAGGTCAGGAACATTAAACATCATCGCATATAAAAATCTAAATCTAGCATGAACACAAATCTCGTAACGGTGTGGATGGAGATTCATCAGCGCAGTAGTTACTCGTCATGGAAGGTTTGGTGATGGTGATGTCGAGAGAGCATGCTGTAGTCTGGTTACAGCATCATTATTATGATCTCTTCTGACTATATTTAGACTTTAAAATTCATATATATGTATGTTATCATCATTTGTAACGACTATCTTAATAGCCTAAACATACAGGTATATGTATGTTAAACTGTTATTAATCAATAATTCAAGAGCTTGTGGGAAAAATCCAGAAGAGAAATGCTAAAGTATGTGTGTTAACAGTTAACACAGCTGCTGTCTGTGAAGGGCACTTCAAATCCATCATTTATGAGATCTGAGGATTATATATCATCTGGATTTATGACACATAATTAAACGACAATCATCAGTTTCCACACACCGTTACCTTGGTGACAGAAGTGGGCGGGACTTCATCCGTGCTGGTTTTATTCTCTTCCGCAGAGTTGAGCTCTTCAGTGTTCTTCTGGGGGGTTTCTGAGGTGATGATGTCATTCTTTGAGTTCTTCACACTGTCATTACTGACCGTCGCTGGTGCTGATGATAGAAAATATGAAATCTATATTATTATAAACTTTACAGAATGAAAACCTTTTGTTTGTGACGGCATCAGATGACAGTACCGGCGTCCATGCTGAGCGTGTGCCGTCTGCTGCTGGTGCGCTGGAACTGAAGGCCGGGCCGCGCGATCTGAGCGCTCGCTCGACGCGTCTGAGCTTGAGTTCTGCCGCTGTAACGGAACTTTGAGCCCAGTGACAGAAAGCGTTTAGGAGGAGCTTCAGGAGACACCAGCCTGAAGAACACAAACGTCACGTCATCAATAACCAGCTGATGATAATCAGCTAACCGTAACCCAAGGTGTGAAAGTAAACTCTGTCTCTCTCTCTCACCTGAAGAAGGTGTGATGCTCCACACAGACTTTCCACAGTCTCTTTGCTGCTCTGTGATTGGGCAGCTTAAATCCGATCGTGCTCTCAAACTGTTCCGACTAAATCAAAAGAAAGTGATCGACTGAATCATTCAGCTGGAATAACTGTGTGAAAGAGCTGACAGATGATTTTTTTGGATATGTGATGATCAGACGTGGTCTCACCTCTCCCGGGCGGACCTTGATGTAGAAGTTGTTTCTCTTGTAGGAGATCTTGAGTATTTTTGGCCAGGCGAAGCGGTTGATACGCAGTTTATCTCTGTAGATGAGGAGACCGCTGGCACACACTCCCAGCATGATCTCCACACCCTCTGAATCCTAAAGCAATCACACAACAACACAATTAACATCTCACACACACACACCAGCAGACACACACACACACACACACACACACACCAGCAGACACACACACACACACACACACACACACACACACACACACAGCAGACACACACACACAGACACACACACACTAGCAGACACACACACACACACACACACTAGCAGACACACACACACACACACAGACACCAGCAGACACACACACACACACCAGCAGACACACACACACACACACACACAGACACACACACACACACCAGCAGACACACACACACCAGCAGACACACACACACACACCCAGACACACACACACACACAGACACACACACACTAGCAGACACACACACACACACACACTAGCAGACACACACACACACACAGACACCAGCAGACACACACACACACACACACACACACAGCACACACACACACAGACACACACACACACACCAGCAGACACACATACACACACACCAGCAGACACACACACACACACACACACACCAGCAGACACACACACACAAGTGGGAGTGAACTAACAATTACTGTAGGAGATGAGAATGCCGAGATATTTATGACCTTCATGAGATTAGACACACACACAAATAACAACAGCAAACACTGACACATGTACGCACACACACACACACACACCAGCACACACACACACACCAGCAGACACACACACACACACACAGACACACACACACACACACAGACACACACAGATACACACACACACAGACACACACTGCAGTGCAGCATACAGCATCTGTGCTAAACAACCCTTCATGATCTGTTCCAGCACACACACACACACACATGACTAACCTTCACAATGTTCAAACACACGTGTAGACAAACAAACACAAAACAAGCAACACGCAGGCAGACGGCCGCAGCACAGCATCTTACCTTCTCCTGCAGAGCTACAAAGAGCTCAAGCGAGCGACCAACCGACTGTGAGAGTGGAGGAGAGAGAGAGACAGAGAGAGAGAGAGAGAGAGAGAGAGAGAGAGAGAGAGAGAGAGAGAGAGAGACTGTATTGGGCTGCAGGAGCCAATCAGAATCTAAATCTAGTATGACATAAACCACAGTCAGAGAGAGAGAGAGAGAGAGAGAGAGAGAGAGAGAGAGAGAGAGAGAGAGAGAGAGAGAGAGAGAGAGAGAGAGACACAGCGAGAGAGGAAGAGAGAGACACAGAGAGCAGAGAGAGAGAGAGAGAGAGAGAGAGAAAGAGAGAGACACACACAGAGGGAGAGAGACAGAAGAGAGAGAGACAGTCAGAGAGAGAGAGAGAGAGAGAGAGAGAGAGGAGAGAGAGAGAGAGAGAGAGAGAGAGAGAGAGAGAGAGACACAGAGAGAGAGAGAGAGAGAGAGAGAGAGACAGAGACAGAGAGAGAGAGAGAGAGAGAGAGAGAGAGAGAGAGAGAGAGAGAGAGAGAGAGAGAGAGAGAGAGAGAGAGAGAGAGAGGAGCCAATCAGTAGATCTAAGTATGGGCTGCAGAGAGAGAATCAGAGAGAGAGATGAGAGAGAGAGAGAGAGAGAGAGAGAGAGAGAGAGAGAGAGAGAGAGAGAGAGAGAGAGAGAGAGAGAGAGAGAGAGAGAGAGAGAGAGAGAGAGCTCATACTGTGTCTAATGAAACACACAGATTCAGATTCATCAAGATATACATGAGGAGAGCAGATGTTCATCACACACATCACTACACAAGACAATTACACAAAGGAGAAGTGCGCAGACGAAATACACACAATCCAAACCACACAATCACGCACACACACACGCACACACACATGCCGTACCTTAGCATGATGTAGATCCACTCCATACATTGAGAGTTTCTTTGCATTTTCAAGGAAAAGCATTTCAGCCTCAGCTGGTGTCATACCTCTACAACACACAAACACACACATTTAGTCATTTAGTCATTTAACTGACGCTTTTATCCAAAGCCACTTACAAATATTAGGAGACAATGAAGCGACACATCAAACGGCAACAATAGTACTAACACTGTGTGTAATGCATTTCTTCAATGTATTAGAACATTAAACACACATGTGTTGATGTTAAGGGTTTGGGTCTTTTCTGTTTGTATGTTGTGCAGTAGTTACACACACACATGACTGACGTGATGATGTAAAACTCACTTGTAGCTGTGGTGAAGCTCCATGACTTTCTCCTCCAGTTCTTTGTTCTGGTTTGGAGCTAAACGCACATCGCTGATGTAACCGGGTGCGTGAACGTCAGAGTCATAATCTCCCACCTCAGACTGAAGCGTGTAAGAGCCCAACAGAGTCTGAGTGGCAAAAGAACACGGTAATCGACCGGACAGTACGTCATCTCTCAGCTGAAGACACAGGAAGTACCTGACAGACACATAACAACATGTGATGTACACGTCAACATGCTTAGATACCGGCAACACACGCATGATGTCATGATTAACTGATCGCTTCATTCTGTTCCGTCTTCTTGACAAATCCTGCAAAGCATCTGATGTTAAATGATGAAGGTCAGAAAGAGCTAACAGAGAGAGCGTGTGTTAATCTGATCCATTGGTTGATTGATCACACACACACAGACTGAATGAAGTTCTGAAACACACCTGGTGATGTCTTCAGACAGCTGCGCTGGATCCGGCGGGTAAAACTTCACGCTGAAGGAAAAGTTACAGGGAGCAGCTGAAAAACACCAGCAGCATTAATACAACAACATCAAAATCAACAGACACTAAAGAACTGAAAATCACCACATACTTTTCATCTGTTTGCTCAGATCTTTGGAGAGGTCAAGCCAGTTCTGTAAGAAAAACACAAGATTAAAAACACGAGAGCGAGAGCGCTGAAATCATGAATGTAGAAAAGCAGAATGTTGAACCTTCTGTCCTTCAGCATCCCGGTATGCGAGACCAAAATAATCCTTTTCCAGAAGATTCAGATGGTCACAGACTTTATCAAACAGCACGTGACCTTTAACCCTCTTCTGCAGATATAAGATAAACAAACACCCGAACACAACGCATCAACATAAACACTTTAAGTCACGAAAGCTCAATTTAATCACATGTCAAAACTGAGATATCACATCCCTTACACACAAATGTCTGCTGATTTAATAATGAGTAATGATCATTTCAGCTGAAAATATCAATGTGCACTCACAAATTTAGACGACTATGTTTCTGAATGTTAAAACTTTTTTATAATATTTTTTATTTATGACAGTTTTTTAACATTTTTCTGAAAACACAAAACAAAACAGAATTCCACAAACTGTAAAGAGACACAAACCCCACATAAACATGCACCAGATACTGAATGTTAAATCTCATGTCACTTTCACAGAAAAGGTAAATGCACGATTACTTCCTAGTTTTAGATACGCCAGCTCAGTCATGAGATTGAACTATTATTAGTTTTCACTAAAATATATTTTAAAAAGATTTATGTCCAGTGCTTTAAAGCAGCACAGTTGGGGCAGGAAGACTGCAGAAGAACTGCTGGACTTAAAACTTATACATGTTTGAAACTACTTGCAAAATTAAAGTGTATGTATTTCATCACTACAAATTCATTATTAGGTCATTTCTACTTGATCATTTCTTAATATGCATAGTTTATTCTTATTCATCTATTTGTAAATGCAGTACTGTAAAGGCATTTTTAATCTCTATGATTTATTTAGTTTACTGCAGAAAAAATACGCATGTTATTCATAATTTAACTGAACGTGATGTATTTATTAAATGATTAAATACTAATTTAGAGAGACCTTATAGGATGTTTATGTCATTGTTATTTGGGAAGACTGCTAACACATTTACCTGAGGAGGTGGATGATGAACTAACTAGACAGTCGAAAACTTTCTCTGTCCGATGAACTTTGATGAACTTTTGAAAGATGTTTTTGTTTCTAAGATTGCTTGTGTTGTAATGATCATTGTCTGCATCCACTCGAGTGAAATGTAAACATACTTTACACCGTTTGCTTCTCTCCGCCATCATCACTCTATTAAGCGCGAGCTTTCGTGTTGTGTGCGCGACCTTTCGTGTTGTGTGCGCTTGAGCTTTTCGATTTGTGTCGTGGCGACCTTTCGTGTTGTGTGTGTGCGCGCACTCAGTGCACTCAGGGACAGACAGGGACATTTCGCGCATGATGGATAAAAATGCAGGTAAATGTCTAAATAGGTTATTATCGTCAATTAGAAACAGTTGGACAGTTAAAATGCGCAAGATAACGTTTATTTAGCATTAATAAACAGGACATGTATTTTCTTCATTTCTCCAGTACCGAAAGCCTTTCGGTCTTTCATCATTTAGCACCGGGGCTAGTTTAATACCGGGTTTCGGTACCCATCCCTAATGTTAAGTGTTTTTCAGTCAATATAATGATGTTGTTGTTCATGTACCTCAAGCGTACACGTGAAGTCAGTGTCGTCCAGCAGCGTGACTTTACACTCCATGATCTTCAGAGAATGATGCTGGTGTTCTGCTGAACTCAACTCGGATTCGTCTCTTCTGTCAACACGGTACATGACAGATGTTAGCGTGACAATACACTAAAAATATCTCTCACATAAAACCTATTGAGAATCTAACATAGTCTTTCTAATAATGAAACAGACCGGAGTCAATTATTCTGCTTATACTACAGGTGCCACACCCCAAGACATTGTTCAGATCTATTTCAAGAAATTTGTTGGGTTACAGTTTTTTAAATGCCCTTCTGGATAGATTTCGTAGTAGTGAGGCGCAGAGAGGAGAGAGAGAGAGAGAGAGAGAGATAGAGAGGGAGAGGGAGAGACCGGAGGATATATAGAGAGAGACAGAGGGAGAGGGGGAGAGACCCTGAGAGAGAGAGACAGAGAGAGAGAGAGAGAGAGAGAGAGAGAGAGACAGACAGAGAGAGAGAGAGAGAGAGAGAGAGACAGACTGCTCTTATATTACTGTCACTGTATTCTTTTACTTGAATGTATATTTTGCTTTTATTCTTTAAATTTTTTATTCTATTTAATTCTATAGATAAATGTTACTTTTATTTTAACTTTTTCTTTGTACATAATTTGCACTATTTGTATGCAGCCCAGCTGCAATTGCTTTGGCAATACAATTGTACAATTTTGTCATGCCAATAAAGCACACTTAAATTGAAATTGAAATTGACAGACACAGAGAGAGAGAGAGAGAGAGAGAGAGAGAGAGAGAGAGAGTAAAGGAGTAGGCTTACCAATATTTATTTATTTATTTGTTTTAATTTTATATTATCATCATGAAGTAAAAAAATACTTAGTGTCTATGCATTAATTCTGTCAGAAATGCATTCTGTCTCTTCTATTTAATTGTATTATTATTTAATTGTATGTAAATATAGATTTAGGTAATGCTTATTTACTGAAATGATATGTTTTAGTTGATTATAAAGCGCAGGGGTCTACCCTGGTAAAACCTTTCTGTTATTTCAGTTAAACTTGGTTAAGTGATATAGAACTGTCGAAATCCATGACATGTGAATAAAAAATATCATCAATGGTTTTTAATCAACATTTTGTTTGTTTGCTCATATCTGTGTAGAAGTGTAACCGCACTATTATTCTTACAATCCACCAGACTCCACAATAACACACCAGATTCATCTCCATGAAGTCCAATGATGCTGTTTTTATTTCACTGTTCATCTTTTAATCATGTCATATAATCTCTAATCTCTCTCTCTCTCTGGGATTGACATCACTGGAGGCATAAATCAGTACACATATATTAATCACATGATGATGTATATATAACCCTAAAAGTAAGGTTTGATTGAGGCATTGAGTCAATTATTAACATCATAACGATCCTGTCTGAAGAGTTCAGAAACTAGTAGTTATGGGTAAACGGGTCACCTGGTTCTGTGTGTCCGGGCTTATGTGTGCTGTGAATGTTGCTGGTGAACGTCACGTGGTCCGGCTGGAGATTCTGTCTGTTGTCATGACGAGTTACACTGAAAACAAACACGGATTCGTTTAGATTGAGAATTCATTTTAGCTCTGCAACTTTCATGATGTAAAATTAGTAAAAGCTGGAAAAATAGTATCTGAGTGAGTCAAACACACAACAACACGTGACCCAGAGTTTAACACACACACACACACGTGACGCTGGGACATTCCTTCTCTGACATGCCAAACGCTGCAGCGCTGCCAGACTGAAACATTTACAATGAAAAGATCACATTTAAACGGTCAAAAAGAGCCAGTGAAGACTTCTGATCTACAGATAAAGTCTAATAGATCATTCAACATGATTCACTAATCTGATTCTTTTCATGACTGTAGAACACGATTCAAAATCACATTCAGAAAGAAAAATCTGGACACGATCGTTAGTGTCATTTACTAAGACAAGCATCAGTGTGAATATATCTGCTGAACTTTAGCGTGTACGTCGTCTGTGTTTTACGCTTTAGATTTATGAATCACACAGCTTGTGTTAAACAGAGTTTCTGTTGTATTTTTCTGAAGAAGAGCAGTGGAAACTAAAGCTATAAAATCAAACTCAACTGACCTCATGATGAAATCTAGGTCAAATCTAAACCACAGCAGAAAATAAAGAACCGTCTGATCTAAAAAACAGCATGAGAGAACGAGACTGAGACGCAGTTCATCAATCTTTAATCATTAAAATCCTTCTGAAATCTTTCAGCACTATAGAAACAGACTGTGAATATAACGCTGAGGGAGAAATTAAACTCAATCACCTCAATCTTTCTCATGATCAAGCAATCAGATCATTATGATGGAAGATAATCAGATCAAATCAATCAGATTGTATATCCCCCCTGACCTCTGACCCTTGACCCCTGAGCAGTCCTTACAGTGAACACACAGCACTCTCTTACACCTGTTTTCAGCAAACTTTCCTCATGTAAGTAGACAAATCCTCCTTCCAGCACATCAAAACACCAGACGAGTCATGATACAGCCAATCACAGAGCAGTAATGAAACCGCTTCTTACTGTCAATAAAGACTGTCTGTCTGTGAGCAGATCTGTCTACACATCCGTCTCTATATACTACATGATATCTCTGTTTCTGTTAAACCAGGAAATCAAACAATTCCCTGCTTATATTCTCCCATTTACTCGCTGTTTTCATCTTCTAAAGTCACATTTTTAAGAAACAATTAAAAACGTGAATACTTGACAGGAAGGAATTAACAGGTATTACAGATATACAGACACAATCAGAAGGACCTTAAAGGACTTCAGAACTGAATTTAAAGTGTCTAAAGGATCCCAGAAGTTCTTACAAGAACTATCAAGACTGGTTTTGGTTCCAGCAGTAACTCTATTAATAGATTTAAGGTTCTTTCCCCGTATATTTATAACACCTTTCATTTTCAGCCCGTCTCTCTAGCCCCAGGCTGTCTGATGTTCTGTAGTATAATATCAGCTGTTTAAACACACTGATGTTCTGTGTATAATATCAGTATAATAGTATAATATCAGCCTGTTTAAACACACTGATGTTCTGTAGTATAATATCAGCTGTTTAAACACACTGATGTTCTGTAGTATAATATCAGCTGTTTAAACACACTGATGTTCTGTAGTATAACATCAGCCGTTTAAACACACTTTGATGTTCTGTAGTATAATATCGGCTTGCTTTAAACACACTGATGTTCTGTAGTATAATATCAGCTGCTGTTCTTTAAACACTGATGTTCTGTAGTATAATATCAGCTGTTTAAACACACTGACTGATAACATAATATCATAATATCTGTAGCTGTTTAAAACGCACTGATGTTCTGTAGTATAATATCAGCTGTTTAAACACACTGATGTTCTGTAGTTAAGTGTTTTGTAGTATAATATCAGCTGATGTTCTGTAGTAGCTAGTATAATATCAGCTGTTTAAACACGCTGACACATGTTCTGTAAGTATAATATCTGAGCTGTTATAAGCCTTTTAAACACACCGATGTTCTGTAGTATAATATCAGCTGTTTAAAACACTGATGTTCTGTAGTATAATATCAGCTGTTTAAAGCACTGATGTTCTGTAGTATAATATCAGCTGTTTAAACACGCTGATGTTCTGTGATGTTCTGTAGTATAATATCAGCTGTTTTAAACACACTGATGTTCTGTAGTATAATATCCCAGCTGTTTAAAAACACTGATGTTCTGTAGTATAATATCAGCTGTTTAAACACACTGATGTTCTGTAGTATAATATCAGCTGTTTAATGTTCAGCACTGATGTTCTGTAGTATAATATCAGCTGTTTAAACACACTGATGTTCTGTAGTATAATATCAGCTGTTTAAACACACTGATGTTCTGTAGTATAATATCAGCTGTTTAAACACACTGATGTTCTGTAGTATAATATCAGCTGTTTAAACACACTGATGTTCTGTAGTATAATGTAGTATAATATCAGCTGTTTAAACACACTGATGTTCTGTAGTATAATATCAGCTGTTTTCTGGTAGTATAATAAGCGCACTGATGTTCTGTAGTATAAGTATAATATCAGCTGTTTTAAACACACTGATGTTCTGTAGTATAATATCAGCTGTTTAAACGCAGCTGATGTTCTGTAGTATAATATCGGCTGTTTAAACACACTGATGTTCTGTAGTATAATATCAGCTGTTTAAAACACACTGATGTTCTGTAGTATAATATATCAGCTGTTTAAACACACTGATGTTCTGTAGTATAATATCAGCTGTTTAAAACACACTGATGTTCTGTAGTATAATATCAGCTGTTTAAACACACTGATGTTCTTAGTATAATATCTGTAGCTGTTTAAACGCACTGATGTTCTGTAGTATAATATCGGCTGTTTAAACGCACTGATGTTCTGTAGTATAATATCAGCTGTTTAAACACACTGATGTTCTGTAGTATAATATCATAAACACACTGATGTTCTGTAGTATAATATAATATCAGCTGTTTAAACACACTGATGTTCTGTAGTATAATATCAGCTGTTTAAATCACTGATGTTCCTGCTGCACTGATGTTCTGTAGTATAATATCAGCTGTTTAAAATGTTAAACACACTGATGTTCTGTAGTATAATATCAGCTGTTTAAAACACTGATGTTCTGAAATTATAATATCAGCTGTTTGAAAACACACTGAGTATAATATCAGCTGTTTAAACACACTGATGTTCTGTAGTATAATCATCTGAGCTGTAGTATAATATCAGCTGTTTAAAACTGATGTTCTGTAGTATAATATCAGCTGTTTAAACAGCTGATGTTCTGTGATGTTCTTGTAGTATAATATCAGCTGTTTAAACACACTGATGTTCTGTAGTATAATATCAGCTGTTTAAACACACTGATGTTCTGTGAGTATAATATCAGCTGTTTAAACACACTGATGTTCTGTAGTATAATATCAGCTGTTTAAACGCACTGATGTTCTGTAGTATAATATCAGCTGTTTAAACACACTGATGTTCTGTAGTATAATATCAGCTGTAAAACACACTGATGTTCTGTATAATATCAGCTGTTTAAACACACTGATGTTCTGTAGTATAATATCAGCTGTTTAAACACGTGGATGTGATTGATGATGTGACCCGTATGTTAAACACACTGTGGGCGGATCTGAAGACGCTCAAACCACAATGCAAAACAATGTCATAAAGCTCGATCTGTGCGGATTATTTTCCACTGCAGTGTTTCATTTATGTCTTTAGATAAACACGTTCAGCGTTTGACAGTATATTAAAATAAATGTTTGTCATTTGCTGTTAAATGGTGATCGCTTGCGAATAACAGAGTCAGATTTACTCAGCTCCCGCAGAGACAGTCGCTTATTTCAGCTATGCGTTACATGAACGAACATGAATCTAGAGTTACTGATGTTCGTGATATTGAGCCGGACATGCTGCGGCGCGTCTCCTCATTTAGGTGTCAGCGCGCTGCTCTCTTTCCGCTCTGATGGAGCATCCGACATCGGCTACAGCAGCACCGAGCCTCCGCTCTTCTCCAGCCGAAGTCACGGGACCGTCGAACACCACCGTCGTGTAGCGAGGCGGAGTTACTACACAGGGGGCGGGGTTACTATACATGAGGGCGGTGATACTACGGAGGAGGCGGGGTTACCAGACTCTGTGAGGCGGAGTCACGGGACTATTCTACATTTAATCTGCTTTTTAATAAATATTTATAATATTTGTATACACTATTACTCATTGTAATGCAGGCTAGTGTGGTGTATAATGTAACATCTGTTTCTATTGTGATTTTAGTTCAGATGAAACATGTACAGACCATGTGACAGTGCGATCTGATGTGTTAGAAACTGTACAAAACTATTATATTATCATCATAATATGTCAGATTTAAAGGATGAAACGTGAAAGACAACAGTTTAGGGTCAATTTAATGGAACCATCGGTGCTAAATGAGTTTGTTGTAATATCTTTACTCTTGTTAGAAACATATCTGTTTGTGTACATGCAACAGCACCAAATTAGGACCTGAAATCCTTCATGTCATTTTCCACAAAAGCCGAAGAGTAATGTGTTTTCTGAGTTTTAAAGTCCAGCAGCAGCAGTAATGAGAGGATGCGACTGTACAGATGATCAACATCTGACTGACATTCCACGTGTTTCAGACACTAACACTTCTTACTGGAGCTGCTGTTTTGCGTATGTGGTTACTAGGGTGTAATGGGTGTTTTACTGCCTACTTGCTATGCGGTTGCTAGGGTATTGTAGGCGTTGATAGGTGGTGTCTTACTGCAAATCACAGTCTGATATTCTGGCCATCACAAAAAATACTAAAAGCTCATTGAATCCCAAAAATCTGCTGTAGACATTCTTATCAGAAGAGCAAACATCATTATGAATCAGCAGTATAATTCAGTGTGTTAAACACAGCTTCCTCCTTCACTTCCTGTTTTTAGCACACAAATCATGTGCAATACAGATAGAAAGCTCAAAACTACAAACTCCAACAAATTCTGATCAAGACTTTGATCTGATCAACAAAGCCGGCTATAATAGCAGTCTGAATAAAGCATTCTGTGTGTTCAAATGCCTTCTTATATCACATCTGAATATAGAGACGACTGTAAGAAAGTCATTGACAGGTGAGAGAGACGATCTGTCTCTTAACGATGAATAGACAAGCTCAGGCAGCCAAAAACAACACAAGATCTGTTATTAGCCAGATGTTTACAGATGAACACTTTCTTTCTCTGATTTCTTCAAGTGTTTAAATCAAAGTCAAAGTTCAATCCAAAACGTTCTCAATACATGACTAGACTTGTCTTTCTGTTCTGTATGAGAGATTAAAGTGAAACTAATTCATCAGTAAATGTCATTCATCAGAAATAATCTTTCATAAGTTTGCATCTGAACTTCATCTTCAGCTCATGTTATGTGACGGTTCATCCACCCGTCAATAAACGTGTAAAATTATTCGTTCAGATTTACTGAATTGAACATGTTAAATCTCAGTGCTAATGTAAAAGGAAAACAGGATGAATTCTCTGTAAGTGAACACAGATGAACAGCAGTGTTATTAGTTTATTATTAACTAACTCTTATAAAAAGTATTGTATAATTTTCATGTTCAATAGCAATATTGACATTTCGCTTTTCATAAAGCATCTGCTAAATGAATAAATGTGACCCTGTCTGTCTGTGCAAACCTGACTAAAGTCTGAAAATCTCATTCTGATTTCACCTATTAATTTCCACGATTCACGATTGAAATCTTTGACACAATCTTACTATTTCGATCACCAAAAGGACTTTAGCTGGTAGTCACAAATGTTTAACATGAATTTAAGTTTATCACGATTAAGATGAACATCGCATGTGCATGTCATAAGATCATACAGCAGTGACTCGAATTATTCAACCCTTCAGATGAACACATGACCTTTGGATCAGGGAAAGAACCTGTGGCATGACGAGCTTTATCACTCTTCACAAATGTTTTATGCGTTTTTGAAATAAAAGCTGTCAACTTAAAAAGACTTGAATCTCAAGTTCACCTGTATTATAGTTTCATCATTCAAATGTTCATTACTATCTTTGTGAGCTTGATCTGTCAAGAACACTTACATGTATTTCATCATCAATCATTAATTTCCTTAATTGTCTGAACAGTCTTTATTTTCCACAAGATAAATATGTAACTTTAGATTTATTCTTTTGATGTTAAGACTCTGATTTGAAAGCGATTTATTCAGCGTGAGACAATCACATGGTATAAATATCCGGAACAATGAGAGTCAGAATATAAGCGTGTGTAATTAATGCGCGCGTGTTGACAAACTGACGGTCAGTGTCATGTCTTTTTATGGACTAGAGAAACGTGTGCTTTCAGTCCGTTTTATCAGACCTTTATCTGGACAGCTGTGGCTCTTCTGCTGAGCTCCACACAAACGTCACGCGGACATCACGTTAGGGAACTTGGATGAAAAAAGTGCCAGATGACCGGCACGAATGGGCGCGAGATTTTATGCCACAAAGTCTGCAGTGCCAACTCAGCTGAACGCTGTTGAAACACAGATGAAGACTCCTCCGCGCAACCTCTGGAAAGTGCGTACTATGGGCGACGAGGACCTTTGTGAGCGTCTCATATCACCGTCCTCTGATAAACAGGCAGAACTATGCAGAAGCCCGCCACGTGACCTCTCACCCCTGCCAGCTCAAAGAGCATCCCCACAGAAGGTTCAGAATAACATAATGCACATACTCTTACTGTTTCATCACCATGAGATCATTTCATTTTAGTCTGTTTCTGTTTTAATCAGTTATTGCAGTGATGTTTAGTGAGACAATGGCAACAAGATTCTCTGATTTTCAAGCAAATTCTTCCCATGATTCTTATCGTGGACTATCTGCATGTTTATCAAAGATCAAAAACACAAACTCCAGACAGACCGATCAATCTGAGCTTTAAAGAAGAAAACAGGCAAACAAACATTATCAAAGTCAGGAACGGCCGTAATCAAACACATCACAGCGTGAGGATACAGTCCGTCCAGCAGCAAGCAAAGACCAGATTAATTTAATCTGATCTGAGATCAGTCTCAAGCTTTTCTCAGCAACACTTTCTGAAGGAACTAACAGAAGCCAAATCCACATCAGCAAAATCCAGCAAGAGGAAATGAAATCTAAAGACGGCTTATTTCCTCTTTACACACCACACTTTGCTCTTTAATCCTGCATCTTTAAGCTTCACACACATTTACAGAAGTCTAAAATATTGTGAATTATATATATATATATGAAATGATTCTTCTGACATGACTAAAAGATCATGTGTTTTTAATAAGTGACTGATATATTTGAGATAATAAACATTAACAGAAGGTTGTTTGTTCATCTCTGTCTGTTAAATTCACACTTAATCTATTCATGAAATATAGAAGCATTAAAGAAAATGAAATGAGTAACTGTTATTCTGTCAGTCATTATAAATATAACTGTATATGATGATTGTTATGATCTTCAGCTGTATAATTTGAGGGGAATTTCCTGTTCTAAAAATACATGAAAGGAGTTTTTCAGATCAGATGATCACATGCAGAATGATGAGATGTTACTCACCTGTCCCAAGAGGCAGAATCCAAATCCAGTACATCAGATGAACAGAAGAAGAAGAAACACATACACATACAGTCAATCATGTGTAGTTTAATGTAATGGATTTTATTCAAATGAAACAACCCATGGTCGGCGGAGTTACTGTTAAACACACAATATCAATGATGATCTGGCGCAGTTCGAGTAAAATCTGATGACATCATATGTGCATTTCTATATGTTTCTGTTCCAGTTCTGATAACAAATCTTTCGTTTTTAACACACTGCACACACACACACACACACACACACACACACACACATATATATATATATCAATGTTATATTATTAATAAGATACATTAATGTATTATCTTTATAGCGTGCTAAACTAAACTGAAAATGGTGTTTTAAAGCGGCTGCGTGAAAGTCAGTAAATGAAGCGACACTTAACACAAAAACATCATTTACTCTCCACATTTACCCTGTTTTACCTCAAACTCTCACACATTTACCCTGTTTTACCTCAAACTCTGACACATTTACCCTGTTTTACCTCAAACTCTCCACACATTTACCCTGTTTTACCTCAAACTCTCACACATTTACCCTGTTTTACCTCAAACTCTCACACATTTACCCTGTTTTACCTCAAACTCTCACACATTTACCCTGTTTTACCTCAAACTCTCACACATTTACCCTGTTTTACCTCAAACTCTCACACATTTACCCTGTTTTACCTCAAACTCTCACACACACATTTACCCTGTTTTACCTCAAACTCTCACACATTTACCCTGTTTTACCTCAAACTCTCACACATTTACCCTGTTTTACCTCAAACTCTCACACACCTCAAACTTTACCCTGTTTTACCTCAAACTCTCACACATTTACCCTGTTTTACCTCAGAGCTCTCACACATTTACCCTGTTTTACCTCAAACTCTCACACATTTACCCTGTTTTACCTCAAACTCTCACACATTTACCCTGTTTTACCTCAAACTCTCACACATTTACCCTGTTTTACCTCAAACTCTCACACATTTACCCTGTTTTACCTCAAACTCTCACACATTTACCCTGTTTTACCTCAAACTCTCACACATTTACCCTGTTTTACCTCAAACTCTCACACATTTACCCTGTTTTACCTCAAACTCTCACACATTTACCCTGTTTTTTACCTCAAACTCTCACATTTTACCCTGTTTTACCTCAAACTCTCTCACATTTACCCTGTTTTTACCTCAAACTCTCACACATTTACCCTGTTTTACCTCAAACTCTCACACATTTACCCTGTTTTGCCTCAAACTCTCACACATTTACCCCTGTTTTACCTCAAACTCACACATTTACCCTGTTTTACCTCAGAAACTCTCACACATTTACCCTGTTTTTACCTCAAACTCTCACACATTTACCCCCTGTTTTACACTCAAACTCTCACACATTTACCCTGTTTTACCTCAAGCTCTCACACATTTTACCCTGTTTTACCTCAAACTCTCACACATTTACCCTGTTTACCTCAAACTCTCACACATTTACCCTGTTTTTACCTCAAACTCTCACACATTTACCCTGTTTTGCCTCAGAACTCTCACACATTTACCCTGTTTTACCTCAAACTCTACACATTTACCCTGTTTTACCTCAAACTCTGCACATTTACCCTTTGTTCAAACTCTCACATTTACCCTGTATTTACCTCAAACTCTCACACATTTACCCTGTTTACCTCAAACTCTCACATGAGAAAGAAAAGTTGACGATCTTCCAGCGCTTTCATACCTGAGTGAAGTCTCGAGATTCACTGGGGCGGAGCTTGACACTAAAGACCCAGCCCACTTCTCTGCTATTGGTCCCTCTAAAATTCTACGACCACGCCCACTAACGTGACCTCTCACTAGGAGAACAGGCAGGCGTCATCACTTTAATAATATCATTTCATCATAAATACATTCTTATTTATATTAGTATTTATAAATACATGTGAATAAACAAAAGAAAGAGATTCATTATGTTTTGTTCTTATTGAATCATTGTCTATTCGGCTCATGTAGCTGCAATTATGGATTTTGCACTAGAGTCGAAATCTATTCTAAACATACAATACAGGCCTGCAATACCAGATTATACGGCACCTGAGGTTTGAAGTGAATCATAAGCCTCCATTCACACAGTCATTGTGTCAGCATATTGACACACATAGTGTGCTTACATAATCCAAATCTGTTGTGTCACAAATCTGCTCATTTGTGCAGAAATGAGTGAAGATACTACAAACAGATGTGCTACATTGCATAAGAGTGTGTCTATCTATGTAAATAACAATTACAACAAAACTTACTTTAGTGTTTTCTACAGAGTTAGGGAACATATTTATTCTAGTATTTATTGGCTTAGTGCAAGAAATGTTAAATTGAAATGTAAATGTAAATGTAAATTCTAACATCAAGATCCAGTGTGTGATTTTTCTGGCATTGTTCATCAATTTTTTACCAACCATATAAAGACTATTCTAGTGTGTTTACATTCACTTTAAATCTAAAATTAGTCAACAGTAGATCCACAAAGTCTCCTGGAAGAATCTTTCAAAAGACACAATGAGTTTTCTACTTGAGACTCAATGCAACTGTTATTCAAAATAAATATGTGCAGAGCATAACATACTAAAACAGTGACACTGTTACAAAACAGATATAGATTTACTACATCAAACATAAAACTCATTCAGATCTGTTTTGCATAATCACTAATTCGTGATGTCTCATCTCCTACATAAAGGGGCGAGTCTCGAATGAACTCAGCCTTATATTTAGTAATATTCGATTTCAATCATTTGATCAGCCGCCTTATTTTTATCTAACAAACCGAACTACATAATGTCCTTACATAATCCAAAGTTTGATGTAGCAAGGCGTTCTGGAATATGTCTGCTGTCATAGCGTTTATAGTGATTTCATATTGTGTTTTATGATTCTTCATCAAGGCAGAGTCATCATCCTTGACAGAACCATTGCAGAAAGACTTAATAAACAGAAATAAAGCTGAATAATAATACTTGAAGACTCCTTTTGAATAGACTGCATCTCACAGTCAGTATTTGCTTTCATGGCTTCAACAAATGTATGAAACAGTGACTACAGAATCTACACATGATGTGTTGTTTTAACATACTTTCTGAAAACTTTTTGTTCATGTAGTGCTTTTTTATCTGTATATAAAACAGTCATTCTGCCCCAAAGATCTACTTTTGTGTTTGAATGAGATGACACACACACAGATGTAGTGTCTGTGAACTTTCCTTTCTGCATGTGCTTTATAGTTTTCGTTTGTTTGCAGCATGGACGTTCTACTGCATCGACATGCTCCTGCACTGGCAGAACCAGAACGGTTTTGTGTTTTCTGGCATCATTCGCCAGTTTGATAGCGATGATGAAGCGTGTGCATCTCTATCACTTATGACTCATTCACACCTTCCTTCAGGAGTTGTTCATGAATCTAACTGCCAGATCCGTCAGTTTAATGTAGCCCTTACTGCGGCGCTTCCAGCTTCGGACAGCTGAACCTCCAATGTTAAAACTCTCGTCCTGGCACCTTTGCCCACATCTGACCAGGGCGTTCAGGGACGAATGTAGGCGGTCCTTCCGGTCGTAGCGGGAGCGGGGAGGTGACGCTGGAGCTGGGATTCTTGAGTTTAGCGGAGAGTCAATATCTTGAATTCTTCTGCTCTGGTTTCAATTTCATGAAATTTAGCAACAAATGGGACCTGCTTCGAACAAACAGTTTCCTTCCCTAAATCCACATGCATTCTTCACAGTTTTTGATTTAATGACATGGTCTCACATTCCGGATTTTCGTGAGGCTTGGAGGCAGCGTCTCCTTCCTGTAGCCGTGAAATCCAGACGGCTACCTGCTTCCCAGCTCGATCATCTGTTCCTATTTACACCATATCTGTAAGCGAAGTCTTCCTTCCACAAGATTACTTTCTCATGTATAAAACCTGTCATGACTTCCATTACCAGAATCTAGTTAGGAGGATTTCCATGAGAAATGCTCATTCTACATCATGTGCTCATCAGAACCGATTGAAGTCCTGGCCCATGGTCTTTGACTGCTGCCAGAATTTGCCTATCTATTTTGAGTAGAATGGCATTCCTTTGATTGATGATCGTTTTTCCGACATAATTCATTCGATGTGTCAATATTCAGAGCGACCATTAAGTTTGATTTCTGATTAAGAACACAGGGTCCATGCGACGCCCACACACACATTCGCACCAAACACGTTTCAGAGTCTCCTGACATGAATCACACTGGCACACAGACTCATGCGGCTCTTCCAGGTGACCGTTAACAGCCGGTGGCGACTCAGCCTCTGACTGTCGCACTATGACTCAGTCTCATCGTGTCTGGCACCTGCTCCTTGTCTCGTTTTTTGTTCACGGGACCTATTCACACTCTGTCAACTTCGGTCACAGACGTATCTTTTTGAAGGCCTCACACTGGAGTATTTGGTGTCTTGAGACAGTGGGCACCAGTATCGAATTCGTCCACACACACGGCTTATACACCACCAGGTGTCTGACAATTCCCAGCAGAGCCACACAGACACAGAGAGAGAACACACGGGTCTTTTCCCTGGACTTCCTACATCACACTTCACGGCTTTTGCTGTAGTGGTCAGGTTACCAGCAGTTTGGTCTCTGAATGACAGGTCTTGTCAGATCCTGACTATGAGTCTTGTCGCCTCCCGATCCTTAGAAGGATACCATCCCTCGCATATCGTGCCTATTGGAATCAATGTAGCTGTTATCATTATCTGTGAGCAGAACCAGTTCTTTAAATAAATAAATACACAGTACAATTAGGGTATCATCAGTGGAACAAGCCGTGATGAACTCCTTAGAAATGATCAATCAGGATTCATCGATCTTGAATCGTTAAATGTCGATAGCAAATCCTCTGACCTGTTAATTTGGCTAAGATGATTAGAATTATACTCACATACGCTGACTTTGTGAATAATTGTCTATAATCGCTTCAGTAAATGTCGCTCCGTCACACGCACTTTGGTCTTACAATCACACTCAGCCTGCGACACACACACACGTACACACGCACACACACACACACACAGATGCCGACACACACACACACACACACACACACGCACACTCACACACATCCGACACACACACACACACACACATCACGCACACGCACACACGCACACGCACATCACCACACACACACACGCACATCACACACACACACACACATACTCACATCACACACACATCACACACACACACACAGACACACACGCACGGCATGCACACTTGGACACGCACACAGCACAGCACATCACGCTCTGCACGCACACACACACACCTCACACACACACACTCACTTGACTCACACACACACACACACAGCATCACACGAAACGCACTCCTCTCTCTCTCAAGCACATGTCACACACACAGTGGATGAAATCAATGAAACTCACGTGAGGAATTGTAAATAACACTCTCACTGGGACGACACACATGAGGTTTATATTTTCATCACGGTAATGCAAGCTTTTTATTGTAAATACCCGTAATGAATTCACGGCGGGTCAGACCCTTCAGAGAAATCAATGAGTCGCCGTGAAACTGATCAGGCTTCACTGCTATATTTAAATGAGATGTTATTACATCAGCTTATTATATCAAACAATAAAGTTCACTTAAACCACAGCACAAAGTTAAGACTCATTAGAAACCAGCAGTGATTTGTAGTCACTTGTCTCAACCGATTTATAGAACAGATGATGCCATATAAGATTAAAGGGACCATATGGTCTTCAGTGTAGTATGCCAGTGTGCTTTAACTCCTGATCACTAACATGATGATCTCAGAATTAGGTTTACGTTTAGATATGACTCTAATGTACACACACGTTTGGACACATATGTGAACAGAAGCATCATGTAACATGTACACAAAACACACAGACTAAAACATCACACAACGGACAGACGCACACCTCATCATCCGCACGGAATGTCACACACACATTTTACACTTTGTCACATCACACACACATCACACACACCCGGCCTCACACACACACACACACATCACCGCAGCACACACACACACAGTACGATTCACAAATGTTTCACACACAGTTTCAGTCTATCTGACACACACACACACACATATCACACACACACACTGATTCCTCGGCACACACACACACACAGTCATCATTCGCGTCTTATTGATTTACACATCCTGTTGATCTGAATGAGTTAAACAATCTCTTCTGCACACACACATGAGTTTGATAAATCACCATTAATAAAGCTTTTTATCATGCCGTAACAACAATTCTTTAAATATGACAAAACTGATCATTGCTCTATGAACTGAAATACATTACATCCTGTCTCACGCACACACACACACACACACACACACACTTGTCTCAACACACGCACACAGATGCAAGACCTTGGAACGCACATGCACTTCATGTATGCACAGTGTGCTTTCTTCTCTCACGCACGATGACAGTGGAGGTTTAGAAGCGCATGATACCGCGCAATGTGAACACATCAGTGTATAAAACACAGCACACACATTTGAACAAAACACACAGCAGACATATCTGGCGGTAAGCCCCGCACACATTTCCTCGGATGTATTTTAATGGCGCACAACTGGTTTTTGTTTGGTTGATTTCTGATCTTAAAACATCGTCGATCACACATCTGACCAATTCTCCCAACTGCAGGATGCGAAGGTTTATTCATAATAATACTACACACACAGTCATGAAGTGATTGATTTATGATCCGTGATCTACTGGTTTCAAAGTCACGATCCTGAGATCGGCTGATGACAACAATAAAATATATATTTGAAATGAAACATCTCACAACTACACATCATACAACGTCTCGATCTGTGTCTCAAATGTTTCCTCCACCTTTCTCTCAGCTCTGTGATCAATGAATCACCACTCAATCTCCTCTCTGTTAATCGGTCGGTAAACGACTCATCTCTCTCTGTATTTTAATCCTGGCGCTCACAACTGCTTTTGTTTGATTTTGATTTGGATCTTAAAACACGTCGATACACATCTGACAAGTTCTCTGAAAGAAGGTTTTATATTCTCTCTGAAGTATGAAGCTGATGTCCTCTCAGTCTCTCTCATGTGTCTGTCTGAGATCAGCTCTCTCAATCTCTCCTCCTGAGTCTCAAACCACTGATCGCGGAATCTCACCGATCTCTGTCTGTCTCTCTCCTCTCCTCTCTCCTCTCTCTCGTCTCTCTCTCTCTCTCTCTCTCTCTCTGTGTGTGTCTCTCTCTCTCTCTCCTCTCTCTCTCTCTCTCTCTCTCTCTCTCTCTCTCTCTCTCTCTCTCTCTCTCTCTGTGTGTGTCTCTCTCTCTCTCTCTCTCTCTCTCTCTCTCTCTCTCTCTCTCTCTCTCTCCTCTCTGTCTGTCTCTCTGTCCTTCTGTCTCTCCTCCTCTCCTCTCTCTCTCTCTCTCTCATTGGATGATTGGATGAGTCCACATCATCACTACACACACACACACACACACACACACACGCACAGACTGCTGTCACATAAGAACACTAAATGATCATCTCATAAATACTGTTTGATTTGTATTGTAAGTTTTATCAGCACAATTACTATACTATGTTTGGAAATGCATACTAGCAAACACTACTAAAATATTATTTATGTCATATTTAGTATGTGTACTCTGAATACTTAGATGACCCGTTATATTAAAAAATAAATAAAGCAATATGCCACGGCAAGACACTACAACTTTATAAGACAGCAAAAAGATAAAAGACAACAAAGAGTTACATTTACTATGAATAATGATCTAAAAACAGCAACATGGACTGGAGGCTGTATGTGGTTGCCAAGCAACCAGACGATTCAAATAGACCACAGTCACATGTGCATCTTTACATCTCTTCACAGTAGCTCATCCAATCAGACTGTAGTGTTAGAGCAATGAGATGTGCTCTGTGTTTGTGTGTGATACAATATCCCACAATGCACTGGACTGACAAATGACAGCACAGACAACGAGTCAAGATGAGGATATAAATCATTTCAGCTCTAGTCTGATATTGTTTCTGATGATAACACTGAAAACTGTTGTTCTGTGTCTCACTGAAAAGCCAACAAACGTGACAAAATCAGGTACTCACCCTAATGTCATACTAAACTTTTGATTCTTGAATTTTGATTCGTCTTTCTCCAAAGAAGCATTCAGTCAATGGTTATTAGAAAAAACATTCTTTCTTACCTTTTGTGAAAAAACTGAAAATCTGTTCTTCTAACTCTAACAGAGGACATCTCTAAACATCTAATGCAGTCAAAGAGAAGTTCTTTTGCCCTGATGAAATTCAGTCCCTGATGAAAAGAAATGTATAGATTGGATCTGCCAAATGCATGCATGTAAATGAGGTTGAGTTATATCTTTCATGTTGATTGGACGTCTGCTCATTCGTCTTTATTCATTGAACAGTGTGTATAGGACTATGGGTGCTGATGCTGTAACATACCAACAGAGAGCAAATGAACTGATATCAGACCATGATGAAAGCCAACCTTCAAGCATTTAAAGTCTTCTGATCCTGTCAATATTGACCTGAAAACATATTCAAAGACTATTTTATTTACTGATGTCAACATAAATGAGTCAATAATGACCCTCATGAATGGAAAGGAACACAGTGAGACAGATTCAGTGTGTGTTTTTAAAGTCCTGATGAGTTAAAACTCTAAAGTCTAGACTGTGTTCTGGAAATGAGGTGTGGGACTCCCTCACGTCTCTTCAGATGACATTTGCAAATGTTCTCGGTGGGTGAAAGCGCTCCACACCTGTTCCTCCTAATTAAGTTCACATATTGAAGCGTCTGGAAGTTAGATTTCATTATTCTTCTCTATCTGGGGCAAAACAGGATCAGCTGGTTCTCTTGTACCACATTACCACCATCTCTGTGTGCTTTTCTCGCTCAGAGTTGGAGTTCTGAATTATTCAACTAGTTCTGTATGAGAGAAAAGCAAATGTTCCCCTTTAAAAAAACTTCATCTGACACAATACTATAGGGTGTTGTGAGTGGTTACTATGGTGACAGTGATGTTGCTAAGGTGTTTCCACGAGCATCACAGAGCGGCAGCCAGTAGATTTCAATTAACACATTTAAATAGAGCGTTCAGACTGTCAGTGAAATGAGGTTTTGTCCAGACAGATATCATCTTGTTCAGAAGAAATCACAGAAGACACAACAAAACCACTTATTATTACAAACTGATTTCGATATAAATCAACATTTCTTTTTCCATGAACTCATTCGGGATGAATTCAGTGATGAAATGGGATGCTTTCTTACATCATAACTGTTCTCTTTTTCTCTTAAATCTTAGAAGTGTTACTCACATTTCTTATGAAATAGAAAATCTCTACAGAAGATCTGCTACAGAAGTGAGTTCAGGTCAGATGATGATGATCATACATCTCATCCACACCAGAACTAGAGCAGGACGACACATGAGACACATGAGAGAATGGATGAGACAGACTGAGCAGGTATGTGTTTTAATGAGACACACACATATAATGAGAATAAATGAACAGCATGAAAAAGTGAAACTGCGAGTTCTAACAGGATAAAAGCTCATCCACCAGAGTCTGTGACCGTAACAAGCCCCGAGCATCAGATAATGTGCCCGTCTTGTCTTTTTCTGCCATTAACCCTAGCAACCACTTAGAAATGACCTAGCAACCAGCTGGAAGGGTTTGACATTGACGTGAGGGCAAGAGTATGTACACATTAAAGATGCAGCCGTTGCTGTGCTGAATTCAGCTGCTGTGACATGAGAGAGGGAGAAAGTTTGAGTGTTGAACATGAGCAAATATTCAGCCTGTCATCTCAGATTTGATTCAGAATGCTTACTGGCTGTTCAGAGGAGAGCATGTCACCATGGCAACACCCTATGCAGGTTCATCAGAGGCAGATCTGTTTCAGAGAGAGAGAGAGAGAGAGAGAGAGAGACAGAGAGAGAGAGAGAGAGAGAGAGAGAGAGAGAGAGAGAGAGAGAGAGAGAGAGAGAGAGAGAGAGAGAGAGAGAGAGAGAGAGAGAGAGAGAGAGAGAGAGAGAGAGAGAGAGAGAGAGAGAGAGAGAGAGAGAGAGAGAGAGAGAGAGAGAGAGAGAGAGAGAGAGAGAGACAGAGAGAGAGAGAGAGAGAGAGAGAGAGAGAGAGAGAGAGAGAGAGAGAGAGAGAGAGAGAGAGAGAGAGAGAGAGAGAGAGAGAGAGAGAGAGAGAGAGAGAGAGGGAGAGAGGAGAACAAGATTACACATACTCATAAAATGTAGTGTAAAGTAAAATGCGCTGTAAGTCGCTTTGGATAAAAGTATCTGCCCAATGTGTAAAGAAATGTCTAAAAGCTGAAGTTAATGAATATGTTTTTGACTTTAAACAGACACTGTGTTATTTCATAAAGTCATTTTCATTAAATAAGTCATTTCCCCATAGCTCAGTTGGTAAGAACACGGCACTAACAACACAAAGGTGATGAGTTCAACCCCAGCGATTAAACATACTCATAAAAACTGCACAGAATAATGTACTGTAAGTTGTTTTGGATAAAAGCATTTGCCAAATGCATGCAAAGTTGAAAATAAAGTGAAGATTTGTAAGACAGTAAATGGATTCAGTGAGCTGTTCAATATAAAGCCACTCAAGAGCTGAATTTACTCTCAATACACACAAAGACTGTGTGCTTCAGGGGTTCTCTTCTAATTAAAGACAACATTTACTTGAATGGATTTCAGAGTTTATTTATTTCTCTCATGCATCATACAAACAGACACAGAACTTTCATCATTTGGTAAGATAGTGTCAGTCACACATTTATATGCAAATTTCTTCATCATTTTCTTGAGCGATTCACATGTACTGAGCTGTGTTTGGAAAACAAACATGTACAAACAAGACATTCAGTGTTTCTTCAAACACATTCTCTTTATTTAAATGAAGTGTGTGTTTGATCCAGAGAAGATATATCGTCTAATCTAAATCCTTATTATACTGAGAGCCGTTTCTTTATAAACTATAGATGTTAAATAAATCCCTGCTACATTAAAGGTATTAACTAAAGTATATTAAAAGTGATTTATTTGTTCTTTAAAAGAACATCACAGAGTATCTGTTTTATTGTAAAGCTACACATGATTCTGATGTTAATGTGATAAGCTGAACTGTCAGATGATGAACACAGTTTTCCTCATGTATCACAGACGTTATTCAACGTTATTCGGCTCGACAAATAGCGTGCAGCTCCCTCAGTGAGAGATAACAGAACAGCGTGATATAAAACAATAAGAGAGCAGGAAACAGAACCCCGCAGGCTCTACTCAAGAGTTAAGACACATGAATCTCTAACTAACTAGAACATAATGTACAAACAGAAACAAATCACATGCAGTTATTAGCTAAAAGACTGTGAAAGTGCCAGTGCACTTACTTATACAGCCTAACATGAGATTCTGATCTCCATCTTACATTCATGTCTGAAGGACAAACTGATGTCTCCTCAAGTTTCATGTGATTATAAGGACCCTTCAGGTTTGTAAGACACACACACACACATGCTAATAATACTGACACACTTAATACACTTCAAGACATGTTTCATGATGGACAGTTCAATCAGTTTACTGTAGTCACAGCATTCCCGCTGGTCTCCATGGTAACAGATACAGACAGTCTCTTCAGCCAGCAAAGGGCACAGTGGCTGCTATGGCAACGGACTGATCTTATGCAAAATGGGTTGTTGCTACCGTGGCAACATGAGGCCAAACCATCATCAGAGTCTTTGAAAATCAAACAGACGCCTCCCCAGAGTAATGAAGTGATTCTAAATGCTTTACAGAGATACAGCATCTCATCATATCACAAAACATGTAGATTATTTATGGCTAGAAATATCTCGCACAACATAATGATGTGTTTAGGATTATTGACGAGCAATATATATATATATATACAGTACTGTGAGTTCAGTTACACCTTGCAAACATTTTTACATAAAGAAAAGATTCAAATGTTTTTAGATCTAATTATAAACAGTATAAACAAAATATTTTCACTAGTTAGAGCAGCACAAATCAACATAAAACAGGACTGGTCATCATTAAGGTTTACTGGAAGTTTTACCTGTTAAATCAGCGTCACAGCAGAGATTCACACCATCACTTCTGTGAGGAAAAACATCCAGACGCTCTGAGAGAGAAAGTGCAGACACATTCTGTTAATATAAAGTGTGTGACACGCTGGCCTTTAAATGTCCAAGACCTTTCTACCTCACTGACAAAACCTGTTTCTGAATGACAAAAACTGTATTCTTGATCTATTCTCTAAGGGAAGTTTTAAACAGTGTAATTCTCTTTCCACAGATGCATATATATCCATATACATCAGACATATATAAACACATCCAAGTGTTTGCTGGATTAAAAACACAATAACATTTACATCTCTCAGTTCTTATCCATTATGTACATTCAATTATATTACATTAGGGGCGTCTCAACAACTATTAACCAAGAACAAAATAAGCTAAATGAATGATTGACAAGCAAGTTTTCACAATTCCTCATGACCTTTAACATATTAAATGTCTAACTATGAAGATTATAAGTAACTGAAGACTAAATGCCATAATGTCATAGATCATAAACCACTGTAATCAGTTGAGAAATGTGTGATTTTAACCAGATCACTTGTATATTTTTATAGATCAGTCTTAATCCAGTATGTTGGACTTGATCCTTCTGATAAAAACAGCCAACAGGCATTAATTCTGTCAAAGTCAATAAACAAATGCTGATTCAAAAACATTATTCTGCAGTGTGTGCTGATGTGTGTTTTTATTTCTCTCTCTCTCTCTAATCTGTCCACATTAAAGCAGAAAATATGACGTCACTAGAACTAGAGTTTACAGTCCCGGTACAGTGGAGATCCACTGCCTGACTCAGATCATCAGCTCATTATATCTGCTGTATGTGTGTGTGTGGAAAACCACTGAACTAGAATGCAACAAGAGAGAAAACTGAAACTCTATAAGTATTAGCAGAATATGTGAAAAGTGTAACAGACTCTAAACTAAGAAAAGTCCTGATCATGTACAGACTGTAGAGACACGGACAGACAGCACACACATACTGGAAGAAAACTCAATCAATGACAAATAAACACAAGCACAACTGGGAAATAAACAACTCACAAAACCATTCGATTTTATTGACATCCTTTATATTCTTATATTACTTTTATCCTAAATATATATATTTGTAACTTTTTAACATGTGTAATTGTCTGTAATAATGTAGCTATATTTAATATTTTTAAGCTTTAGCAATTTAAAGACTCTTTTTATCATGCCAAGAAATCTATGTGAAGAGAAACTCCACAAGTTTGATCATCATCCTGAGATCAGATGGATATTTCACAGTCAGTCTGATGATCTGAGGTCAATGAAGAGAGTCTGAATAATTAATAAATAAATCAATCAAAGAGAGAAGGTTTGTTTAGAAACACAAAAAACACCTGAACATTACAGAGAAGTTATGATCTATCATCTACACCTGTGATTAATCTATAACACCTGTGTCAATCCTGTCATAGACGTTTGATATACTAAAACATGAAAACATTTCTTTATTAAAGCTTATTTTATTCAATTATTTAATGATGAAGAGTTTACATTAACAAAATATCATTAAATGCCGTGGCTATTATTTGAGGAAAAACTAAGTACCATGGTATTTTCTGTAGTTCCTTCTAAAATATTGTAATATATTCACAGTAAAAATGAAAGTGTGGTTTTACAGTCTGTAGTACTGTAGTTCAGTATGTGCATGTAGTTAATAAATGTTTAAATAGTGACCTCTGCTGTACAGACACAGACACTACACATCTGAAAACACTGATCCAGGAACAGTGAGACAACAGGTCAATACATTTGAACACAAACAGAAAATACAGAATAAAGACAGAAAATGGTAATATTGTAAATGTACTGCCTATTACAAGTTTAAAAGCAGTATGAATGATCAATGCTTCATCTACTGCATATTAAAATGAAAAAGAATCTAGTTTTAGTTCATGTCTAATGACTGATGTAGAATAGTTTAGCTGTTGTGATGAATAACAGCAGCAGATGGCGCCAGAGACTCATTCTTCAGCTGACTTTTCACATTTACCAGATCAGATCCAGATCAACTCAAAACTCAGACCTACACGACTTCAAACTTTAGTAAATTTAGTTCACGACTTTAAATCAAATCATTTTTATCAAACTACTGACAGCAGCTGTGACGCGTCAGAGGAGAAATGACCCTCCAAGTGAGTCTGAGTTCTCTCAAGGGTTTTTCTCCATATATACATATATATATAGATTCATTAATGGAGTTTGGGTTCAGTGTTGGAGTGTCACTAGGAGACTGATGATATTAGTGATATTAGTTATTAAATGAGCTTTTATATTTCCCTGCTTGTCATTCTGTTTATTCTGCTGTAAAGCTGCTTTGAAACAGTGATACAGTGTTAAAGCGCTATACAAATACACTTGAACTTGAACTTGAACATAATCATCTTTGAGATTTTTACCGTGTTCTTTACTAAGCAGACATCTTCAGCTCAGTCTGGTCTGGTCCAGTTGTGTTTTTTCATTCATTCAGTCAGTGTGTGTAAGGTGAATGAGAGCAGTGCTGTGAGATTATCACTGCACACATGCACTCAAACAGGTGTTAAATGTCACCCGCTTTTCAATTAATATCAATTCATTAATCAGCCGGGAGACAAACAAGCGGCGGGATCACGCTGGACTTTAACCAGGACAGTATGATTAATGAAAGACTGTTTCCAGCCCTGACTTAAATACCACAGAGAATATCAGCATCTCTTACTGTTTAACCCTTTCACACGTCTGCAGATCACCAGACTGATGACATCAGACTCAGATCTGACCGTTACATACATCAGACCCATGACGTCGGACTCAGATCTGACCGTTACATACATCAGACCCATGACGTCGGACTCAGATCTGACCGTTACATACATCAGACCCATGACGTCGGACTCAGATCTGACCGTTACAGACATCAGACCCATGACGTCGGACTCAGATCTGACCGTTACATACATCAGACCCATGACATCAGACTCAGATCTGACCGTTACAGACATCAGACCCATGACGTCGGACTCAGATCTGACCGTTACATACATCAGACCCATGACATCAGACTCAGATCTGACCGTTACATACATCAGACCCATGACATCAGACTCAGATCTGACCGTTACATACATCAGACCCATGACGCCGGACTCCAGATCTGACCGTTATATACATCAGACTCCATGACGTCGGACTCAGATCTGACCGTTACATACATCAGACCCATGACGTCGGACTCAGATCTGACCGTTACATACATCAGACCCATGACGTCGGACTCAGATCTGACCGTTACATACATCAGACATATGACGTCAGACTCAGATCTGACCGTTACATACATCAGACCCATGACGTCGGACTCAGATCTGACCGTTACATACATCAGACCCATGACGCCGGACTCCAGATCTGACCGTTACATACATCAGACCCATGACGCCGGACTCCAGATCTGACCGCTACATACATCAGACCCATGACGCCGGACTCAGATCTGACCGTTACATACATCAGACCCATGACGTCGGACTCAGATCTGACCGTTACATACATCAGACCCATGACGTCGGACTCAGATCTGACCGTTACATACATCAGACCCATGACGTCGGACTCAGATCTGACCGTTACATACATCAGACCCATGACATGTTTAGACTTCGATCCTTCTTTCAAATGTTCTAACACTTTATTTTTATGTGAAATTCAATGCATGATGATCCTGACACTCCTGTGATGTTTACATTTAACAGATGCTTTTATCCAAAGCGACTTACAAGAGTGATTCATCAAGAGGAGTAAATAATGTCAGAAGTGCTGTAACAAAGTGACCAAGTTTGAAGAATTGTTAAAAACAGTATCTAGAGAAAGGACTAGAGGCGGAGCATTTAACCTGTTCAGGTCAAAGATGCTTTCAGCTGTTTTTTGAATACTGTGAGTGATACGACTGACCATCACCGGAGACGGTTTGGAAGATTCTTCCACCAGCTGTACTAGGAAAGAGTAAAGGTTTGTGTTCTTATGTGCAGGTAACACAAGGTGTCGCTCATTCACTGACCGCAGGGTACAAACAAACTCTGGACATGGTGTTCTATAAACTGAAACACAACACATGAGTTAAACGTGTTTATCAAAACATTGTTAAAACATCCTGATTAACATGCATGAGCTAAAGACGGCTCATGTCACATTCACGATGATATACTGTGCTGTTACACAACACAAATGATCTTTAACCGCTTCCAAATCTGTCAATGTAAGAGATGCTGCTGAATATCTTCACAACAATGAAAAAAGAGCTTTCCAGAATAAGACGGCACCTGTGGGCGATTCAGCGGCTTTAATCGATGTGTTCTGCCTGATCAGAGTAACATTATTCCAGCCAGCACCGCTTTCTCCTCCTCCTGTGGGAAATATAGAAATCAACAGCCATTGCTGACAAATAACAAAATTTAATTTGTGTCTGACGGCACTGAGCAGAAATGTTAAACTGTTATTTGCCCAGGAATAGGTAATATGATTCTACACGCACCCCACGGGTCCCAAACAAAGGACTGGTGTGTAATTAGGTAGAAGATATTGACACGCTGTTTTTTCCCAGCTAGTTCAACATATTGAAACAAGGAAACTCTTCGTAATGAGGTTTAACACTTGAAAATGTGCAAACCCGATACGCTCGGTTAGACGGAGAGAAGATAAGATTGTATCAGGATGTCACAGTCTGATCGAAGCCTAAATGCTGTCGCTTTACTATTACGAGCTGTTTCATATTATTATTCCAACTGATCAGTGTTCTGTGGCCGTGTACATGCAGAGCTTTCCAAACATCACATACACACATACTGTAAACCACAACAATTAACACAAGTCAAGACAGCGACAGTGTGTATCTGCTGTGGATTGTGAGATGTATTTGTCACGTTGTAGTTGATTTTGATTTATGTGAAGCCCTGTGCAAGCCTTGGGCTCTGGATGATGTTCAGCGCCTCATATCCCATGATGCATTTGTGCCCACACCAGAAACTGGCAGCGTTTCCTTCCTCCTGAGGTAGAAATGATATGTGAATGTGCCAGAAATCTCTCTCTCATTCCAGTTCTGCCAGCAGGTCTCTGTAACTGGGCATCACCCCACATCACTGGCACCTGAGCCTGCTGGGTTCTGATTCTGATGTGACGGGTGGATCATCTCTACACTTCAGAACCTTAGACTTGTTTATCACCTTCACTATCATCATCCTGAACCAAACACTTTCACCTGGCAGCAATGAAACACCTCCAGCAGACTCACACTCATGCTGATCCACAGATGCAAGAAACCACCTAAATGGAAGACAAACCTTAACTTTGTTTTTGATAAGAGATATCTTCATTTAAAGAGTTAGAAGGAAAATAACTAACTTATAAATAACTGTAGCTAATGCAAACTTTCCACAAACATCAGAAGGTTCTTCAGTGATGCCCCAGTGTACATACAATAAAAGTTCAGAAGTACATTAAATCTATCTATAAATAGAGTTAAAACATCAAAACAATAAACAGAACAGATAAAAACAAAACATTAAATAATTGAAATGAGCGCTGTCCTATCAGGTGCTTGTTTCCCTCTAGGCCACGCCCACTCTGATAAACCCCCAAAATCCATCTTAAAAATACAGAAATGACTCAGAGGCTGAGAATCACTCACAGATTCATTAGATGATGTACAGCAACACTGGGATATTCACAACACCATCACTGAGTCTCTGTTTCTCATCATCTACATTGTCCTAGCAGGATAATTCATGATAATTAATATAGACTTCACCTAAAAGAACACTTAAGATAAATAAATAAAGTCCTGAGTGTAGCTGATTTATTAATAGGGTTTGTCAGATTTAGCTCAATGCTGCAGAACTGTTTTATCCTTGAAGTACAGGAAAATAAATCCTCACAACAGCTCAGTAATCATTCAGATAATCATTCACTTTGCTCTTTCCTGCTAATGTTCTGTCATTATGACTTAATGTCATGTGTGAATTTTCACGCATGGAACAGAAAACACATAGTATTAGAGTATGTTATGTGTATATGTAGGGAATCAATGGCCTGTAACATCTATGAATGTTATTAAAAATATTAAGAAATAATTATTTCACGCATGTTCTCCAGACAGTTGCGTGTGTGAATGCAGAAGAGTCACTTCTGTAGATATTACAATCACGTATACTGGAGATCTCTAAATCAAAGTGAGAATATCTGCTCTGAAAATGTTCCCTAAGTAGGCAGCAGTGTATGTGTTTGGCCTAGAGCTGGTGTTAGTCTGTGTGTTGTTGTGTGGTGCTTCATCAGGCAGTGTAAAACTGTCAGAAACACAATTGCTTTATATTCTGCTCTGCTGTATCAGCAACAATACAGACCTGGTTTAGAAACAAAACCAACAGCTCTATAACACTACCCCCCCCCCCTCTCTCTCTCTCTCTCTCTCTCTCTCTCTCTCTCTCTCTCTCTCTCTCTCTCTCTCTCTCTCTCTCTCTCTGTGTCATTTCAGCGATCATTATAGCAACAGCCTTTACATTCTGAGCTAACCTGGATTGGTTTTCCTCTTGTGGGTCAGGCCTGCTTCATTTATCATGTTGCTCTTGTTTCAGTTTACCAAGATTTATACGTCTCTTACACATACTTTAGCCTGTTCACTTTCTCTCTCTCTCTCTCTCTCTCTCTCTCTCTCTCTCACACACAACACACACACACAGGGTTCTAGATTATATAGAGATTTATATGAGTATAAAGCCTCTCGGTGGACGTGTGCTAACTGTCTGCTGTTCTTCAGCTAATGAAAATACATGTAAAGCACAGCAAAATAAAACCAATGCTTCTCTAAATGTCACAGCAGCACTAAACAGAACTCACACACTATTAATCTTCTTATATTAGTTACATACTGTGAGTGTTGTACATGCTAAACTACAGTCAAGCTGTTCTTTTAAAAAGAAGTTAGAAACGATGTTATGACTTACAGGTTTAATCAGGTGTGTATGGAGTAAGCAAGAATCTATTGTGAATAAGTCACAACTAAAGGGTGTTGTTAGGCAGCACTGAAAATAACCATTTTATAAATGTAAATATATCATGCAGGGAACAGAAACCATTTCATGTCTCTCTGTATCATTACATTGTGATGTACAAAGTTAGACGTGATCTTAATACTTTTCTTTTTAAAATCTCACCGAGGATTATCAATAAGATTACCATGGAAAATCTGACGCTCCTTTGGCTTAACTGTACCTCGCTCATGATAGAGCGCATGTGTCCACTTAATATAGAGCTGAATGTGCCTGTATGTATATAGACATACAGACTTATAGTCTGAGTTGCGAAATGAGTGACCGCTTCCAAGCACATGTCCTAACGACCCAACTATTGGCCATATACTATGTTTGTGTGTATGTCTTAATGACTGCACTTATTCCATACACTGAACTGTATTAAATACATCACATACATACATACATACCATATATATATATATACACGCATGACATACATGTATACATATATATACATCACAGACATATACATAGATAGATACATATATAGACATATAGAGAGATACAGAGAGAGATAGAGAGAGAGGATACATATATATACATATATACATCACATATATAGATATATATATATATATATATATATATAGATAGACATATAGAGAGATAGAGAGAGATATATCTATAGAGAGAGAGAGAGAGAGAGAGAGAGAGAGAGAGAGAGAGAGAGAGAGAGAGAGAGAGAGAGAGAGAGAGAGAGAGAGAGAGAGAGAGAGAGAGAGAGAGAGAGAGAGAGAGAGAGAGACAGAGAGAGAGAGAGAGAGAGAGACAGAGAGAGGGAGAGAGAGAGAGAGAGAGAGAGAGAGAGATACTCACCCCACACCGGTTCAGATGGACACACATCACCAGCCTGAGCTGAATCTGTCTGGGAATAAAACAGAGAGTAAATACAAGTGGAAATTGTACTTCATAGAAATATCTATCTAAGCAGCATATCTAATGTCGATGTTTCTGTTGAGACAAAACATATCAAAGCAGCATGCGAGCAGCGACGTCGTGCTGAGAACAACCGGACGGAAGTGCAACTTAGAAGACTCGATAAGGTCGACGCGACGAAAGGCCAGCTGTGTGGAGAGTTTATCGTCAGTCGACCGAATTCGCAAACACGCAACCAGACACTTGGGTTTCAGCACTCTCAGTCTGGCCATGAAGGGTCTGGATGAAACGCCGGTTGAGCTGTGGGAACTTCAGGAACTTCAGAAACTCAATCTGTCTTTAAACGGACTGTCAGTTCTCCCGTCAGGTCTGGGAGCCCTCGAAAACCTAGAGGTGCTTAATCTGTGGGGGAACGAACTGGTCAGCCTGCCGCCGGAGATCGGAAAACTGCGGAAGCTCCGCGTGCTGTTCGCTCACAGGAACCGTCTGAATGAAGTTCCTGAAGAGCTGGGCAACTGCACAAACCTGGAGGTCTTGAGTCTGGCCAATAATCAGATCGAAGTGCGGGCTTCCAAACAGCTTATCCAACCTGGAGAAAACTCACCAAACTCAACCTCAGCCACAACGGATCGAAAGCACATCCCCGCCTGTGTGTAATGCCACCAAGAGCCTCGTCTTCTTGCAGCTTGCCAACAAATTGCCTAGAGAATGTAAGCTGACAAGATCCAGGACCTGGTCGATCTGAAGATCCTGATCATTGAGAGCAGAATTATCTGCATGTTCTTCCCAGGACACTTTGCTGTCTGACAAAACTGGAACTGTTAAACGTGGACTTCAATGACCTGCAGAGCGTTCCTGAAGAGATGTACAAGCTGAAGAACCTGGCCAAACTGGCTTGCCATCCACTTGATAAAGGGCTTCATATTGTGCACAATCCACTATTGAAACCCATTCAGGACGTTTTACAAGGAGGTTTGAAAAGTCTGTATAACTATCTCAAGCCTGCCTGATGATCTCATTCTGAATTGTATGTTTTGTAATCGATTTCTGATCTGCTGTTATATTATAGATGTGTACACAGCATGCTAGTGTCATTGTAATATTTAGCTAATATTTCATCAACATGTTTTAGTAAACATTGTTTTAATACTTTTTGTTTTCATTGTTGTAATAGTGCTCAGATTAGTCAAGTTAAGTGAGATTTCAATAAGTTCAGATTCACATTCAGATTCTCTCCACATTCACTTCATGACACTATAATCTTACTGTATGCCAACAACTCTTGTCTAATTTCTTTACTTTAAGAGGCAAGAGTCCCCTGAGCACACAGCGAGAAAGAGACTATTCCTCTGGGCTTATTGAAGGACTAAAGTGATGAACAGTCCTGTGAAGTGACACTATGAAGAAGAAATGTTTTATTGTCACTTTAACATATAAAGTTAAATGTAAGTAGCATATAAGATGAGCTCTCGATCGACACCTAAACACATACAGAATTCTCATATGTGTCTCAAAATTTAGCCAAAGCATTCATCATCTCTATTTCTGTCCTCTTTAAGCTTTAAGACTTAGTCAATTGTGTATATCAAAGTTGATAGGCTGAGGCTGATCACACAAACACAATGAATATAGATCATTCTGTAGACATGTGGCTCTTTTCCAATGCGCCAGTAACTTTCTCTTAACCACCAAAACACTTTACAACTGAACAGCAAAACCTTGCTATGACTTCTGGGAAATATATGTAAATATATAACCAACCCATCAGATGTTATCAAAGATATTTGATTTCCCTATTTACAAAGATCATCCTGTTCAAATGTTTAACATCCTTTTGGCCTTTAAAACTGTGTGCAGCAGAAGATACCAGAATACATGCATTCACAACAAAGACTGAAAGTGAACTACAGTTATATGTAAACTTCTTTCATGAGAAAAGCTCTTAGGTTAGTAAAAGCATCTTCAGCAACTATTAACTAAACTCATGTAAATATATGCAGCGTCATAAAGTCTTTCTAATTGTCATCTTGAAAACAACACAACTTAAATTAAACAACATGTATTATACAATTTCCACACTATCTGACAAATACAGTAAAGGTCAGACATCCTGTCAAATAACAAAACTCTGTTTACAGTGTTTATACAGAGACATTAAATACAGTAAATACAGTCTGACTGAACCACAATAATACACAGAACAATGTTTCATAACCACATGTTGTTTCTGTCACAATGATTGATTTGTCTCTTACAAAACCACATATAATTGTCTTATTGTCTAAAATAAATATAGATACAGCATTTAAACAGTCACCGGTTTATTTACAGATGCCATGAAAAATGAAAAGAAACGTTAACTATCATTTTTTATTGCACAATATAAATGAACAGAATATAAAACAGCAGAATATTAACCGAGAAAACATTAAATAAACACTTAGTAATAAACACTTGAATAGTTCACATGAGAGTGTAAAATTAACATCCTCACATACACTTAAAGTTATTTGCCTGGTACTAATGTATTTATTGGCTTTACTACCAGTGAAGTCGGAGATGAGAATATCCCAGTTAAAGTGTCCATCATCACCGACCTTAATGTGTTCTAGGAAATCACCATATTAAAGTATTTATTGTTTGAATTGAGCAATAAAACAAACTAAAACAAACTAACTAAAGGAACTTTTTTGGACGCAACGTAAAATGACGCGTCTCCTCGAGGTCGGGGTTGACCGGCTGCTTTCCGAGTCGGAAGTAGGAAAAATCTGAAGTTTTTAAACACCACTACAAAATGGTGGACACCCGCTTTGGTGCACTATATAGTGAGCTATGTTGAACACAGTGAAGATCATAGGCAAACGAGTTTCTCAGAAATATTAACGAGGTAATTTACTTCAGTAATAATCCTCCTCTCTCTGAGGTTTGTTCTCTGATATGTTTACTTGTGTAAGTCTTGTTTTTATCCAGCCATTTCAAATACACCGTGTCGTATGTTCATGTCAAACACCTCAATTTAGTTGAATGAATTTGAAGTAAATTCTACATTTAGACGATATATTTATTATTTATTGAAATACGGCATACCTCCATGACTACATCAGATCAGACTGACACACATCATCTGCATACAACAATAAATCATTTCATTTTACAAAATAAATGACTTAATTACCATTCAGGTTCGCCCCGCCCACTGCGCTCTGATTGGTTGAAGCTCATCGTGCCTGCGCACATCAAAGAACCGATCAGACATCCGTGATAAAACATGAGAGATACTGAAGAGACAGAACTCACTTTTACTTGTGAACAAACACTTTATATCCATGTATTGACAATAAGTGTGCATTTTTCACTATGCTGCACAAGTGGTGCAAATATAACATGCCGTATCAAATTCTTGCATGATTTCATCCAGACAATAAACTTCATTTTGATTGTAATATTTACTTTCTATGACTTGGCAGTGATTGAGGAACAACAGTTCCCTCTACAGGTGCAGAATCAGTAAAACAGCATCTAATATCTCTAGTGCACGAGCACGCAGGATGATATGAACTTCTGCGAGAGAGAGAGAGTCAAGCATCCAGGTGTATGAAACATGTTCATCTGTTCTCATCAAATAACTGTTACAAGATTTATTAAGAGTTACAAGTGTGTTGTGTTAGACCTGTTCACTAAGAGTGCAGTATATCAACAAACATGGACTGACAGACCATCACAAAACTAACATACTTTTACCCGACTAAAAATAAAGAAAAGGAAGGAAAATCAAGAGTACTCCGTCGACTTTATAGACCTAGTCGATGACTGAATGTCATTGTCTCTCACACTCAAATATTATCGTACATTGAGAAAGTATAACCATGACATTGCTTAAATCCAACTGTCATGTGTCTCACCTTGCATCACGCGGTGTGTTTTAGTTCATATTGGACTCCGAGGGTTACATCATAGTCAAGGTCATCGTGGCATATTTAATCAGCATGATATGATAACAAATATTAAAGAGGCCAGCCGCCAATCAGCTAATGAAGTAATGATGTTGAGACCTTTACCGAAGGTCAATGGAGAGAGAGTGTTGAGTAACCCTCACAAACGATCATCATTAGCGTACACGCCCGGCGCATTCAATCAAACTTAATGTATAGCCAAAAGCAGTAGAAAGTGTGTGTGTGTGTGTGTTCTTTCATGGCTTGTCTGTTAGTATGCCTAATAAACCTTGTTTAACTGAACGAATCGTTTCAGATATTGTTATAAAACACTTTCCTGTGTAGAGCTATGAGGGATTTCAGAGTATCTCTTTAACAGACTTACAGCTTTAGCCTGTTACAATGTCAGTGACAAATGTGTGACATTTTGTGAAGCAGAGCATGTCTCCCCTCAGTCCGCCTGCATGGAGGTCTTACAAATGATTCGTTGTTGTGACACCACCGGCCACCCCTAAGCAGAAAAGCTGCCAATCACATACCTTTCATGTGGTCTGAGCTGGTCCAACTAAGATGGTTTGCTGGTCTAGCTTGGTGTTTGGCTGGTATAACTGCTTGGCCAGTTAGTATTGTGTTGTTAGTTGTTGTGTTTGTTCCATGTTGATACAACAAATAATGACTGTTAAAAGTTGTATATCGCCTCCAAGTTGTGGGCCTCGTCGGGTTTGGTGTCTGTCTGTGAATTTTACATGAAAGAATTTAATAGCTTGATCCTGTCATGGTAACTCTGGGTGTATTATCTTAATAATGTCGCGAGGATTATTGGGGCTTTAACTCATAAAAGAAAAATGCCATTATGGTCGCCGCTGGATCCAAAAGGAGATTGTGTTTTTATTTTCTGCATCAGCTCATACTTTGCATTTGAGGCTGTTCTCGGGCTGGATAGGCCTTATGATGTGCACATTAGTTTCTGTTTTGACCGCTTTTGGTGTTGGATGTTTTATTGCCTTGTTTTATAGCTTTAAATCCCATCATCTCTTTATCGTCCATATCTTGATTGTTTTTAAAATATGACTTTCTTTATAGAGAGGCGCTTTGTTTATTCTTCAGCTACATGATCAGATTTCTGTCCAACATTTTTGTCCCCTGATGCCAATTATGTGCTGGAACCTTCAGAACCCTGATGTTGTCTGGAAACACACACGTCTTTAACACAAGATGACTAATTAGTGAGAGAGTTTAGCTGTGTGTGGAGCATGCGTCTAACAGCATGTAGATATGTGTATACAAGCATCTAGATAGGATGCAATATATTCAGCGCTAAACGCTGAGAATTATGGTGGAAAACCTTTTGATAGAATCCATTTGTTTTGTAGGCAGATAGACTTCTGTGCATAAAAATGTCTCTGTATGAAATCTGGCAAAGAAGATATTTTAAGAGTAATGTAATATAAACCTTGTATACCATAAATAAGATTTGTAGCTGTAAATTGTGCATGTAAAATTACGTTCTTCCCAGTTTGTCTATCTGAGCATCCCAGCCCACAGTGGGAGGAGAAGAGACACGACACCAGCTGCCGGAGCTGAAACTCACAGAGAGCAGAGCAGAGCCCCTTCACCCTCTACCGGAGAGCTCTGCGCGCCCGCGCCCGCGCCCGCGCACCACCCGATAACCCGCAACTGTCCACACAGGAGGAGGAGAAACATTTCCACAAGATCGAAACCACACGAGACAGCACCAGCAGCTGAAGAGAGTTCGCCCGGCAGTCTGCTCCGGGTTCACCGTACCGACAAACGACAAGATGGACAAAGTTTTCACTCGCGTCTTCACCGTGATCGGTGTTGTGGGTGTCGGGCGCGCGCAGGTGTATAAAGGTGAGAGTTCTGGTGGATTCCTGCAGTTCTGTGTCATGCGAGACGGAATTCGCGTCTGTGTTTCTGTTAAACTTCGGTTTTCACAGCATTTATAATAAAGCTAGATGTTTATAACATTCCATTAAACATTATGCTTGTGTTGTTATGTGGACACTTTAATGTTATTTAGTAGCGTACTGGAGCGGTGCGTAAAGTTTGACGCGCCGGTGGAGAAACGCGTTCACGAGTCGGTAATGACAGGCTTCGCTTCTTTTATTTAGAAACAAAACCACACGGAGACTTTAAATGACATGTTATTGCTGGTTCGGAGGGTTTACGCCGAATATAGTTTTGCCTTAGATGTTTTAAACGTCGATTCAATTAAAAGCACCTGTTTGTCTCCATGTTTGACTTAATTATGTTCGAGTTAGAACCCAGAAGATCTTTATGTTCCACAGAGATTTTTTATTCTTAAAGCAGCAGCTGCTGGTTTGTATAAAGCCAGAAAGCGCTGCATTGATCTGAGGAACCCGTGAAAGCATTAAAGGGTTTAAGAGAAGATCATCTCTCAGTGTGATCGTGGGAATGTGCGTTTCATTGATGTTTGTCTAATGAAACACATTTGTTCATTCAATCGATTATTTAATGGCTGTGAATTGGGACTCTGTAACCCAAACACTTTGTTTGCTCCAGATGAACTGATTGTGATGTTCATTTAAAGCCTTTATAATGTGACTCTAATTTGCGTTGCTATTTTGTGTTGCTTTTGTCATCATGTTGCACATGTGTGAGGTTTTGCTGGATGATCTGTGACATTAAACTTTGTGCTGTAGAATATGATGCTTGAATGACATTTTGGGTTCTGGTGTCAGTTAATAGTCAGTTTCAGATATATATTGGACTGGATAACAACCTAGTCGCATATAACCCAGATTTGTTGCTACAGGGACACAAAACGCTGTGTTTAATCGGTCTGAACAATAGATTTGTTCAGTGTGTAATGGAGGACATTAGCAACATTTAGATCAATATGTGAATGTAAAGGTAATGTGCATGCAGTGGTGCGGAAGGACTGTCAGATTGAGTCCTTTTAATGCTGCTTTAATGACAGGATTCATTCTGGACATACGTGATGTGGGATCAGTCGTCAATTTGCTTTTTAAACTTAAAGACCTTTGGCTATGGATGAAACGGACTGGCTGCATGTGTGGCACATGTAAAGCGTTTTCACAAGATGAGCATTTGAATGTAAAGAAACTAATGAAGGAAACTGCACTGTTTTTGAAAACATCAGGCATAATCTGTATATTACTTTTATGTAGATGTTGTGTATGTGCGGTGAGTGTGTGTGTGTGGTGTGTGTTGTTGCTGTGTACTGCGTGTGTAGATGTGGAGTGAGTGTGTGTGGTGTGTGTTGCTGTGTACTGTAACGCGGTGTAGATGTGAGTGTGTGTTGTTGTTGTGTACCGTACGTGCGTAGATGTGGGTGTGTGTGTGGTGTGTGTTGTTGTTGTGTACTGTATGTGTGTAGATGTGGAGTGTGTGTGTGTGTTGTTAATTCTGTAGGGCAGTATGACCTTACTCCATCATGACTGATGTGATCTGTACTGTACATCACAGCTGCTCTGTGTCTTCATCATCACACTGCCTGCTCATCTTAAGCAGTGATTTTTGTCACTGTACTCGCCGGACACATGCAGATGTGCAGATATAAATCAGCCACTGATCAATAAGAGCAGCACAAGCATTGCAGTGGATGAAATATCTCTAGAAAGTTTTAAGATGTTATTTGATACATCAGCATCAAGTCAGCATAAACTAAAACAATAGTCTATTAATACACAGCATGTCAAATCAGCATGTACAGTAGATGCAATAACGTAAAACAAAAAAATTCAAGCAATAGTTCACCCGTGCGTTTGGCGTTAAAATCGATGTTATTGATAATGTTGTTTAGCAATAATTCCCTGTAACGGTGATGTGGTATAGATAATGTTAGATGGTAAAACTTCTATTATTTTCGATATTTGCCATGGTGGTGAAATTCATTATTGTTTTTGTGGTGACGCAAGGTATCGCAGAAATGCCATAACCCTAAATATCACTCTTTAATCTTATACCATCACTGTAGCTTTTGTAATGTAAGAGAAACTGTGTGCAGTTTGTGTGGATTGTCAGAGGTGTAGAAATGACTGAAGGATGAATTATTACAAACAAAGACATTAAATGACTGGTCACAGATAAACTGGTTAAACTAAGCTAGCAGAAGCATGTCTTGGGTGGTGTTAGCAGGATGAAATAGGTGATGGTGGTGATTGAGAATAATGTGACAACACCAGTGTCACCTCCTCAGCAAGTATTTCTGATGTCTTTGCTTTATTAAATCAATACTTTACAATCATTTAATATATTATTTGATATAAGTTAACATTAACTATGAATGACAGTGCTTTGACAGCAGTCCTTAATGTTGGATTAATACATATGAATACATTTATTAAAATGAATAATAAAACGCATTGTATTTTAAGAAATTAACATGAACTAAGATAATAGGTGTTTATCATTATTAGGGATGCAGTGTTTCTACTGATCCCGTGTTTTTATAGTAATCTATTTTCTAAACTACAGAAGCATAAAATGAAATTGACGCTTAACTATATCTTTATAAAAATATATATAACAATATGCTGATGAAAAGATATATTAACAAAAATCTGTCAGATCCATCAATTAATTTGATCTATTGGACCTCCAATTTGTGTGTGTGTAAGCAGCAGTAGTAACCACATACAGTCAAAGTCTTTAGCATGAGTAATATATAAGCATCTCCTTGTGGTTTCTCCTCTCCTCAAGAGCCCCGCCATCAATCGACAGCTTGGGTAATTCCTGACGCAACAGATAAATATAAGACATGTACAGATCTCCCAACAATCCGGGATGAGTGATTCCCCTGCTGTACAATGCGAGGCCGGAACCGCAGAGTCCGTCTCGACTGACACCAGAAGAGTCGCCTTCAGAAAGCAAAAGACGCAGTCAAAGTCTGATTACTGCCACCCGATCCCAAACAGAAGAGAAATACTCGTCAAAGATCTCTGCTGACAGTCTTAAAGCTTCAGTGCGACTAATATTACTTCGTGTGCCACTGATAAAATAATATCTAGATGACTGGACTGGAAGCTCAGAATCAAAATGAAAAAGTAAAATCAGACAGAACACATACATGATCACCTTCAGCGAAGTCCCTGATAGGCCCGCCCCTTATCCTCGTAAGGAAGAATGACAGGAGAAAAGTTTGTTTTATGGGTGGGTTGAGATCCACAGAAAGTCATTTATAGAAAAATATCTCTGTACAGAAGTTGATAAATAAATATGTGACTGTGTCCTGTATGAACGGCAAAATGTAGAAAAAAAAAATATACAAATAGCATGAGATTTATCTTCTTTGCTGGAGTTGCAAATCCTGATTTATCTTACTGTACATTTTTTAGTAGGTCGAAGCATCATATGACAATCCATATATTCTATACAATAAACCCATTCTATAAACAATATACAATAATATATTTGATGTCATGCTGACTTTAAGACTGCTGGATAAGTTGTTTGTAATGCCGTAATGTGAACGTGCAATGACTCAACCTGTAGAGTGTGGGGTGGAGTTATCTGTTGTGTTGACCAATGGCAGTGGAGTGTTTTTGCTTTATTCTGCTGATAGTGACACAATGCAGTGGAGGAACACATGACTGCATATTAGTGAATATAAGTGTTAACAGTTCTCTGTCACATCATTGAAGAGAATCTTTATAGTTACACAGTTGTGGGTTTATGTGTACACACTGACACACTGTGTGCTCTTGTGAGGGTTTGTAGCCCTGTATGCATGCTGTTATTCAGGCTGGTTGTGGCA
>CM032797.1:19602117-19607117 GCA_019155185.1 Beaufortia kweichowensis | reverse complement strand
CTTTCACTAGGTTTACAGCAGAATCATAGAAGTGTAGAAAGTAATTAAACGGTAAAAACAATCATGTTTTTTGGGGATACAAAAGAAAAAGGAAAGAAAACAGATGGAAGTACAAGCATGAGGGATTTCAATAACGCTAGAAAATGTGACGACGGAGAGATGGAGAATAATTTCTCTCTCTCACACGCTTGAGTAATTTCTCATCACCATATTAGAAAAAATAGAAGGAAAAGTTATCCGCGGAGAAAAACAACAACTTGTTGGCGCAGAGGATCGTGTTTACCTCGAGTTAACATTCAGAGACGGGTGACGCTGTGAAGAAGGTCCAGAAAACACGTCGCTTAATTAAACTCCAAGGGTCCGCTGGTCCCTCTATGATGATGCGCCGAGTGAGACGCCTTGTCTGTCTGTCTGTCTGGATGAATACAGAGAGAAACACAGCCTGTTATTCACTGTCCTCAGGTCAGCGCTTCTGCTGCTAAACACATCATGTGATTAACTGGAGTCACATCTTCCAGCAGCACGACTTAAAGAAGGTGTGAAAGTTCTGGATGGGTGATTATGATTCGAGGAGTTATGTGTTTATTTTTAGCGCGGTGCGCGTTAACGAGCGGCACGGATAGGGTTGCCAGATAATTGAAATAATGGATGTTTGAAGCGGAACGAGGCCTGACACGACTGTGTGTTTCTGCCTAAATTCCTGTAAATAACAGAAACGAAACCGCACAAGTCGTAGGCAGTGAAGTTTGGCAGACAAGTCTCCGGTGGGTAAACGGGCGTTCAGATCTGGCCAGCGCTCGAGTCGGCCGTCTCTGCCAGAGATCATGTTCATGTGTGTTCTCCACCTCCTCCTGTCTCTTTAGCTCTCCTCTTTACAGATCTGTGAATCTCTTTAGAGATGATTTCACTCATCATGTTTTGTGTGTATGCGTTCTTTTAGTCATTCAGAATCATGTAATGTGTTCATGTGGACTCAAACACACGTTATCATCTCTGATTGACATTTATCCATGAACTGTCCCCTATATGTCCCAGTTTGTCCTTGTGTAAGTTTCCAGGTACCAGGTGCAGACGATTTATAAAAATCTGTCCGCGAGGCTAAATCTCTTACCATTACCGTTGTGTGTGTGTGCGCGCGGTGTGTGTGTGTGTGTGTGTGTGTGTGTGTGTGTGCGCGTGTGCGTGTGTGCGTAAAAAGCGTGTGTGTGTGTGTGTGTGTGTGTGCGTGTGTGTGTGTGTGTGTGTGTGTGTGTGTGCGCGTGTGTGTGTGTGTGTGTGTGTGTGTGTGTGTGTGTGTGTGTGTGTGTGCTGAATGCATTAAGAGCTGTGAGTGGCTCATACGCTAATGTTAAAATCATTACAGTCAGACACGGTGTGTGTGTGATGCTGCTGGGGTCTTTGATCATTACTTTACAATTAGAAATCAGGTCATTGATTTAGAGTTTGTTTGTTTTTTATTCAAGATCACTGAAGGTCTTTATAATACAGGCTGTGTGTGTGTGTGTGTGTGTGCTGATAGTGAATGGTCTCTTTATCAGACAGACCTGCCTGGAATCTATTAAACACAGAAAACACTGCAGCTCAGAATCTCAATGACTCAGCTTCTGTCTCACTGTCTGCTGCCCGCCTAACTCTTTATCATCTGATATTCTTCAGCCTTCTCAGTCAGCTCATTTCTGTCTCAGGCGCCCTCAATGGATGGAGAATAACCACACACTTATGTGCTGTGGCTGTATTTGAATCACATACTCTGTGTGTGTGTGTGTGTGTGTGTGTGTGTGTGTGTGTCTGTCTGTGTGTGTCTGTGTGTGTGTGTGTGTGTGTGTGTGTGTGTCTGTGTGTGTGTCTGTGTGTGTGTCTGTGTGTGTGTCTGTGTGTGTGTGTCTGTGTGTCTGTGTGTCTGTGTGTGTGTGTCTGTGTGTGTGTGTGTGTGTCTGTGTGTGTGTTGTTTACTCATTTTCAGTTGACCAACTGGTCATATCATTTTCTCCAAACTGAAAGTTGGTTTTGTGAAGCAGTATGACAGTGATGATGTTCCCATGACATGATTCTCAGTATCTCACAGCTGTGCAGCCTCAGTTGCAGGAAAACAGATAAAACAATAAGATGTAATAGAGATGATGTGACTGTTGAATGTGTCAGTAGCCTGTAATCAGCTCACGCCTGTAAATTTACAGAGTGCAGGGACATCCCTAGCGTGCTCAGAAACACGCTGAAAGCTCCTGTTTTGGGTGTGATGCGTCGTCGTGAGATAAACACGGACGCGGGTAATTCTGAGACATTAATAATAAAGAGCTGTAGAGGAGAGAATAATTACAGGCAGCATATAAACAATTACACACGCATGAATTCACATTGAATCTCATAAGAGAAGATTTATGTTCCTGCACATGTTACATATGTTATAGTTACATGTCATTTCTCAGTCAAACTTTAAAATATAAATTCTCACAGAATGTATTTATTATCAATATATTGAATCATCTGTTTATGTTGATTGAGTCCAGCCATCAGACAAATATCTTATATTTTATGAGGAATATGAACTGTTATGAATGTGACAATTGTGAAAAAACACACTTTATCTGACTATGAAAATCATGATTTTAAACACAAACAAATGCTTTAATAACCCATCTGAACTATCAGTATGATGAAAACCTTTGAGAAAAACTTGATTTTTCATGGTAAGATTGATGTTTGCATGGAATTGCCCATAGAGAAACATTAAAAATCTGCAGTTGAAATGAATGACAATCACATGTTAATTCTTAATATCCAGATAGATTTTAGTGTTGGTTTTGGTGTGTGTGTGTAATCGGGTCAGAGCTGTTAGCACATGTGTCTGGTTCATCTTAACATCACATTCATTATAAGCTCTCAGCGTGCGGTGTCAATCGGGCTCGACCGTCAACCGGCCGCGTTAGCATTTTATCAGAAATAAATGTCTGGATGTGGATGGTGCAGTGGAATAAATACTGCAATGACGCTGAGGTGCAGTGTTTTGTGAAGGTGTGCGATGACGGCCAGGCTTTTATGCATTCATGTGGTCATGATCTATCTAAATGTAAGGCTCATAAACACACGGTGTGGAGATTTCTGCTGACTGGAGGCAGAAAACTAATCTGCGGCTCGTGTATGGCCCTGACTAGCGCCCTATTTTTCTCTGAGCGGATTCCATATATAACGCTGTTTCTGGAACTGAGGAAACACAAAGGATGGGCCAGGATGGGGACGTTTATTTCTCATAAAGATAAAGCTTTTATCTTCCAGGCTATGGCCTATTTCTACACTTTTCTCAAGACTATTACACACACAACCGAAGGAGCTGCGTAAGCAGAGAGATGCACATAAACTTCTGGAAGTCATTTTATTATTTCTTCAAGCATCTGTCTCCCTCTTTAAAGACTCTTTAGCTGCAATCTCTTCTTACAGAGTTTGTTAGTAAAAGTTTTGAGTAAAGAATGACAGCTAATAATCAGGGATACATGTAATGATTTAATCTTTATTTGAATTGTAATATAATATTACTCCTAGTTTTGAAAGTAAAGTCATTCAGTTTCTTTTTTACTCGATTTGATTGAATGATTTGATCAAAAGTTATTAGAGAGAGAGACAGAGAGAGAGAGAGAGAGAGAGAGACAGAGAGAGAGAGAGAGAGAGAGACAGAGAGAGAGACAGAGAGAGAGACAGAGACAGAGAGAGAGAGAGAGAGAGAGAGAGAGAGAGAGAGAGAGAGAGAGAGAGAGAGAGAGAGAGAGAGAGACAGAGAGAGAGAGAGAGAGAGAGAGAGAGAGACAGAGAGAGAGAGAGAGAGAGAGAGAGAGAGAGAGAGAGAGAGAGAGAGAGAGATCACATTTCTTCATGTGTCTGTGTGTCTCCTGCACTCTTAAGTATTATCATCTCGTATATTTATTTATCATCTAATATTTTTAGCTTAGATATGAATCCTTGAACCGTGATGATAATCTGTTGTTGAATCGAGTGAATCACTGTTACTGATGCTCAGAGTTTGTGTTAAATCAGATTAAAGCTTCATGTTGGAGGGTCTCACTGCTGTTTGGGTTAAAACAGTGTTTAATATCTGCTTTTAAATGTGATTATTTCTGGTTCTAATTCTTCTTTTTATTTTATTATTGTAATTGAGTAAAGTGAGATGCTTTGATTGGGATGGTAATATTCTGATGATGTTTGACTGTGGTTTAGGGTCATGGGTCATGTATGTATATTTCTATGTATTTGTCCATAGGTGGAGCTTTAAAACTTTTAATGAATATATTTTAATTCTCAAGCATTATGCGATAGCCGAGTGCAATAAATAACAGACTAAAACTGGCTCTGCTACGCCACAATTAAGATATGAGAAGTAAGAAAACTGCCTCTCGATCCAAGAATGGATCAGGAATGATTCTCATCGGCTTCATCTGTATTTAGGTAGAACTTTGTATAGCATTCATTGTTAATGTATTTACAGAAGATATTATAACAATCCTCGTGATACATATACATATATATATATACTGCTACTCAAAAGTTTGGGATCAGTGAGACTCAAGAAAAAAACTCTTACACTCATCAAAGCTGCATTTATTTGATCAAAAATACAGAAAAAAACAGTAATATTGCCAAATGTTTTTACAATATAAAATAATGGTTTTTAGATGAATATATTTCAAAATATAATTTATTCCTGTGATGCGAAGCTGAATTTTCATCAGCTGTCACTCCAGTCTTCAGTGTCACATGATCCTTCAGAAATCATTTTAATATTCTGATTTATTATTATTATTAATGTTGGAAACAGATGTGCTTTTAACCCTTAATTCTTGGCCAGGATTCTTTGATGAATAACAAGTTAAAAAGAACAGCACTTATTCATAATATAAATCTTTTCTAACAATGTAAATCTATACTATCACTTTTTATTAATTTAACACATCCTTGATGAATAAAAGTATTAAATACTTTCATAGAAAGAAAGAATAAAAGTGTACTGACCC
>CM032797.1:19587117-19597117 GCA_019155185.1 Beaufortia kweichowensis | reverse complement strand
ACCTGGAGGAAAGAGCCGACAGCTGGAATCAGATCTCACATCACATCAGACACTCAAATGATAGAAGATGCTGAAGGGATCTGACGCTGGTTTGATGTTTCTTCAGATCCCCAAAGCCTGTCCTCTGATCCTTGTGTGTTCACAGCCCAAATCCCTGTTTCTCGCTGGCCGTGTGTCATTAAACTGAGGGTTGTGATGTTTTTAGCCATCGGTCTCATGATGTTTCACACAATATAAACACAATATTGTGTCATGTTTTCATTCTGGTTACTCTATATACAACCAAACAGTTCAAAACATTTTGTCAAATATTAAATCATTGACATCACAGTAATCCAATGAAATAAAATAGTTACAAATTAAAACTATTTCATCTGGTTTTTATTAGGGATGATAATGGACAGAAACCAACAGATCAGATTTCTGATGATTTTGTTGATGAATGATCATGTGTCATGTGATGTCAGCAGGGTGAAGTTCTGATCTGAAACTAGTGCATTTGGGTAATGGTCTGTTTATATTTTATTTATAGATTCATAATTGAAATTAAAATTGACTCAGTGTTGTTTCCCCAATGTTCCAGCAACATCCACCAGAACTGGAATCATCAATGTGATCGAGAACACGTCAGAAATAAAACATTAAATTGGAAGGGGAAGCGTGAGAAGAAAGCGTCACATTATACACAGTGTGGTGTAATAGATTATAAATGAGCCTCATTCAGATGATACAGAACAGTATTTTATGTCCATTTGGTTGCCTTTAAAATCTCATCCAGTAAGACACGTGTCGCTTTTCTTATCAGTGATGCGGTCCCGTGTCTTCTGTATGATAAGACAACAATTGAATTTGTCTTTTTCCTGCCAACCGGTTTCTTTTTCACCCATATTTTGTGTTGCGGGCTGCTCGGAGGTCTCCATTCGGGACTGTGTTATTCTGTGTGTGTGTGTGAATAGAGTGAAGAGAATTGAGGCTGTTATGCCATTGAGCACCATTCAATGCCGCCTGACCATTCACCCCCATCTCTCTCTCCCTCCTCTCTCTCCATCCTCATCTCTCTCTCTCTCTCTCTCTCTCTCTCTCTCTCTCTCTCTCTCCTCCTCTCTCTCTCTCTCTCTCCTCCCTCTCTCTCCTCTCTCTCTCTCTCTCTCTCTCTCTCTCTCTCTCCTCTCTCTCCCTCTCTCTCTCCTCTCTCTCTCTCTCCCTCTCCTCTCTCTCTCCTCCCTCTCTCTCTGTCCTCTCTCTCCTCTCCTCTCTCCTCCTCTCTCTCTCCTCTATGTCCATCTCTCCCTCTCTCCATCTCTCCTCTCTCTCTCTCTCCCTCTCCCTCTCTCTCCCTCCCTCTATCTCTAAATCCTCTCTCTCTCTCCTCTCTCTCTCTGTCTCTCTCTCCCTCTCCCTCTCCTCTCTCTCTTCACTGTCACACGATATGTGATGACCTCATCAGCTTCTGTTAGCGATGACAGCAGGTAAACAGCTTTGAATACACAGACGGTGAGGTGGACGGGTCCCTCAACACTCCAGCCAATTAAATGATAAGGTGATGTGAGAGATTTCCATTAAATGTTGTGTGGCAGTGCAGGGATTAACAAAAGCCATTGGTGCTGGTTTATTTCAGCAGGTTCACGGGTGAGAGAGCCGTCGCTCAGAGTCATTGATCAGAAATTGGTGTGGAGGACAATAATGTTTCAGTAAAGCATCACAACTGCTGTCACAGACACACAATATGCTTTGTGTGAGTTTTAATGAAACTGCATGCTTCATGAACATGTGAGAATGACTGTGATGAATGACTTTATTTTTGTCTTTATTTTTATCTTTTTCTGGATATCAGCAATTACATGCAAATATCAACCTTTTCAATATTTGCTGCTTTAAATCCTCATGTGAGTCTCTCTTAAAGTTATTAAAGCATTTCTTTTAGGTGTTTAAATCATGATTTTTCATATTCAGATAAAGGTGTGTTTTCAGAATCATCACATTCATAACAGTTCATATTCCCTCATAAATAAACACGTGAAGATTTAAACAGATGATTGTATATATTGATAATAAATGCAAACGTCACATTCATAATGATGGAATTGCTGGTATTTAAAGTGTGATGAGAGTGGTTTGATGTGAAGTTTTGTTGTGTGATGTCAGGACCTCACAGGTCATAGGCTCATTTCATGGAGCTTTTATGATATTTTTCATATAAACCAGGTTAAACAGTCCTGCAGTGTGGATTAATCTGCGGAACAGAAGGTTTGTTTGGTTGATAGATGTGAACCGTCACCTTCAGAGTATAAAACTCTTTCTCCACATTAATATACGTGTGTTGTTGTGCGGCCTGGTTCTGTGAAATGAAGGAGTGAGTCATTCATTCATCTGTCAGTGATTTATGAAGTTCCCAAGTGTGAACTTTAATGAACATATGCTGTGTTAAATAATAGAGCTGCTACTCAACTAATTATTCATCAAACACTTGGCCTGTGTGTGTGTGTCTGTGTGTGTCTGTGTGTGTCTGTGTCTGTGTGTGTGTGTGTGTCTGTGTCTGTGTGTCTGTGTCTGTGTGTGTGTGTCTGTGTGTGTCTGTGTCTGTGTGTGTGTGTCTGTGTTCTGTGTGTGTCGTGTGTCTGTGTGTACATGTGTGTGTGTGTGTGTGTTGTGTGTGTGTGTGTGTGTGTGTGTGTGTCTTTGCGTGTGTGCATGTGTGTCTGTGTGTGTGTTGTGTGTGTCTGTGTGTGTGTGTGTGTGTGTCTGTGTGTGTGTGTGAAGGTTTAGAGGACATTGAGGACATTGTTACAGGTGATATTAAATGTGTTTGCACAGCTCTTTAAATCACAGTCAATGTTGTAATATTAATTTTTTAATTTAAATGTTTTGTGTGTTAATGTTTTTGTGTCTGTGGATGACTGAACATAATTCAGTTGTGTATTTTGTGTCTTATTAAACATCTGGATGTGTTTTTCTGCATCATCACACTAGAGTAAACAGCAGAAAACATCTCAGCTCAGATGTTATAATTCAATATTCTCCTGTGTAGACTTTTAATTCACCCTTCAGTGATTAAAACAGATGCTTAAACTACCTGAATATTCATCATCACTCATTTAAAAGTTGTGTTGGAGCTGAGAGCTTCATGTATGCAAAGAAACTTCTCATTAGTGAAGTTGGCAGCTGTGGAAACATCAACATTAACAGTGTTTCTTTTACTCATATCATTTAGCAGTCATCTACTGTTTCCCAATGATGACAAACTCTCGAACCTTCAGCACACTGAAACATGTTACATCGTGTAAATGAGATTTACTCATTTGAAACAAGCTCCTGAAATAATAAACATACCGCTTTTCATCCTGTTTATCTAGCAGACATCTTAACCTTTTGTCCATTCAGGTGACTATAATAATAATAATAATAATAATATATATAAATTATTATTATGACATCAGGCTGGTTAACTAAATTGTGAAACTGTCCCATCAGAGAATGAATGTTGGTGTAAAAAGATTGTGACAGAACTATAGAAGAATTCAGACTTCTTTTTATCTCATGTGCTGAAACAGTGTTACAGGACATCAGAGGAACAGTAGTTAAGTGTTTGCTTTCTGAAATCTGCTGTTATGATGGAATAAAATAGGTCAAAAGTCTTTATACGGCAATGAGATTAAATAATTCACAATATTAATGAGTTTGAGGGACGGCGGGGGAGACGGGCTTTTGTTTTAGACACAATTAATTCATGCTGCCTGACTCTTTAAATATGAAGTGACTCAGGTGTGGAGCGTTATTTGTCATGTTCCTTCCGTCAGCAGAGAAACACTTTTAAACTACACAAACTGTGAGGAATCATCCAGAAAGCGACACAAAAATCACTAGAAACACATTACAATGATCAAATGAACATCATCGTATCAGAAGTATTTTGACTAAAGTTTTAAATGTGCTTGTTGTTTGCTCTGCAGTTGAATTATTAAAGAATAGTTCGACTGTAAGAGAGGATTGTTGTTCATAATTTATGCCACACCAACAGAAATTCATAACAGGACAGTGATGTAAGATGAACTCCTGTCTGATGGTCTGAGTTTTGTACCAGTGTAAATCTAGTTCACTCTAGTTTATACTTCATTCTGTCACAGTAACACATTTTTCATAGCCTGTTTTAATTGACCAAATTTCTAAAAGTCACACCTGATCCTGATCCTTTCATACATACTGACATGAGCTGAACATGAGCTGTATGTCTATGCAGACGCAGGCAAAGTGTGTCGACTCTCAAAAACATTTTGTCTCATTCATAACACATGAATATTTCCATATATTAAAATAGATAACTGGTGTATAGACTGATATTTGTCTGATGTCTGGACTCTATTAACAGGACTTTAGTCAAATATAAACAGATGATTCAATATATTTACAATAAATACATTCTGTGAGAATTTATATTTCAAGTTTTAACTGAAAATTGTCTCAACACATTAAATGCTCTTTTAAATCTTCAGATCTTGTGTTGCGCTGGTTTTCACTGATGGGTTAACTGGTTAAACTCATCTGTTGTGATTATTTGTATGAGTCAAGAATTACTATGAGTGATTTAATAAACCCAACATGTAACTGGTATTTGTGTTATCACTCTACATACTATCACCGTAAACCCACTGCATAGCAACACCTTAGCAACCGCTCAATGGCCGGTCTGTTTTGTGTGATGCAGTCAGATGTTAGTTTCACTGAATCAGTACAGCTACAGGATTCACAGAGAGAATAAATGGACTTCAGGATGTTTCTAATGCACTGTATTGGGTTCCACTCAGTGGCAGAGATAACAAGATTTCATTGCTGATAGATTATACCACCTTTTCATTTTCTACCCCCTCATTTCACAATTCTCTAAAGTGTGAAACTGAACGCTCAACCTTGAATTATTCAATTTCTGTTCGGGGTGCGGCAAGAGAAAAAACAACAACAGGAATTTGTTACAGATCTTAAAAAACAACAAAGCGTGTTAATGGTGTTGTTTATTGTGATGATCAAACATAATGAGTCTCTATGCTGAAGATGAACTCTCTGTAGTCTCATTTCTGCTTCATCTGCTTTACAAATTGAACTTATAGAGATCAAGTAAAGAGTTTGTTATTGTGTTTCTGCTGAATTTAACTTTCTCTGTGATTCTGAGCAGATTCACATCAACTACACAATACACCATCATCTGTACAGTCTTTAGCTACACAACAACTTAGAAAACATAGATTTATATACATTTACATGTATATCCATTAGCTACATTTAACACAAATATTTTAACTTATTAAATATTTGTGTTTATTGTGTTTATTGTGGTGAGCTGTAAAGCTTGATTTGTTGTATTGGTAAATGTAGTTTTAGTTTGTAAAGGTTTAGTTTTCTCTAAAGGAACGCATTAGACCGATGGGATCTTGTTTTAAGCAGGGACGGGCCGGGTGGTGGTCTGGCCTGAATCACAGAGGGATGTGGAGGAGTATTGAACAGAGCCCTCGACAAAAATCAATTCACATCCAGATAAACACACGACCATTAGCAGGCCAGACGCTGGACTTGCGTCATATAAAACATCAATAAACAAACTGCTGCTAAAACAAAGTGTCAGTGGCTAGAGAGCAGGAATCAAGAGAAATACTGTTATCATGTCACAGCTGATAAATAATCTTCTGATTGTGGATGTTGTTTGCTCAATGTCCATCTCTGCTGAGTTTAGGGAAGCGTTTCATCAGCCCTCCTGCTTGTGTTCTATTGTCCAAACGGAAGCTGCAGCGGTGCATGTTACTGATGGGGTGCCAATGGCGCTCATGCGTTTATTACACTGGAGGGCAGGCGTGACCACGAGCACCTGTGTGCCTTCCAGCATCAACATTTAGAGAGAGAGAGAGAGAGAGAGACAGAGAGAGAGAGGGAGACAGAGAGAGAGACAGAGACAGCAGAGAGAGAGAGAAACAGAGAGAGAGAGAGACAGAGAGACAAGAGAGAGAGACTAGGGAGAGAGAGAGAGAGAGAGAGAGAGAGAGAGAGAGAGAGAGAGAGAGAGAGAGAGAGAGAGAGAGAGAGAGAGAGAGAGAGAGAGAGAGAGAGAGAGAGAGAGAGAGAGAATAATGAGCAGGCGGCTCCTGAATCTCTCACAAATCGTTCCCATCAGTCGGTCCACTTAACCAAAGCTGTTCAGATGCTCCAAACATCACATTTTCTCTTTTGAAAAAGTGGTGCAATTTTCTCTGTTTTTCAAATGATAGCACTTTGAAACGGAGCGACAGCTTTTTTTGGCAGTTTTTGTGGATGTTAAACGATGTGAAAGACACGTTTCTCATGTATTGAATCTAAATGAAATTTGATGTCTGCACATTAGCACCAATCACAGCCTGTCATTCCAGTAAAAAACTGAACCTCTGCATTTAACCCATTCAGTGCCGGAGGAGTGGACAGCGCTCGGGGAACAACTGGGGGTTAGGTGCCTTACCACTGGGAATCAAACCGCTCAAACCTTCCAGTCACAAGTCCGACTCTCTACCGTTAGGCCATGTTAGATATGATGTGCTGATTAAGCAGTTAAATGTATATGTTAGAAAATATTGAACAGAATGATCGTGATGCCCAACATCTTTGGCCAACTACTATTGACACTGTTTTAAATGAAAATGAGATGCATTTTGAACAGTTCTTTACTCATGCTCGATTATTTCTTTAATAATTCATCATATAATGAATGAATGCTAACAGCTCTAGTAGTTCACTGGAGTCAGTGGTGTGTCTGTTGATTTGTTGGGTTGTATTTGAAGTGTTTTAAGCAGATAATGTTCATTATGTCTCTCTCTCTCCTTTGAATCTAATCAGCTGGCAGGAAAAATGTGTGATTTCACCAGCGGGACATATTATCCATCCAAACCTGTGGGCCGACGCATCTATTTCACTGTCCAATCTGATGGCAGACTGAGTGGCTGTTTGACTGATGATGATACAGCCATTGATTGGTCAAATCCTCTCCTGTCCCTAAACAGACAGTATATAAAGCTTCATTCAGCATGAGAGAGAGAGAGAGAGAGAGAGAGAGAGAGAGAGAGCTTTAGCCGGACCTGGAGCTTTAGGATAGAGAGAAGGAAATAAGAGTCATATACAGTTGATGATCCCTACATATACAGCTGCGCTTCTGAGCTATAGCATCATCCACTAATATCAGCTACAGTAGTCTGTTTTTAAATAATAGATTGAGCTTTTCTATTGATGATGTTGAACATTTATTGAACTTTATAACTGATGTTTCTCTGGTTTTTAGTCCAGCATCATAGATTTATTCTCACCTCTGAGCTTCGCTGCAGTGCATTCTGGGATTGTGTTCTCTCTGAAGGTTGTGTTCTTTTGTGTTTGTGTCTTTAAAGGGGACCAGACTGTAGAGTAATGCAGCTGTCTGACTTCACTTCCGGTTGATGAACCGGGTTAGTGGATTAATAATGGCTATTATTGTTGTGTTTTGATATAGTGCTGTTTTAATTACACTTTAAACAGGGACATTAATACTGCTGTAATTGAACGGCTTTTGACCTTCAGTCTGCTCATCATCATCATCTGTTTCATTATTTTCCCTTCTAGTGCTGTTTTATGGTTGTATTGATTCAGAGAGAGAGGCAGCACACACACACACACACACACACACAAGCATATAAAATGGATGGATATGGATGGTTAAAGGAATATATCTGTGATGTTTTATGAGATCCAGTGATTGTGTTGATAATTACAGAAGAAACTGTAGCAGTACAGATTCTCATTTTTCTTTCTCGTCTGTGTGTTTGTGGTAGCCTTTTGTTTTGTCTCCAGAATATTGATTTCATGCGACATCACAACTGCACGAATCTGATTTCCACACTGAATCTGAATGTGTATCATCACAAACATCTGACCAATCAGCTCGAGTTAAACGAATGAATCCGTGTTTGTTTGATTGATTACAGCTGTAGATGTAGATCATTAGTAGATCAGACATCTGTCAAATGAATTTCAGCAAATAAATCAAATTAGACATGAAACAGGATTATAACCATGATCTGCTTTCAGTGTGAATGTGATGTCTTGGTAGATACAGTATTATCTGATAAACCTTCATTCGAGATAGAAGAAGAAATCAGCTCCAGATGTTTGTGGAGTTAGATTGTAGTCTTTATAAATAGCTTCATACCATTATGTCCTCATGTACATGGCTAGATGTGTGTGTAAGGTTTATTTATCGGAAGGTCCTGTTGTGTACTTGTGAACTTCTCCTGCATCTTCTAATGTTGAAAGTTTCGGCTTTTGTTCCTACTGCAATAACAAAAGGCCTTTTAAGTCTGACTGGAAAATCTTTAGGAGAAATTGGCTCCTGTATCGAGGGGCGTCGGATCGATTCTCGCCCCTGGCTGGCAGCGGAATCTAAAAGATGGATAGATCTGTGAGGCGCTTATAAAAAGCATTGTGTGCTCACACACACAATAAACACTTTTAGAGAATGTGTGTGTGTGTGTGTGAGGTGTTTATAGAAGTGTTAGCTGACAGCGACAAATGCATCTAATATTGTCTGTCTCTCATTTACTGTCGGACTAAATGAAATCTGTGTAAAGCGCTTCACTTACTGACACACACACACACACACACAGACACACACACACACACACACACACACACACACACACACACACACACACAGACTACATTACACACAGACACACACGCACACACAGACACACACACACAGACACACACAGACACACACACACACACACACAGACACACACACACACACACACACACACACACACACACACACACACACACACACACAGACACACACACAGACACCTGCGCACACACAGACACACAGGTCTTGTCACTTTCCTCTTGTCTGTTTTGTTTATGCTCACAGTTAAACTGATCCGGCTGTGAAGAGACCGTGTGATGACAGCTGAGCGCTGGACTACATGAAGGACTTTACAAACTTATTCTGGAATCCAGAAACACATTTACATTTACAGCTCTTCAGATATATAAATCATCGATTATAATTACCGTGATTTAAGCTGCTTAATCATAAAACTCTGTAGTAGTACATGTTTTGTTTTGTTGTAGTTTGATTGTGTAGTTGTGTGATGGTTTGGAAGATGCTTTTAAGCGGATTCATTTTAAATGCAGGATTCTTCTCTTCACTTCTGCTTTGATTTTCAGGGATGGGGCGGTGAGGAGGCTGTTCACCTCCCTGCTGTTAAATGCTGAAATAACACATTAACATTCAATTCAAAAGGACAAAAGGAGCATCAGCTACTAAAACACACGTCCCTATTATACGCTATACACATTGCATCACTCATGAGATTGAGTTTAAGACACCTAAGCCAAGGTGCCGTTCACTGTTTACGTCTCAATAATTGTATGTGACCGCGGGGAGAAGACATCACCCTAATTGTGACCTTATCTCACGCTGGAGATCTGATCAATCAATCAATATCTGCAGTAACAAACACGAGTAACATCAACACATGCTGAATATTCATTAACCACATCTGAACATGACACGCCAGCTTTTATTAGCAGAAACACTTGTGTGTGCGTGTGTGTGTGTGTGTGTGTGCGTGTGTGTGTGATGATGTGTGTGTGTGATGTGTGTGTGTGTGTGTGTGTGTGTGTGTGTGTGTGTGTGTGATGTGTGTGTGTGTGTGCGTGTGTGTGTCTGTGTGTGTGTGTGTGTGATGTGTGTGTGTGTGTGTGTGTGTGTGTGTGTGTGTGTGTGTGTGTGTGTGTGCGTGTTGTACATGCTGAGCAGCTGTTGTGTGTTTCAGGGTCGGGCTAAAGGAGGGTCACTGCAAAACAATCCAGTTCAAACACTGATTGAAATAAAGTCAAACCTGAAGAAGTCTTTAGTCGGTGAGATTTCTGCACATTTCTAGAAACAAACACACATTAGTGAAGCTCAAACACACCGATCAATGGCAGCACATTAATTCTGTTTGCAGACGTCGAG
>CM032797.1:19537117-19582117 GCA_019155185.1 Beaufortia kweichowensis | reverse complement strand
CTCTCTCTCTCTCTCTCTCTCTCTCTCTCTCTCTCTCTGGGCATCTGTTCTCTCTCTCTGTCTCTCTCTCTAGGTCTCATCTCTCTCTCTGTGTCTCTCTCTCTCTCTCTCTCTCTCTAGCTTTGGGCATCTGTCAGACGTTTAGTCAAGAGAACGTGTTTGTGAGGAGTTAGTTAACGTAGTCAAGAGCACCTTAATAATCTCTTCAGTAAGATGAAACTGGCTTGCATAGCAACATGATGATGAACATGCAGATATCTGCCGTCCTGAAGACATTTAGTTCCTCCTCACACCTGACTGTGATGGCTGGTGTGATGTATGTTTTATTAGAGATTATAAATCAGTTCTTGATTCTGATTTTAATTGTGTTTTAAACTACAAACATGACTCTTTCTTTGGTGTAACGTAAAAGAAGATCTTTTGAGAAATGTTTCAGTGGTTGTGTGTTCAATGGAAGTCAATGAGGGTCAGTTTGATTATCAAAATTCTTCTTTTGTGTTCTGCAGAAAGAAAAGACATGTCAGATTCTGTCTTTTGTTGGTTGAAGGACACAAGACTTGACTTGAACACAAAGGGCTTTAAACATCAAAGTTACCCTATAATCACATCCATTCATTTCTGTCCTTTAACAGTGTGTAGTTGTGCATGCACAGGATTGTGGGATATCACGGGCATCTCATCTGATGTTATGTGAATGTTAATAAGATGATAATGTTTAACATGAGTCCATTCATTTTATCTCTTAAGATTTATTCACAGACATTTCATAGAGCTTATTAAGAAATCTGGAATATTCCTCTCTTAAGATCAAAAGCTGTGAATTTCATCTTTTCTCCTAATGAAGCCTCGTCTGGAATGTTATTTGTTTTACAGGCTCATTAAGTGAATTAACTGTTCTCAGTACAGTAAGATGGCGTTTTATCTCCTCTGTGGATGGTAAACATCCGTCCTGACGCTGTGGGTCGTGTGGAGAGGCGTTAAGGAACCGAAGCGTTTATTCTGTCATAAAGACTGAAAGATGCTGAAAATTAAATCAGAACTTCAATCCCATTAGCCAGAGATGAGATATCCCAAAGGAACGTCTATTTCCATCGGGTGACAACATCGTAATTGCGTTTACAGGATTCACAACTTTGTGTGAAGTCAGATGTGTGTTTGTTGTGTCGCTCTGGCTGAGAAGTCATACAGGGCGACTATCAGCTGGGTTATATGATTATAGGGACAACCTGCCTGTCTAAAAAAGTCAATACATGTGTGTCCTTCCACCAACAATAGAAAATTCATTCATTCTTTTAAGAGAAATAATTGTGTTTTTCCCCCCAATCTTTTTTTAGTGAAGCACAACACGAGATGTTAGACAGATTAGCTTCAGTTTGAGAATAGATGCTCGTCTTAAGTCATGTGATATAACAGATAAAAATCATTATAGATCTTATTGATTATCATAATTGTATAATTTTAGAAGCAGCTCATATTGTTTGTGTTTCATGGATCAGTGTTTAGAATGATGAATGTTTGTTGAAATGAAATGATTGGATTTAAGGTGTTCGTGAATGACACAGATAATAGAATTGAAATATTCATGTCTGAAGAGAGACGACGGCGTCTGTTCCCCGACCGATTAACTCCAAACGAAAAAATATCTTCTTCTCCTCAGAGTTTGTCAAAGTTCTCCAGCTTTCATTTATTAGACAGACAGACAGAAAAAGGTTTTCCCTATTGTTACTCTCAGACAAAAGAAGCCCGAGCTTCCGAAAGCCCTCGACTCAATCACGCTCATTTTTCCGTCGTCTTTTCTTGCGTTTTTTCCAGCGAGGGCTCGAGGAAATTGAGCTCGGCCGCGTTTCCTCATGCGAACTTTCACAGCGAGAGTGTTTTTGATTGGTGGCAGAATGTGAGAATAGCCTTGTCTACATTGACATTTGAAAGGTGCGGCCCGGCCTTTTCTCAGGGTGTGACCTCGCACGGTTTTATTAGCAAATGAGACCTGGTGGGTTTGAGTTTAAAGAGCTGCCCCTTCATTCCCATTCTTTTCAGCCACATAATGATTTTCACAGGGTTCCTTTCAGGACCTGAATGAGAGCAGAATAATGAGTGTGAGTCATTACTAGAAATTACAAGCCCTTCTTATACTGACGCTGTAAGCAGAATGAGTTTAAATGCCTCACAATGTCAGGCGATTCTGTGTGGGTCTATCTGCTTGCGTCACAGCAGAGATCTGACACATCCTGAGTAGATTTTTAATGCAGAAAAATCCTTTTGTCTAGACTTTACGATATTATATATCATAGAAAATAATAATATTATTAACATTACAAAACCATTTCACTGAATTTCTATCTAATATACTGGACTCTTATTGACTGATTTCTATTCATTATTTACAAAGTCATAATGTCTTTTTCTATAGTTTGATGTCTCTTGAGTGACACAGATGCTCTCTCTCAGTCTCTCTCCTCTCTCTCTCTCTCTCTCTCTCTCTCTCTCTCTCTCTCTCTCTCTCTCTCTCTCTCTCTCTCTCTCTCTCTCTCTCTCTCTCTCTCTCTCTGTCTCTCTCTCTCTCTCTCTGTCTCTCTCTCTCTCTCTGTCTCTCTCTCTCTCTCTCTCTCTCTCTGTCTCTCTCTCTCTCTGTCTCTCTCTCTCTCTCTCTCTCTCTCTCTCTCTCTCTCTCTCTCTCTCTCTCTCTCTCTCTCCTGTCTCTCTCTCTCTCTGTCTCTCTCTCTCTCTCTCTCTCTGTCTCTGTCTCTCTCTCTCTCTCTCTCTCTCTCTCTCTCTCTCTCTCTCTCTGGTCTAATCAGACACTGATGTTCTCTACGCTCTCTCTCTGGTGACTAATGGACATGTTCTCCTGTTAATGAGACTTCTCCTGCGGACCCACAGGCGAGCAGAGGCGCTTGTCCTCTTCGTGGGCCGCAGACAGGACGGCACTCTGTGGCTAATTGGGCTGGAACATGTTATCGTTAGGGAGGAAAGGAAGAGAAAACACTCTCTGACCACACTAATGCTGCGATGCTGCGGTGAAAGCAACAGTCATTATAATGTACTGCTGGAGTAGCTGGATAATTATTCCTGCAGACAAATGTCATTCCATGTCCTACAGCTGTGTGTGTGGTTTGTGTAGTTTTGTCGTGTGTGTTGTTAGATTTTATTCACTGGCAGCATTATGTACATTTGTAGCGAAATCGTCAGAGCGTCAACTTCATGACATTGAATCTTTTGAAAGATGTTTAATATCGTCATGAAATTAAAATGGACTTCAGCTTTGACTTTCTTCATTTGCATTCTTGCTGTTATTGTGTGCGATTCATCAGTCGTGTTATTCTAATGAAAAAAATATTTCTCTTTGTATCTTTCATCAGAATGTAATATCTGTTATATAGAGACACTTTTCATGCTGTTAATTGATGGATAAAGTCTTGACCTGTGTGTTATCTTTCTCATTGAATGTTGGGTTTCTGTAGAAATCAAATGATGAAAAAGTGAAATGGATTTGTGAATGTGTTTCATGTTGTTTGTAAAGAGTTTAATTTATTAGTGAGTAAACAGAAGTGTGAAGATGACACATAACATGTCCTTGCGTTTTAAAGATTACATCAGGAGTTCAAAACTGATGGGAATGAATACTGAGAATGTGTGTATTGCTGGTGAAACACAGACGTCTGTCCACATGCACTTTATCTGTCTGTCTGTCCAATGGGGGTGAAGTGAGTAATGGGATATTTTAGTGGTTGTAGAACTGATTACACACATATTTACACATACACAAATGTGGAAGTGTGTATCATGAAGCAGAAGTGGTTTAGATCCATTACTGTGTGTGTTTGTGTTGATTTGGCATTAGTTTGATTGTAGCAGATATTCCTTCATTAGTGATGCTGATTAATCTAAGAGAGAAAGTGCTCGTTTATGTTTAATTGATTTCTGTCAGTGTCACTGCGGTGTGTGATGTAAGATGAATCAGATATGAACCCGACTAAACATGTGTACAGACGTCTGCATCACATACTGTTTCACATGAATTGAAAGGGCCACAATCATGTTAAATCATGAAGGAAACTTCAGAGATTTTACTGCCACACAACAACACTATACTGTACATGCACACAAAAGCCAGAGCTTTCCCTGTCCCATCCTTCAAACAAAAAGTTCCCTATTCAGTTGTTATTGGTTTTATTGTAATTAAAATGATATTCTGCTGTAGAAACAATGATTGAGGATTGATGTTGAGTGTTGTGATGTCTCTCACAGGTTCAGCGTTTATGATGGTGAATTCATCAGGCCGTTACACTGGACAGAAGGCTTTACTCTTTAGTCCTCAACTCAAAGAGAAACGACACCGCACTGTGTTATATTCCAGTATTATAGCCCGGGGCAGGGGCTGAGGGCAGTCCGGCTCACCTGAACGTCTACATTAAAGAGAATAACAGTCCGATGGGTCTCTGCCGTCTGGAGCATCCGGACCCGATCAGTAGAAACTGGAATCAGGTGGAGCTAGCCATCAGCACATACTGGCCCAACTTCTATCAGGTGAGAACATGTGACCCTAATGACCAATCAGCATCTGTTATTCATTATAAACATTAGACAGAAGTAAGACAGAATTATGTCAGTAGATAAAATTGATAAAAGATAAAATGATGAAGAAATGTTCACTTAGCGTGCCAATTTACATGACCATATTCAGCATAAACAATAGTAAAAGTGGGTCTATACCTGTATATAAATGTAGATGGAGATCAGAACCTTTCTGTATCACAAAATGTTGTTAAAAAAGGTTCTTTAGAGTGTAAAGAGGTGATGATGGTTCTTTATAGGAATCTTTTTGAGGGACTAATAATGGTTCTTCTATGGCAACACTGTAAAGAACATTTTGTATGCGTTTTATAAAAGTGAACATGTATTTTGGTTTTAAAGCTGAAGTATAGAACATACTGTGTATTTACATTTATTATAAAACCTTTTCAGTCACCCGATCATCACTGTCTCTCTTTGATCTGTCTTTCTCTCAGAAATAATGACAGTCTGCCCTCCATTATGTGAATCACATTATTAGGCTTCATTTTCACATGTCCAGAGAGAGAGAGAGAGAGAGAGAGCTGCTCTCACGTCCGCTGATGTTAATTGGTGGAAGAGCCGTGACCTCTCACAGAGAATCGGTGCTGCTGTATTAAATTATTCCATTAGAGAGCTGTAGAGACATCATATACTGCAGCACACGTGTCTCATCTCACCTGTTACACTTCTCATACACACACTTACTTCATTTTACAATCTTTCAGTGTTATGTACAAACATTATTTATAGAGGGTTTTAAGCAAGATCAACATTTAGCTTTAAAGCTGTAGATCTGCTCGGTCTGGACATTCGCGTTGAGCTTTTCATTCATCTGTAAAGACAGAGACAGAGAGGAAGGCTCCTTGTGTGGAAAGATAATGTGAAATACATCTCTCATTTTCTGTCTTAGGGACAAAAGTATAATTGTTAGGTAAATAATCTTGATACTCCATGTGACAGAGTTGACTTTTTAAATGTATAAAAGTTTCTGATTCTCTTCTGAAATGAGTTTCTGTTTTTGCTGATGTTGCTCTTATTTTAATCCACTGACTGAGAGAATGTGCTTCCATATCTTCTGTAGGTTTCACAGCATCTGTCAGTGGTAGGCTGTGACATGTGTTTGAACATCATATCTGACATGAACATGTGTTGAGTCAAATGTTCCTCTCCTGCATGTTTTCTTCAGGATCAGATCATGGCCGGTAATGGAGTGATGTGATGATAATTATAGATGACTGTAATGATGCTCTTGAAAGCACCTGCTAACTTAGACATTGGTTATAATTAGAGTCTTGAAGACACACGAGTGATTTCATCCCGGGTCAGCTATTAAAACTGTGATTTGTGTTCAGTTTTTCAGACATCTTTAGAGTAGCCATCAAATCAATATCCTCTAATCTAAGCGTGACCTTTTAATCATTTCTATATAAATAATGTCATTAGATCTATAAGGAAGAGTGTGTTCTGTGTTGTCTAGCTGATATGAGTTTCACAAGCAATGAGAGCGAGGAGGAGAGGCTGATACTGAGAGAATCTTCTCTAATCTCGCCTTCGCTCCTCTCGTCTCTACGTCTCTTTGGATACAGAGGTGCAGAATAAGTGCTCGTGTGATATTATGGGATATTGATCTGAACTAGGCACGCGGTGTTTGCTTTCAGTTTCACTCAATACTTGGCTTGTTTGTCTGGCTGGAATGGCGGCTCAATATTAGTATCTCTGTTTGAGTTTAGCCTAGAACCCGTCCAGTTGAATTGTTGGCCATTATAAAAGTAAGCCGCTAGAGCACTGATTTACTGCCTCTATAAACAGCAGGTGAACTCTTGAAGCCTCGCGACCTGCTGATTCAACAAGTTCCAATCCAATAAGTGAAGATGAATGTTGTTTTAATGGCCCGTGAATGAAGAACGCTTGCTGCTTTGTTTCCTCTGGTCGTAGCGGCGCGTGAAATGGGTTTAAGAATCTGCCATCCATCTCTGAGGATGGATCGTGTGGCGGCTTTGAGGCGTGTTCATTTGTCACAGCTTTTCTCTTTTCCATCACCAAGATGGTTTTGAAGTGGTGACCTCGAGGGAGACCCACAGAGAGGTCTTCGCCATCAAGGGACGTGATCCTCCAGGGCCATCAATGCAGTAAGACCTGTCTTATCCACATCACCCTCATCTTCACTACAATGCCTGTTACAATCACACATACTGCTTCATGTGCTGTTCAACATAAAATGTGTTCATCAGAGGACAATATCTTCCCTTGACATTTAACAGAAGCTCTTATCCAAGGCAACTTACTGCTGCATTTACATTTCTTATAGGATTGTGTGATGTAATTGTGTCGTGTGTGTGTCTTGGCGTGTGTGTGTCTGTGTGTGTGTGTGTGTGTGTGTGTGTGTGTGTGTGTGTGTGTGTGCGCGTGTGTGTACAAGGGTGTAATGCGTGTATTATTGATAGCGTCGCGTTAATGTGTGTGTATGTCTGTGTGTGTGTCGTGTGTGTGTGTGTGTGTGTGTGTGTGTGTGTGTGTCTGTGTGTGTGTGTGTGCGTGTGTGTTGTGCGTGTGTGTGTCTGTGTGTGTGTGTCTGTGTGTGTGTGTCTGTGTGTGTGTGTGTGTGTGTGTGTGTGTGCTGGCGTGTGCGTGTGGCATGTGTCGCACGTGTGTGTGTGTGTGTGTGTGTGTGTGTGGCGCATTGTGTGTGTGTGTGTGTGGATCCAAACTGAAGGTCACGGCGTCTCACTGTACACACAAACATTAAACATCATAACCTGATTTAAATCAAGTCTCAGCACATCATATAGGCACCGGAAGTGGCTTTTAAGAGCTAATGAGAGCGCGATCAATAGAGTTACTGGAATATTATTATATAAATTAAACAAGAATGATTTTTTCTTAGTCTCGTTCTTCTTCAGAAAGGTTGATAGCAGTCAGAAAAGATCTTGACAAGTTGAGTTTAGAAACCTTTGAAATAATCTTTCTGACATATCTGTAATTATTTCAAGTTTAAGTTTTATTTGTATAGGGCTTTACAGCAAAACAAAATAATACATGTATGGAAATATCAAATCTAATGTAATATCTAATATCAGCAGTCTCTTAGTGACACTCCTGTACGGTGAAACTCCATTAATGAATCTATATATATATATATGGGGAACCCAGAACTCACCCTGGAGGATCATTTCTACTCTCTGAAACGACTCAGGAGACATCATGGAGTTCAGTATTAGCTCAATATTTCTGAGATAAGAAAATAACGTGGATTGCATAGGTTTGATATATTTGTGTGTGGTAAACCAAGTCAGTCATGTGTGTTTTGTTTTGTTTTCAGTGAACAACACTACACTTTCTTCACATTAAAGGTGTGGAGGTGAGCGCCCGAGGTCAGGCAAGCAACATTTCACTGCACTGTTAATGGAGAATGGAAAGAAAACTTTAACCTCTGGTTGCAGGTAACACACAACACACCTATACAAATATACACAAAACACCAGGTGTGTGTGTGTGTCTGTATTTACACTGTGACTAAATAGTTCAGATGCTTTTGTGTTGTGTTGTGTAGCGAAAACAAGTATCAGTTAATAAATCAAATATATTTACATTCACGTTATACATCAGGAATCAAACCACAAAACAATCTTTGTGTTGTTGTTCTATGTGAAAAGTCTGTTATGTGGGATTAAAAGTTGATGTTAAAGTTTTAAATCATCACAGCAGAGAGAATCATTAAGCCGTCATGTTTCATCTGTCCTGAAGAACACACGTCTCTCTGGAAATCTCAACGTCACGCCGTAGAAAGCATGATCCTCACTGATCTCATAGTCTGGCGATCATAGCGAACATTTGTAAAGGCGCTGTCAGATGATGATTCATCTGAACGTTTAGCTCTGAAGCTGATGTGAGACACAGCGGTATTGAGGGCCCTGTCACAGAAAGAGAGAAGAGTGGAAGTGACACTGGATTAAACAGTGCTGTGTGTGTGTGAGCAGATCTGTCAGGTAGTTTATCACTTAAACAAACAGGTTCTCATTAAGAGAGTAAGAGATTCACACATTACACACACACGTCCCCTAATTAACACTAATGAAGATATATCACTGACCGCCATCTACCTGATGAACCGCACAAAACCTGGAGGGACAGACTGTGTGTGTCTGTCTGTGTGTGTGTCTGTGTGTGTGTGTGTGTGTGTCTGTGTGTGTGTCTGTGTGTGTGTGTGTGTGTGTGTGTGTGTATGTGTGTGTGTGTGTGTCTGTGTGTCTGTGTGTGTGTGTGTGTGTGTGTGTGTGTGTGTCTCTGTGTGTGTCTCTGTGTGTGTGTGTGTGTGTGTGTGTGTGTGTGTGTGTGTGTGTGTGTGTGTGTGTGTCTTTACCCACATAACTATATATTTTAGGGACATAGATTGAGGTTTATTTTGCAATTGTAAAAGTGCACTTTTAGGAGTTAGTAGTAGTGAAGGTTACTTGCTGTGTACAAAAACAATAATAAACTACTATATATAATGTTGTTTATTTAGATGAATACAGAGGTGTGTTTTTGTAATTTCCATTAATTTGTGTTCTTTGAGTATGAGCTAGGGAGGAACAAAATCCAAGTCAGTGAAGGAAGAAAAAACATCTTCAAAAGCTAAAATCCTCAATCCCTCCATGTGTTTTGTGTTTATGCAAGGGTATGGGTTGGTTCAATCAGAAGCCCTATACCAAAGGCTTGACCCTAAGCCGTGGAATAATCAGCAGGTTTATTGGCATGTTTGATGTGGTGAACCACGACCAAAACACGACTTCTGGACGCCACAGATGCATCGTTCGCTCAATATCGTGGTGTAAAGTGTCCAACTGTCGGAGAGCTGACCATGCATCAGAAGCGTGAGTTAAAATCGCTGTATTTTTGAGAATAGTTTTTGTGGAGTATGAAACAAAGCATGGGTGAAAGTTCATTCTGTTCTGTCAGGACGGCGTCTTTCATCAGAATCACCGGTCAGACTGGATGAGCAGACAGTGAGAAATGCTTCACACGTTTATTGAGGAGGGTTTATGTGTTTATGTTAATGGTTTCCTCTCTCTTTGTTTTACACTGAAGGCGTTTACGTTCTAACAGCCCTTGACCGCTTGGAGTGTTTTAGGAGAAGGGTGATGTGGAAAGATGGGATTGATGTACAGTAAAGCTCGTCACCCGCGGCCCTCCCAGCGCCATTGCCATACTTGATATAAATTTATGGAGCCGGCGGGATCCTAAATCCCGAATTGTTTTATCTTCGTGCCACTCAAAGAGTCAGGTAATGGCCTTCAATATTCTCATCATCAGCCTCAATGTTCTCGCTTTCTTTGTTCTCTCAAACCAGAAGCCGACCCAATTGAATGCATAACCTGGTAGTTTTACTTAGAGAGGTTTATGTGATTGATTGCTTTAATCCCGCCTGTCTGAACTGAGAGCTGTCAATCACCGTTCAGTGAAACTCGCCCATAGGCCGGACAGAGCCTCATTGTGAAGTGTGTGAGGTTTGATGATGCTGGTTTCTGTTTTCCGCGGCTCAAAGTGTTGATCTTTCATCAGCTCAGAAGACTAAGCGCATTAGAAGTTTTATTCTCGGGTATTCCTCTTCATTTACCTTGATATTATATCTACAGGTGCTGGTCATATAATGAGAATATCATCAAAGACGATTTATTTTCATTAATTCCATTCAAAAGTGAAACTTGTATAATGTAAACATTCATTCCACACAGACTGATATATTTCAAGTGTTTATTTTCCATTTTGATGATTATAACTGACAACTAATGAAACCCCAATTTCAGTATCTCAGGAAACTATAATATTGTGAAAGGTTGAATATTGAAGAGACCTGTAATCAGCTGATTAACTCAAAACACCTGCAAAGGCCTTTAGATGATCTCTCAGTCTAGATCTGTAGACTACACAATCATGTAGAGAAGACTGATAGTTGTCCAAAGACGACTATTGACACCTTGCATTGGGAGGGCAAGACACAAAGGTCATTGCAGAAGAGTCTGGCTGTTCACCAGAGGCTCTGTGTCCAGGAAGCACATTAATAGAGAGGCAGTAGGAAGGAAAAGATGGTAGAAAAAGTGACACTAAACCACAATAGTGATAACCGCACCCTGGAGAGGATTTGTGAAACAAAACCCATTGAAAAATGTGGGGAGATTCAGAAAGACTGTACTGCAGCTGGAGTCCAGTGCTTCAAGAACCACTACACACAGGCGTATGCAAGATTAACGGGTTTCAGCTGTCGATTCCTTGTGTCAAGCCAGACAGACAGCGTCAGAAGCTGTCTACCTGGGCTAAAGACAAAAAAGGACTGAGGACTGCTGCTGGAGTGGTCCAAAGTTATGTTCTCTGATGAAAGTAAATGTTGCATTTCCTTTGGAAATCATCAGGGTCTCAGAGTCTGGAGGAAGAGAGGAGAGGCACAGAATCCCACGTTGCTTGAGGTCCAGTGTAAGCGTTTCCACAGTCACTGATGGTTTTGGGGTGTCATGTCATCTGCTGGTCCAAGGTCAAGCGCAGCCAGTATACCAGGAGGTCTTAGAGCCGCGTCATGCTCTAAAACCAAACATCGCTGCAGTAATTCAGGCAAACTAAGTATTGAGTGCTGTACATGATCATACTTTTCAGTTGGCCAAGATTCCCTTAAAATCCTTTCTTTATGTTGGTCTTAAGTAATATTCTAGTTTCCTGAGATACTGAATTTGGGGTTTTTATTAGTTGTCAGTTATAATCATCAAAATGGAAAAGAAATAAACACTTGAAATATATCAGTCTGTGTGGAAATGAATGTTTACATTATACAAGTTTCCACTTTTGAATGGAATTAGTGAAATAAATCAACTTTTCATGATATTCTCAAATTGACCAGCACCCATATGCATCTGAGAAAGCCTAGGCCATGAGATGACATACAGGTGAGAGTATAGAGCTACAGCATCGTGCGCCAACACAACACACACACACACACACACACACACACACACAGAGACACACACACACACACAGAGACACACACACACACACACACACACACACACACACACACATGTGACAGTAGAACAGTGGTATGACAAACATTCATTCAGTCATGTCAGCTGTTGTGTGTTTCTGCTGTTAATCTGCCACACCGGATCCTCTGTGTGTGTGTGTGCGTGTGTGTGTGTGTGTGTGTGTGTGTGTGTGTGTCTGTGTAATGTGTGTGTGTGTGTCTGTATGTGTGTCAATGTCTGTCTGTCTGTTTGTGTGTGTCTGTGTTTGTGTGTGTGTGTGTGTGTGTGTCGTGTGTGTGATGTCTGTGTGTGTGTCGTGTGTGTGTGTGTGTGTGTGTGTGTGTCTGTCTGGTCTGTGCGTTTGTGTGTGTGTGTGTGTGTGTCTGTCATGTCCTGTGTGTTCTGTGTGTGTGTGTGTGTCTGTGTGTCTGTGTGTGTGTGTGTGTCTGTGTGTGGTGTCATACAAGTATTAGTGATGAAAAATTGTGTGCAGAATTAGTAGCAAGTGTGTGTGTGTGTGTATGTGTGTGTGTGTGTGTGTGTGTGTGTGTGTGTGTGTGTGTTTGCTCTTTTTAAGTTAAGGAGACCTGATGTCTTTCAGTTTAGCAGAACACTTGGATCACATTACCAGTAGAGTTTACAGTAATAATATCATCAGCGGAAACACAGCTCAGAGCTCAGATGAGTCGGTCTTGAAGACATTTCACATCTTTTGAGTACGTTGGAAATCTTTTGAAGTATCTTGTGAAATCTGAAGATCATGTGAGATTACTGCAGCAGGGGACATTTGTTCTCATTGAATCTCACTACTGAAGAAATAAGATCCTGATGAGATGATGTATGTCAGGTGTGTTTAATAAGAGTTTGACTCATCTTCACAGACTGGGTGATTGTGTGTGACAGATGATGATGATGATGAGCGAGTTTCTAAGCTGAATTTGATGAAGTCAGAATGTGTGAGGGATCAGCTTGTCTCTGATCTGTCTCCAGCAATCACGTGATGCTCTGAAGAGATGAGTCACTCCTCCTCACGCGACACGCTACTGTCATTGATGTGAACTTTCACCTTAAAGCCTGAAAAAACGATGTTTTACCAGCAAACTCTATTAGTAAAGAACATTTGTTACCCTGACTGTGAAAACCCAGCTAAAGATCATCATAAAATCATAATAAATAAATCATGTAAAGAACATTCTGTGTATCAAAATACCTTTAATATCTTTAATATTGACTGAGTTCAAGATTCAAATGATGAGTGAAATGAATAACTTTGATGCTTGTTATCTCATCATATGATCCTGGTTCAGTCACTATTACTCTTTTACTTGCTGAACGTGTCAGGTTTGAGCTTATCATCTTCAGACCTTGCAGCTCATCCAATCAGAATTAGGGTCAAAACTTTCTGTGTGATTAGAGAGTGGTTCCGGCGTTATTCAATGTCTGTAATTATCCACCTCTGCGGTTAAAAGTTCGGTCGCTGGTGATTTCAGTCAGAGGTGAAAGGTCACCTTCAAGTGTGTCTGAATGAGAGCCGATCACAGAGCGAGGTGAAGCAGGATCTCTGATGTCGGTTCTTCTCTCTGTTGTGTTGCTGGTTTGAGGTGATTTGTATTGGAGGATGTGATCTTCACACACACTATAACACACACAAGCACACATTTATCTAGCGAGTAAAACATATACTGTATAGATTTTTATGTTTGTGGTGTTTTTGTGTCAGAGCCGCCCGGTTCCCATCGCACCTCTCGTAGCTGATGGCAGTAGGAGCCACATATCTCTGGATTCAGCTGGAACGCAAAAACTCCATCAATGGAGGCAGGCCCATCATTAACAGCGAGGTGGAGTACCGGACGGTCTCGGCATCGCGATGTATGACCTCCAGCCCGTTTGACAAAACCTCACAAAATCGGGTCATCTGGACCCGGACACGGAATATAGAGATCGGTGTTCTTTGACTTCGACCTCTGGAGAGGGAGGAACGGGCGCTCCTGGACCTCCACTTTAGGAACAAAGAACCAAATGTGCTGGTGAGTTTAATCATCATCTGTTTGTGTGAATGTTGATGAGGAAGCTCGTGATGCTGTTTTCAGAGGTTTTCTCTCATCTCAGTGGTCCTGATGCTGATATACCAGTTATTTCTCTATAGTCTTCACATCTGTGTGTGTTTCACTATTGAACTGCTCTTTCAGTCTTGTGATTTGTGAATGTTTGTTGTGTATCAGTGTGTGTTTGTACAGAATCCTGTAGCTGTTGTTTTATTTGTTCAGTGTCAGTTCTTCATTTTCGAAACTTTCCTCTAGCAGGATGATTATTCTGCACAGAGATATGAGCGTAACATTCATTATCAGGTTTATCATCAGAGTGCTTTTAAGCGTAACGTCTGATTCAATCCCACTCTATTCAGAAAAACATAATAACGGTTTATAAGTTTACATGCTTAACAGCGTCATGGATTGTTTAAATGACTGTTTTCCTCTCCGGCTGCTTCATTTAGTTTTGGAGTCTGTTATCTCTCCATTGAGCTTAATGGAAGTCCACTGACAAAGAAATACAAATGTCCGAGAGAGAAAAAGGCTCGTGACCCTTGAAAGTGAATTCTGTTTTAGGAGGTATGTAGTCTTATCGGTCTGCTGGCTTTATAAAGAGGCGTTTCCGCTGCGTGATTGATTGATGTTTTTTTTTTTCTCTTGATGAGGTTTAATAAAAGCTTTGTGAAGAACACTTTCGCTGTCGTCTTACAGAAACTCTCTGTCCTCACTTTCGTCACAGACTCACATCATAGTCAACGTGATCTGAACCTGAACTCAATCTGTACATGTCTGAAGAAGAACATTTATTCATCTAGAATAATCTAATTTTCTTAAGAATGCTTATATGTCTATATAGTAATACTACCTTTTGCATAAAATAAGTACTGAAAAGTGTATGAATGTATCCTCCCTTATTTCTTACAGATCACGGCATATTTGTGTTATTGTCAACATTAATGTCTCACACTTCACTGTGTGTTTCTAGGGGATTCAATGAGGAGGCTGTTATAGTTTTAAGGTGTTGGCTAACGGTTAACAATATTCAATAATCTGTAACGACTAGATGACGTAAATGATTAAACATGAGGAATATCAGACATGAAGCAAGTTAATAAATTCTGATTGTTGTTTACAGTAAAGACCTGGTTGAGTGTATTAAAAGAAGAAATGAAAGTCTCGTACAGTAGTCGTTTAAGGTAATTACAGTATATCAGGTATTATCTGTATCTGGTCATGTGGATTAAAAATCAAATGTGATTACAGGCACTTTCACTCCTCAAGGTCTCGTGTTTCCAGACAGCTGAAGGGTTTCAAAGCTTTTTGTACTGGTGATAATGTTCGAATCTGCCTTGAGATGTTTAACAACAGAATGTTCACAACAATTCTTCACGCTCACATCAGCAGTAGACAACACTACAGGACTCTTTTGTCATGAGGAGTTCAGAAGGTCACCGTGTGTCTCAAGGGTTCTTCTTTATGCTCTTATACAATCCACAACTTCCAGAAGATGCATTTATCTAACAAAGGCTGTTTCCATTCTCTCTCTCTCTCTCTCTGTCTCTCTCTCTCTCTCTCTCTCTCTCTCTCTCTCTCTCTCTCTCTCTCTCTCTCTCTCTCTCTCTCCTCTCTCTCTCTCTCTCTCTCTCTCTCTCTCTCTCTCTCTGTCTGTCGGCTCTCTCTCTCTGTCTCTCTCTCTCTCCATCTCTCTCTCTCTAGCTCTCTCTCTCTCTCTCTCTGTCTGTCTCTCTGTCTCTCTCTAGAATTAATTGTTAGAATTATTTTAGGTTCTCTTTCTCTAAGACAGAAGTAGGCGTTATCAGAGGAGAACATGTGAACTTTCATTCATTTTCCAAACAGTTTTTTGTTCTGTACTGTACAGAAGTGTCTTTTTGATGATGTCATTTGTCAAGGGGATCATGACAGTTGTGTGACGGTATATGAGCATTAGCACTAATGAAGATGGATTCATCTGATTATTTTATCACTTTTATTTTAATGTGTGTGTGTGTGCATGCGTGTGTGTTGTGTGTGTGTGATCGTGTGTGTGTTTGGTGTCGTGCTGAGAACACATTTCAATATGACACTTAAACAATCAAACTGAACTTTTACTAAGAGAGATTTTATTCTCTGTGTGTGACAGCAGATCTTGTCAGATGTTGTAAAAGAGAGACTTTGGGGACGAGGTGAAGGTGTCTGCTGATGATGGGGTGGGAGTTAACATAATCAAGCTTTCACAACAGGTTTAATGAGATTGAGACGATGTCATACTCTTCACCTGTGTCTTATTTTGTTATACTGATGTATCGCTTTAGTCTTAAAGATCAAAAAAGGTCACAAGGTCATTCTTTTGACATGAAGGGAAGTGGGCGGGTCTCTGGAGTGACAGTGTTACTATGACGGCTGAGAACAACATTGACTTTTAATCCAGGATTCTGTCTTGTCCTTCATGTCTTTCTCAATGCTGTGATCTGTGATGATGAGATGAGATGTCTAGGTCTCATATAGATATAGATAATGTTAGATAAATGCTCATCTAGTCTCATATCTCTTCTCTTGTTCTTGTCTTATTGTCTCTTTGTCTCGTCCATGTCTCTTTGTTTTTATTCTCTTTTCTCATCTCCTCTTGTCTCATCCTCATCTCTCATCATCTCTCAATCGTGTGTAAATCATTTGCATGATAAAGGTTAGATGAGTAAGTCATTAAAGTATTAACAGAAGCCCATAATGTGCTGATCATTTAGAAAACATTATTTAAATGTCAAGCTGTAATGATAAAATGCTTCTAATAGTTTCATTTAAATGTCAAAGTGAAATTATTCAATTACATCATTAGGGGTGTGATTACTGTGTCACACACACACACACACTACCACACACACACACACACACACACACACCAAACACGCACAACACACACGCACACACACACACACACACACACACTGTCACTGCGCAGCACACGCATTGGCACACGCACACACACACACACACACACACTGCTTTCATCTGATCTACTGGAATGTCTCTCGCCAACATCTTGATTCTTGTGTTTTACTGGTACAGCTAACAGTTTGTGAGACAAGATCAATATTTTATCAATAATCTGTTCTTCAATAGCTTTCAGACATTTCGGAGAGCAGATTTTTGTACTGCCCAAACTAAGCAAAGCCTGACAAATCCTCCATCACTGTCATGTGAGAGACTTCTCTGACACAGTGATATTAAAACCTCTCTGTTGAGTATTATAAAGCCTCTTAAGTGGCTTTCATGTCAATAAATGAAATAAAAGCACTTGAATAATGGAACAGTGATGTTTGCAGGTCACATTTCACATGTTTTCTTAAGTTTTCTCAAAATCTGAAATTGTTTCAAAATCAATGAAAGCTTTTAAAGTTGTATAACTCGACTCACAATTGTCGGCTTTTTCTTTGCAAAAGCACCAAAATCAATATCATATTTTTTTAATCATTCCTGGAACCTGTGAGAAAGGATAAATGTGACCGTGTTGGTCCCAGTGAATGTCATTTAGTCTGTATGATCTCACAATGGCTTCACTTCTTGTGATGTTAAGATAGAAATAAGTATTTGTTAATAGATCAGAATGAGCTTTTTGTTCATTTTCCTTTAAATTTATGAGTGTTAAGTTTGAAATGTGTTGTAGTTGAGTTGAAATGATGGGGAATTTACTGAATTAAAATAAAAGAAATTCGAAATGGAAATTCAGTCGTGACACACATGAAGCTCTGGATGAGAACCGCTCACACATCTCTTTAGACCTCATCTACAGTAATCGTTTCATTTACATTATCATATGAATATGATGTGTGTGTGTTTATTCAGCTGTTTCTCATCGTCGATGGACCTTTCCAAATGTCATTTGTCTTCAAGTTCTTATTGCTATTGCTGTGAATAAATGATGAAAACACATCAGAGGAGCATTCATTCAGCGTCAAACTTCATTCAGATCACCATTCATGACGGCTGTCTGTCATAATGCAGAACATTGTCCTATCAGCGTCACCAGTGCCAGTTTGTCGCAATCCTGCCAGTATTAACTGCAATATGTCTGTGCCATCTGTCCTGCTTGTCCTGTGCAGCTTTGTCATTACGGAATTTGTCATGCAGTTTGTCCTGTGCAGTCCTTGCTATCTGTCGCATTCACCTACGGACGTATAATGCAGTCTGTCCTGTACAGTTTGTCCTGTGCAATAAGTTTGTCCTGTGCAGTTTATAATGCAGTCTGTCTGCTGCTGTCCTGTCTCAGCCCTGCAGTTTGTCCTGTGCGATCTGTCTGTGCAGTTGATATATTCATCCTGTGCAGTTTGTCCTGTCACGTCTGGTATGCAATGTTTGTCCTGTGCAGTTTGTCCTGTGCTGATGATCTATCCTCATGCGGTCTCATAATGCAGTTTTGTCCTGTGCTGTCTGTCCTGTTGCTTGTCTGTCCTGTGCAGTTTGTCCTGTGCTGTCTGTCCTGTGCTGTCTGTACGATCTGTGCAGCCTTGTCCTGTGCAGTCTGTCCTGTGCGGACTGTCATAATGCAGTCTGTCCTGTGCAGTTTGTCCTGTGCAGTTTCTGTCCTGTGGTTGTCCTATTACCAGTCTGCTCCTGCGCGCAGCTATCCTGCGCTTCACCAGTTTGTCCTGTGCAGTTTGTCCTGTGCAGTTGTCATATTGCAGTTTGTCATAATGTATGTCTGTATCCTGTGCAGTTTGTCCTGTGCAGTCTGTCACCTGTGCTTTGGTTTGTCACATAATGCAATTTGTCCCATGCTGTCTGTCACTGTGCTGTCTGTCCTCAGTTGTCTGTGCAGTTTGTCCTGTGCAGTTTAAGTAATGCTGTCTCTGTCCTGTGCAGTTTGTCCTGTGCAGATATGCAGTTGTCCTGTGTTTTGTCCTGTGCTGCTGGTCTGTCATGCCAATAGCAGTTGTATAATGTGTGTGTGTTGTGTGTGCAGTTTGTCCTGTGCAGTTGACATGTTGTTGCAGCACCTTACTGACGATTTGTCCAGTGCAGTTAACCCTGTGCGATCTCTCTGTGTGTGTGTTTGTGTGCAGTTGTGTGTGTGTGTGTTATGTGTGGAGTGTGTGTGTGTGTGTGTGTGTGTTTCATGTGTGCAGTTGTCCTGTGGTTGTGTGGTGGTAGTTGTGTGTGTGTGTGTGTATGCTGCAGTTTGTGTGTTTGTGCTTATTACAGTGTGTGCAATCTGTGTGTCACAGTGTATCCTGTGTGTGTGTAATCTGTCATAACTGTGTGTTTGCAGTGTGTGTGTGTGTGTGTCCTGTGTGTGTGTATTACTGTGTGTGCAATCTGTGTGTGTGTGTGTGTGTTTGTGTGTGTGTGTGTGTGTGTGTCTGTGTGTGTGTGTGTGTGTTTGTGTGTCACGTGTGTGTGTGTGTCATGTGTGTGTGTCCGCGTCACTAACTTTGAAATTGTGTGTGTGTGTGTGTGTGTGTGTGTGTGTGTGTGTGTGTGTGTGTGTGTGTGTGTCTGTGTGTGTGTACTGTCGTGTGTGTGTGTGTGTGTGTATTGTGTGTGCTGCGAGTGTGTGTGTGTAGTAATGTGTGTGTTGCTGTGTGTGTGTGTGTGTGTGTGTGTGTGTGTGTGTGTGTGTGTGTGTGTGTGTGTGTGTGTGTGTGTGAGTTTTGTGAGTTTGTAGAGTGTCTCCAAGAGTGAACAAGAGGAAATGGAACTCTGGATCTAATAGGTGGGAAAATGTTTCCAGAGTTGATTAGAGATTATGGCAGAACAACAGAAATGTTGTTTGCTTAGCTTGACTGGATAGATTCATCATCCTTTTTTTTTAAATATATATTTGGATGATATTTACTCAACATGAGTGTTGTTCTTCTACATGACATAAAATATGATATTTTATACAGTTTACATATAGTTTTTTTTGTGAATGACTGAAAACAACACAATACAATAGCATCACACAGGTCATGTGTGTTTGATTCATATGTGAAATGACCTTTCAGCTGTTTGATGTGTGTTTAACATTCATTTAATGTCTGTTGAAGTTATATTCTGATGCAGGAAAGCCAATACAAGATAAACTGCTGTATCTTTTTCTTTCTTCATCCAAAGGTTAAAATCCAGTGAATGTTCATGGCACGTCTTTACAGAATTCTCATCTGCAGTCATTTTAACAAGCTTAAGAGTTGTTGGAGGATAATTGAGATGTGTCGTGTAATCTCATTCTGTTACTGTATCTGGATCAGTCGATCTTTCTTATCTTGCAGTTCTGATCATTTCTGCAGCTTTTATCTGAAGCTGATGTGAGATGTGAACTCCAGAAACACTTCTAGTCTGTCTGTCTATTCATGGAGTTCAATCTTTTCTCAGTCTGCGCTCACAATAACATTTAATATTCATTCTCGCATCTCATGTGAAGGATCTGACGTGGATAAAATGCATCCTAGAATTAAACTTGAGACTATCTGCTGGTAGTCTTTTTTCTCATCACATACAAACTCTCATTCTGCCTGTAAGTATATAAAAGCTTGGTGTGGGCTGCTGGATTTGTTTTGGCCTGAGGCGTCTCTCTGGACATGAATATAAATCATCCTATATTTGTGTTGATGGTGTTTGTGTTTCAGGAGCCCATGCGCGCGCGACGACAGCTGAAGGTTCTGGACATCAGATCTCGTCAGGTTATTATTGCGGCAAGAGAACTTTACGGCTTCAACGTGACGCTGTCATAACTACAGTCTGACGGTACGAGTATGGTGCCAGAGGAGGCGGGCGCAGAGGGGAAGGAGAGGAGGAGGCGTCTTATGACAGATCCAGAGCTCCGCCCACAACACCACATCCGTAACCTCCATACCGTACACCAACCTGAGCGTCAAACTCGTCCTCACGGAACCGGGCGGCATGAGGAGTCAAAGAAAGTCCTGAAATACACCTACAGACCGAAGGAAGGCGGTGAGTGAAACAACTGACAGAAAACAAAGAAATATTTCAGATTTGAACAATAATATTATGCGTAAAAAAGTATTCATCGAGTTCTTTAAACTGATTTTCGTACGTTTTTATTTTTGCCGCGGTGAAGTTAAAATACAAGATGGGAATATTCTTTTTTTGTTTCTGTGAGATTTTTTATTCTTGTTCATTAGAAAATCTGAGAGCAAAAAATCCCTGATCTGCTAAAAGTAAAGTGACTCAAGAACCCTATACAGCCTCCAAAATCATTCTTAATATGGACAGATGGGTTCTTCTGGAAGCAAAGGAACTGTAAAGGAGTTGATGAAATGGAAGTAAAAGGTGTTTGATATGCTGCGAGTCATTATATGGCGAGTGTAAAGTGATGATGAAGTGCTCGTCTGTTTCATCGCCATGCGTGTGATGATGGTTTTCTTCCACTACAGTAAAGTTTTGTTAAGTGAGCTTGAATATCTCACGGATTCATCTGTGAGCAGCTGGAACATTTATGTTTATATTTACGCCGATTTACTTATCAGTAATAACTGCACCTCAGGATCCTGCCTCACACACACACACACACACACACACACACACACACACATAATAACACATAATACCACACACACACAGATGCACACACACAGGCAGCACACAGGCCAGCCACAGACAGGCGCCGCACCAGACACACACACACACAGATGCCACACACACACACAGACTTACGCCACACGACGCCACACACACACAGGCGCTTGCACAGAGACGCACGACACACACACACACAGACACACGCACACACACGCCACACGGACAGGCGACACACACACACAGACACACACACACGCACACACAGATGCACACGCACACACACACACACACACGCTGACAACACACACGCACAGATCGCCACATTATCATCACACATAAGACAGACACACACAGACACACACACACACGCAATAACAGATGCACACACAGCACACACATAATGCACACACACAGACACACACACAATAATAACACACACACGCACACGCCACCTATCACACACACAATAATACACACACATAACACAATAACAATAACATTACAACACACACACAGCCTAATTTCAGTGTCATAGTTCCATGATGATCGAACATATTACGAAGTTGAATTTAAATGAAGATGAAATATTCTTTTATTTTATTAAAGAACAGGTGTCGCGGCAGCTCGACTTTTTTGAACGTTTGAGTATCACAAACATAGGATGACATTATTCATAAAAGTAAATGACATTAAATAATAGAACACATTACAGAGGTGTTTTGTAATCATAATGATGTCATATTTAATAGGTCATGATGCAGTTCTTTGGAATGATTAAAGGGTGTTGCATTTTAAATAAAAGTATATTGTCTGATTATGATTACGGTGGGAGAGATAACATGCCAGAAGTGTGACATACTGTACCAGATTTTAATCCAGATTTTGAAAGGTCAGAACCAAGGAGTTCTGAGAGAAAGATGATCAGTTGACTCAGAACTCAATTGACAAGAAATTCAAATGAGCATTAGCTGTAATGATGTTCATGCCAGTCACTGTGTGATGTCACTTCCTGTCAGTGCCGGGTGAAGTTCCTCTGGACTCTATCCAGGCCATCGTGCACCGAGGAGAAGATTGTGCTAAAATGGGAGAGAAACCGGCTCCTGCGTTCCGGCATCATCACACGAGTATGAGGTATAGAATTTATATTGACTGTCAAAATAAAAGCTCGTTTCACCTGCTTGTGTGTGTTTTCGCATTCAGTCTCACGTTGTGATTTAGTTGGATTGAATTAATCCGAATCTAATAGCAGTTCCAGAGTCTTATGAAAACCAGCAGCTCCTGAGAAAATATTTCAATATCAAAAGGTCACAAAATCAAAGGGTTGAGGCGGCGGCTTCATTAATGCACGTAATGGAAGAAAGCTCTTCAAGATATCAGGAGAAAAGGAGACTTCAGTCACTTTATTATTCATGTCTCTGTTGTGCTGGATTATAATTGAAAAAAAAAGCTTCCAAGCATTTCACACATAAAAGTGTCTAATTTGCTGGAAATCATTTGGATTTGGGAATCTGAAAATCATTTGTTAACATTGAAAAATGTGGTTTTAATAGCACATTAAAATAATTGGTAGGCGATATGACAAAACTGAATTGTCTGAATAATCTTTGGAGTGCTGTGTTAGTGATGTCATTCATATTTTTTGTCTTGAGTTGAGAGCATTATAGATTTATGACGGAGAAGATTTGAAATGTGAAAGTGTTTCAGTCCTGTAGTAAAGTCTAAACTGAAGTGAATCTACCAGAGCTTTTGATCGGCTTTGCTTTGCTTTTAAATGTGTCGCGATGATGTCGTCAAATGTCATTCTTGCTTCAAATGTAATTTTGATGGTTATAGACTGAATGTTTGTGACGTTTTATCTCCACAGATCTCATATAAACCTGCCGATCAGCTCATTTGATCCTGCTCTGGATCTCTCTAATCAAAGTGGGGAAAGTAAATAAGCTCGGAAACGAGGAGCAGTCAGTAATCTTCATAGGTCTTTACCGGGATCCATACTCCTTCACCATCAGAGCGAGCACAGCTAAAGGATACTGGACCTGCGCTCAGCCATCCGCTTGGAAGGCCACCACCAAGATCTCAGGTCAGTGTCCCGAAGAAAATGGGTTCTTACGGTGTGATGTCTGATAGAAACTACATCTGATAGACTCTTGTTTGTGTTGTGTCTGTAGCTCCAGTGATGCCTGTATATGATCAGGAGAATCTCTGAATCAGTCAGACAGCGAAAGCGTGGACGGGTCGTCCTGAAACCCGCTCAGAGCAGAGGAGCTCCTGTCAGGTACTCTAATCCAACTCCATAACCCTTACTAATCATCACACAAAAACTTTTGCATTTTCAAAAATATCATTCTGTATGGTTATAAGCTTATTTACCCGTGAGGACAAGACCTAGCCTATAATGCGTTCAGGTTTTAAGTCCCCACCAGGATAGGTGAAAACAAGGTCACTGCGCACACACCATGTTGGGTTTCCATAGACATAATGACTTTTATACTGTACCAGACTGTAAGACATTTTATCCCCTCACACACAAACCTTTCTGCATTTTTTACATTTTAAATAAACATCATTTAGTGTGATGTAATGAAGTTTTAAACATGGGTTCCAGGAGAAGCCTATACATTCAGTCCTGTCAATCATCATTATGTTGGTATTTCCTCCCTTTTGCTCTTATTCCCTTTCGTACAGTTCTTCTACCGAAGCGGGGGTTAAGCCCTGCCTCGAGGACAGTAAGCCAAGTTCATTTACCATTAACTATAAGACTGAATTGTCTAATCGGGGTTTGTGTTTAGCTTTTGAGGTGATGTCATCCAGTGGAGACATGGTCCGCATCTCCCGACTCAGAACCTTATAAACTCCCCATTCATTTCTTTTTGTTTGTATTGGATTCTCTGTGTGAGAGTCACTCTTTAAAACAGAGAACAAAGTGTGTGTGACTTCAGTTCAGTTCAGAGACTATGTCAAGAGAGGATCTCTCTCTCTCTCTCTCTCTCTCTCTCTCTCTCTCTCTCTCTCTCTCTCTCTCTCTCTCTCTCTCCTCTGTCTCTCTCTGTCTCTCTCTCTGTCTCTCTCTCTCTCTCTCTCTCTGTCTCTCTCTCTCTCTCTCTCCTCTCTTTCTCTCTCTCTCTCTCTGTCTCTCTCTGTCTCTCTCTGTCTCTCTCTCTCTCTCTCTCTGAAATGTGGTCACTTGTCAGTACAATTGAAAAAAAGTGAAATTATAAATATTATTTTTTGGGATTATTGTACACTAAGAGTGTTTTTTACCTGAATTTCTCATTATTTTTCTGCTCATTATCTTTTTGTCTGGACACAATTGCTTTTTAATCAAAGTCAAAGGCTACATGTGCGTGAATGGTATGCTAGGGAAGTGTTCTGGTTCAGCTGATCTCTCTGCTTTAGTAAGTCTATATAAGATATTTTCATTTCTCTAGCTAAAATATTTCATTAATAACAGTGGAGAAACAGTAATAAGAAATGCATTTATTGTTCTTTTACATGACAGTAAAATGTTGAAAACAAAGTTTGAACTCAATCTTGTATGAGTAATGAAAGAAACATGTGAGCAGTAATATTAATAATCTGGAAATCATTCACTTATTGCATCTTCTGACATTGTATTAGGGATGAATAAGCTCTAACATCTCCATCTTAAGAATATTATAAAAGAATGGACTTTAGTATTGGTAGAACTTTACATGACTGTTTTACAGCATAAATACAGAAATAAATTACAGTCATCATTTTTACCGTGGTAATCCCACTTCTGACAAGATCTCAGAGTACTGGATTATATTCAAAGTCTAGCATTTAATCTATCTGATTCTGATCAAATCATGACTTTTTAACTTCGTCGACAGTCCTCCAGCAGAACTGGTGCACAGGCAACGTACAATTTGATTATTGTGATCTGGAGTCTAATCTCTCTCTCTCTCTCTCTCTCTCTCTCTCCTCTCTCTCTCTCTCTCTCTCTCTCTCTCTCTCTCTCTCTCTCTCTCTCTCTCTCTCTCTACCTCCCTCTCTGTCTCTCTCTCTCTCTCTCTCTCTCTCTCTCTCTCTCGGCTGAAATATGATGTTTGTTCTTTACGATGTTGAAATCAAGCCCATAACCTGATCAAACCAAATTTTTCTAGACACCTCCTTCCAACATTTCAAGCATTATCACGGCAATAGAGTTCAAGTGCATCTTGATAATGTCAGATAACCTGATAGAACAACTCAATCATTACCTCCTTCAGACAACTTTTATATGACATTATTTACACAACACCTATCAGCAATAGTTTGTTGGGCCAAATCGCTAGCATCAACAATGATAGTCTGTAATCTTCTCGTTATGCATCATGTCTGCAGGTTCTTTAGTTCCTGCCGAATTCCTGTCCTAGTCCACTGTATGAAGAAGCTTTTAGTACAATATGTCCCCATGCCTCTATCTTTACTTTACACCAAACATTATATACCTATATACCTATTTTTGTCTGTTATTATTGTTTGGTGATGTCAAACTGTGACTCAATTGATGAATGAACATTATTTCATAGGGTTGGACATAGTTAGCTTTGACTGATCTAGTAATCCAACTTGAAGAATTTAAGATCAGCATCTGAAAATGATCCTGGAACTTCACGTGTGTCTCTCAGAAGTGTTAAACATCCACCAAGATCTTTTCATTTCATTTCATATTCTGTTAATAATCTCTCATCATTATTCATTAGTGTATTTTATACACAGAGAGAGAATAATGCTGAAAGACACTATTATATGATCATTGTTGTGAAGGAGTAATCAAAGCATCTGATTAGCTGGAGGAAAATCTCATCACAGCAGATGTTTGTCATTGATATCAGCCTGAAGGAAACACATCAAATGACACAACAGAGATGAAACGATGAATATGAAAGGAGTCTCTGTTTATAATCCTCCACACCAAGCTACTGAAATCAAACAGTTCACTTTTATGTTTGATTAGTAATTAAAAACACAGATCCACCCCACTCATGTACAAATATTCTTAAGCACACATAATCTGATGAAACACACACGCACACACACAGAGAGTTCTCTGAAGCGTGTCCAGGAGGGACGAGAGAAGCGTGTAGCATGTACCGTCTCTTTAAGAGCATTAGCAATCTGTCTCGGCACAAACGCCTGAGGACCATAACAAACCAAAATACACATTTACAACAACAACCTGAAACCCTCACTGCGATTGGATACGCTGTTCAGTGATCGAGCCAAACACACACATCTGTGTATGTCACTGACACGTTTAATGTCGTGTCACTTAGTTGATCGTGGTAAATCTTTTAGCACTTTTACATTTTATGGACTGGACAGACACTCAGATACCCAAACCAACACTCAAGCTATAAACATGACATGAGGGAACTAAAGCCATTGATGTTAATGGATGGCCAGGTAGAAACATTTACACATTAATACATTCAATCCAGATGGTACTGATATGAATCATTTGCACTCTTTGTATGACTTCAGTATGTATGATATATATTGCCAATAAAAGCTTTACTGGTAGATCATTGCGATCAAACATATAGTTTAAACTGCACTGCAAGTCTGGCAAATGCATGAATGTAAATAGACTATTGTTTCTGTTAATATGTTAATTTTTAACATTTAATCATGTGAATAAAAATGTGAATACCAGTGAGTGAGATCATACTGCTGCCACTGGTCATCTATAATCCACCGATCATCCTCCTGGACTGCTCAAAACCGATCAATACAGCTGGACTGTTAGGTTCAATCCATTAACACTAACACTATATATTATATATATATATAGAGAGAGACATATATAGAGAGAGAGACAGAGATAGGCACAGAGGATAGATATAGAGGCAGAAAGAGGAAAGCTGAAAGAGAGATAGAAGAAGAGAAGGAGAGGGACTGGGAGAGGAGAGAGATAGAGGAGACAGACATAGATCAGATAGAAGAAGAAGATAGACTGACAGAGACAGAAGAGAGAGATCAGAAGAGGATATACATATATATATATATTTATATAGATATATATATAGAGAGGGGGACAGAGAAGAAGAAGAAGACAGAGAGAGAGAGATTAGAGAGAGATTGCAGAGGAGAGAGAGAGAGAGACAGCAGAGACAGAGAGAGGAGAGAGACAGAGACAGAGACAGAGGAGACAGAGACAGGGAGCAGGAGACAGAGACAGAGACAGAGACGGAGACAGAGACAGAGACAGAGACGAGACAGAGGGACCTCATGTGCATCAATGTGATCATTCCTAGCAGAATTATTATCATGGTGTCGGCCGAGCGCCCTGACTGACGGCCTCTAATTGGTGTCCAGTTAAATCATTGTGAATCCAGAGTTGTTGGAGCACAGCTCACAGCATCAGTATAAACACCGCCCTGTTCATCAAGTCTGTTTCTGTCTAACCCGATACAATCAAAGAGAGACATGAGTTCAGGTCTATTCCTTTACAAGACTGAAGCTCTGAACTACAGACAGATTCCACCCGTTCAGTTAACAGCTATAAAACAATGCGCGCACAAAATATTTGACAAGAAATGTATATGAAATTTCTGATACAGAAATGTATTTACTGATTTAGTTATTTTTTTGCATCAGTGTGATACATCTGAAAAGAAATTAAGCAAACATCTGTTTTGCATTCAGCAATATCAAAGACATCTATGAGAAACAATGGAGATGTTGGCTTTTTTCTGTGTAATGTGGTGCTGTCTATCTTCATCATCTCTGTTTGGCAAGAAGAAACTCTTGTCACTTTTCTCCATTTAATTCCATGCACATGCTCTCATTTAGCAAGTGGGACGGAGCTGTCAGAGGTTTAATTCATTGGGTTTAGGAGCTCTGGGAGTTATTGTGTCACTTTCAAAGAGTTCTTAACCAGAAACAAGAACAATTCAACCACAAGAGTTACTCTAGATGCATATGTCATTTACAGATAAAACACAAAACACATGCACCTAAAACTAGAATTATGGTTTAACATTTATTTTGAAAATGGGATTTAAAAATACAATTATTACAGGCTTACATGAGAGTTACAAATAAAAAATGAATACACACACACACACACACACACACACACACACTACTTTCAAACTGTTATATTCTTTCAATCGTCTCAGGAACACAAATGAAGTGATTAGATAGATGATATGACACCCTTTACTAGCATTGATTCCTTTTTTACATAAAACTTCCTTGTTAAAATACAATACAGTACAATTTAAACACACACAGTACAGTCTCTGATCTGCTTACAGGAGTATTTCTGTAACTCTAACAAATTTATAATGATGTCTATAGAACTCCAACACAGATGTATATACAGTCAACATCTGTTTATATGGCGAAACTCTTACAGTGATGAAACATATATTAATATGTCACACTTGAGAAAGTGTTTATCATTCAGAGAGAGGGGCATTTCCTGCCCTCACCCCTAATGAGTTTGTTTTACTGTGATGTAATGAAGAGAAGTGCAGCTCTGCTCTCTGATCAGATCGCGAGGTGTCCTCCGCAGCGATTCACGCTCTTTCAGATGTCGTCATCGCCGCGTGCAGCCCGGCAGTCCCCGTTTCACCCGAGGGCAGAACGAGTCGCGTTCATGCCGTTATTCACGCTCCCATATCAGCGGTGACAGACAGGCCCACGCCTCACACACAGACGTCAAAGCGAGACCTTCTTCTTTCAGAGAAAAGACAGAATTTGTAATGCGGAATAATAAGGTGGTCACGATGGGCAAAGGGGAGATTTCCGCTTCCACGGTAACAGAAGGAAGAAGGACATTACTGGTTCTGATGTGGAAATGGGTTTCGACCTGCAGGTCTCATCCCATTACACACCTGCTGTAGCCCACAGCATCAGCATCAGTTAACCCCATACTCAAAACACATATTATCACCTCCAGTTATATAGTTCTAAAACATCACATTAGCAGCGTTGCTTCTTTACAGTTGAGCATTTTTCTTTGCAGATTTAATCACATTTAATGATTCGGGTTCAGCTTCTTGAATTTCCATCTGTGACTGTGAATGTCAATGTACAAACAATATACAGATAATGTTTAGTTTAAAGATGAATGAGGTCATGAGTGAATATCCAGGTCCAGGGTGCATTTTCATCCATAAATAAAAAATATAAGAAAAGAAGATTTTAAATAAAGAAAATAAAAGCCTGTTTTAAGATTTATTATTGAAAAATATTTATTCAATTTCTAACATTATACTTTAAATTTTGCAAGGTGGTGAAATGTGATCTGGACTTGACAGTGTAGAAGCAGGAGCATCTCTCTCTCTCTCTCATTCATCTGTAATCAGTGTATACCTCCGAGGGTGACCTCTGAACTTTCACCTCAGTGTGGAGTTAATGAACTTGACCTCTCACCTGTGTTGTGTCTCTATAGGTTTTAATAATGAATGTCATTATATTTCATCTCCACCCACAGAAGGATAGCAGATGTCTACTGTAAGTCATTCATATATAATATATCTGCTCATGATTCTTGTTGTTTTGCCATGAAAACAAAAGAGACATTTTGTTGAGGGTGGTTATGTAAGATTTCAGCCATTTTGAAAACATACACTCCAGCCAAACGCCATCAAACTGAAACACACTAAATGATTGGCTGTTGGTATGATTTTCTGATTGGCTGTTAAAGGTCAGGCCACTCCCCTGACTCTATATCCTGTATGATATATAATGTAGCGTGTATTTAATGAGTGGAATATAATGTACAGAGGGCAGTGCTGTGGGAAAGGAGTATTTCAGCTTTGTTCACATATGTGGGATAATGAGAAAGCTGCAGGAAAAGATCAGGCACTTTCAGCCTCACATAAACGATGCAATCTTGTAATTTTGTTAACTACAGTATTTATATGTCCCAGCTTTTATATCCACAGATAACCTTTAAGCTAGCAAACCAGACTTTATTACAGCTTTCCCAAACCCAAAGGTCAGATTAACATCAGTCAACATTCATTCAGCCGGCTGTTCTCTATATATACAGCTGGTTAAAGTTTTACTGACTTCACAGTGTTTATGAATTTTCCATTTACATCGGCCTTTGTCTCATGTTTTGTGTCCACGGTCACTTAACATCGATATCATAACTGTAACCCGTGCATCCGTGTAGGCTCTCTCAGGAAGGCTACGGCCCTTTCTAAGCGACGCTTGAGTTTATAAAGGGAATGCTAGCTGACCATTTAAGTCTAGAAAAGATTAAGCAGCAAACATGAGGGTTTTGTGTTGTGGCAGGACTAATTTCTAAAGTTCTAAGGGGATGGAGGATGGTCTTTTTGCTTTAAGTATTCGTCTGGAGTGTAGAGAGAATATTGGATATTTCCCTGAGTGTGTCATGTCTGAGAGCGGCTGAAATGATGAAGGCCTCTCTCAGAACGCCTCTAAGAATTCCTGGCGGAGGGATGAAAGAAAACTCACCACTTGAGATTGAACTCTGTTCTGAAGTCTTTCTCTTGATGAATATGCTTATAGATTGTGTCAGTGGGGCGCAGTGAAATACTGAAATCTACTGATAAGAAACACTACATTTCTATCAATAACACCTTTTATATGTTTCGATCATATATTCAATTGAATTTCATTCAAAGATGATTTATTTAACACTTTTACATTGTTGAATTGATTCAAAGCAGCTTTGAAAAGTATAAAATATATAAATTAGTACATAGTGAGTAGAATTCAATAAGTGATATTATTAGTTAATATTAATAATAATGTTTCCTAAAAACAAGGATGAAATAAAATATATTTTGCTTAAAGATTTTTTGCATTTTGTGACCTTATTTTCATCACTTATAATTCGGTCAATTTTTATTACTGTAAAATCTCACTGTATACTTTTACACAAAGAAACTGAGAAAAATTGAGATACAGAATAGGATTTTTAATATTTAAGAAATACACTTCATTTCTATATTAAAAATGTGATTTATTTTGTTTCTTCAAACAGTTGAATCATGAGCCATCTTTAGGAACACCTGACACAATAATGATAATACCTGCTTTATGTTTCTTTTCTCTTCTTTCTCTTCTAGAAAAGCTACATGTATTGTGTTGGGTTCACTGAGAGCACTTTCTACGTTTGCCCGTTAAGTTATTTTAATTGCTTCTATTGTTAGAGTCACTCAAAATGTAAATGACTAAATATAAAATGTTTGAATGTGTGCGTATCCATGTCCAGTGTGTAGGCCTGTGGGTGATTGTTGAAGAGGGAGAGACGGAAGCAGAGCTATCGTGGAGGTGAAGCAGAAATCCTCCGCTGTTATCCTGCACCCGGTTCACTATCAAAACACCAGCAGTTTAAACTCACAGTATTACTATTACACTGCCGAGTTTCCTCATGACGTCCCGTCACCTCAACCGTCTCACTGTGGGAGACAACCGGACATTACAGCGGATACTGGAACGTCTCCTCTCCTGCGCACAAGAGCTACAGCATCTACTATCAGGCCGTCAGCTTGGCTAAAGTGCGCGTTACTCCCTGCCGTCTCACCAATGTACAAAATGTAGTGGAAAATGTTGTTACTAGTAAGAAAATGAATTAATTGTTGAGGTATGAGTCACACACACATACACATCGTATGCATCTTTTACAACCACGGCTCTTTGTGCATCAAAAGGGTCTCTCGGTATCGGTCCCTCTGGAATCACAGCTGGCCGGCCTCGGATCAGAGCCTCAATGAGAAAGTTAATTGTGGGTAAGAATGAGAATGAATGTGAAGAGGGCCCTCCGGACACCCTCGCACCCGGGTCACCGTCCTCAGAAGAGGCCGTCGGTGGAACAGTGTCTGTGAAACTTTGAGTGTCGGCCCGGGTGAAGCGTAGCGGAGAGCTGCGCTGCGATGTGAGGCATGCTTGACTTGAGCCGCTGCGCTCCTCATGCCTCGTCCGGTAGCTTTTAAAGAAAGCTCGCTGTTTAGATTGCCACTTCTGTGTTTCTCTATAAAGGCGCTGCGCCCTGCAGCGGTAATTGATGTCTTAATTGAGTGAGGATTCGAAGTGTTTTAAGCGGGGCTGATGGATCGCGGATGACTGACACTTATTGAGTCGCTCTGGTATATTTAAGTGCTGTACCTCATTAAACCAGCTTGTGCTCTTTAATGTTTCAGGAGATGTGCGAATGACACTGAATCCATGTTTTCTTTTGCAGGAACCCTACATGCATTTGTTTACATGATTATGAGGTTTGATCAGTGTCTGCTGATGTCTTGCATAGTTACTTCTGTTGCTAAGGTGTTCTCACTGGTTGCTATGGTGCCGGAAAGCTAGTGCATGGTCAGGAGTGAGTTTCAGGGGTTTTCTGGGTGGTTGCTAAGGTGTTGCTAAGCAGTTCTTAGGTGATAATTTTAGAGGTGCTTGGCTTTTCTAAGTGGCAAGTCATTGCCAGGGTAAGTGGAAAGAAAATCCTTTAACTTGTGTTCAGCAGCACACAGTGGCAATAGTGGTTATATTTAAAACAAATGAGTGTAATAACAGAAGGAAAGGTGGAGCTGGTGTTTTTCAGGTGTTATACAGCAGCAGCACCAGAAGGAACATTTATCTCAAATGCAATGAAGCGTAACCTCTCTCAAGCCTTTAATGCAAAGGATGCTTAGCAGGCTTTGAAACTATATCACCATATATATCTTACATACATCACTAGAGTCAGGAAACAGCACATAGTTTTCTTTCTGCTGACAGAAGTAATCATTTCCCATTCCTGTAGATTACTGCTGTCTACTGATGCGTCAATGTAATGCTGTGTGTGTGATTGTAGAGTTGATTTAGGGATTTTGCATTCTTGTTTTTACTTGACTGAATTAATGTGAAATGTTGTGTTCACAGAGGGCGGTGATTAATATTACAGTGTGGTGAATGTAAGTAAATCATTTTTCATTGATTAAATCACTAAATGTTTGAATATTTTGTTTGCAGGAGACGAAAATTGACTGTGTCCGTGTTGCTTTTAAAAGGTGCGAGAATGATAATTTAATACAAAAACAGGTTAAAAATGCAGCAGATTCATTTGTCGTCTAACATGAGGCATGAGATGTTTAGATGTGCATCTAACCCTGAGCTGTTACTTTTTATATTTGATTTCATTTAATATAAAAATACAAATACTTATTATTACTCTATTTTAATTTATAAACATTTAGATAACTTCTTAATTGTATTATACTATGTTTTATTTGAAATATATATATAAATAGTTTATGTAATTTAATATAACAACACAAATATAATAATTCTATTGTAATTAAATATAAAAAGTCTGGATTGTATAATTTGAAAACTCTGTGTTGTTGACGATTAACAGCTACATTAATTAATAACTCTCTCTCTCTCTCTCTCTCTCTCTCTCCTCTGACTCTCAATCTCTCTCTCTCACTCCTCTCTAACTCTCGCTCTCCTCTCTCTGTCTCTGTCTCTCTCTCTCTCTCTCTGGCTCTCTCTCTCTCTCTCTCTCTCTCTCTATAGCTCTCTCTCTCTCTCTCTCTCTCTCCTCGTTTTTGTAGGTGATTTTTGGTTTGGCATGCTATCTTGGTAACACCGGCTCCACCCTTCTGGTGACTCCGGCAGCTGAAGTGATCATCAGCTAAACAGGTCAAGCTACACCGCATGCCTCCAGACAACACGCCATGTGTCCAGCTTGTGTGTCGCGATGTTTCTCCTAGGAGAGTTTGGGGGAATGATTTAATGGACTGCAGGATTAGGCCGGGCTTTCTTGTGTAAATGTCAGTTATCATTCTGTCCAGCTTTCAATTCAATTTTATTTTTTAGTGCTTTTTTAATGTAGCAAGGAACCTTTAGATAGAAATGGGGCTCCATGGGCTGACTCAAGCAATGCAGTACGGTCATTCTGGCTTTGGGAGGACACCAGTATATCACGAACTTCACCAAAACTATCAAATGGAATTTTTTAATGAGATTTAAAAACCTCTTTTAGCTTGTGTGTGTAACCTTTGACCTTTGGTTGATGTCATCAGGGGCTGCCACTCACAAAAGCCAATGCTGTGGAGCTGAGAAATAGGCGGACCACACAGTGAAGATCGCTGGAGTGATTGCAGGAGTTCTGCTCTTCATCATCATCTTCCTCGGTGTAGTGCTTCTCATGAAGAACGCAGTAAGAACCGTCACGCATAACTGAAGATGCCTCACGTTTAAATCAAGATATCATGAAGCAGTTTTACAGAACGAGAGAGTCAGTCGAGAAACTCATATGGGAGAGCTTGTTCATTTGGTTTTATTCTGTTTTCTGACATGTAAAAATGGTAGAAGTCTCATTCAGCGAGTCAGTGAGATCTGAGGTTGTCTGGGTTTAACTGCACTATAATAATGGATATTTCTCCTGACCTTTCTATCATTTTCGTCCTCATTGTCTATGCCATGCTAAATAATTCATCAGATTATGAGGATAAGGCCCATTAAAATGTCTTATAACAGCCCGGATAAAGAGGACGCTTTCCCATTCGGGCTTCTGAGCGCGTTGAAAAACCTACAAACAAATGGAGAGATTGGAAGTAATGCCAGTGATTTTTGGGCAACGAGGGATGATGGTAGAGCCGGATGAGAGGTGGGCTGATAAAAGCTCTTCAGGATTAGCTGGAAGCTAGTTTACATTAGTCTGCTCTCTGCCGGCCGCCATTATAGAACTTCAGGTCCTCATGAGTCATCTTCAGCAAAATCTTCAGCTCCTGTGGGCTTTGACTCACACAAGGCGTCCTGACATCACAAGCGCTCTGTTCACTTTCCTCAACACCGTCTCAGATGACCCGAGGCCATTAACTACACTGTATTTCTCCATCAGAACCACATTACCATCTAAAACTATATACAGAAAATATTGAATTTTATAGCCGTGAATTATAATATCTGTGGGCGTTCACACACCGCGTCTGCATATGATTGTGCTTTGATTGTTGTGTCGTTTCTTTTCAGTTGTGTTTCTACGTTCATGTTGTAAAGCTGTCAGAAGATCATTATAATTGTGTTAGACTACTATTCAGAAATCCTACAGGAGATCATTAAAAGCCAAACCAATACAGAAAATGATTGTCATTTATTATATGTGTGACCATGTCTGTGAAAAAAATCCAGCTAAAGATATTTCTTTGTGATTTACTCCTTTCTACATAAATCCATTAAAATCATTCATATCAGTATGTATCAGATTATAAGAGAAAACGGCATCCACTAAATCCATCATGTAATCTATCAGATCTATTTAAATCTACTTCTGATTTCATCAATGGATTATGAGACTTTAGTCTGGATTTCACAAACACAGTCACAAATGGATGTATTATAAATCTGCATTTCAACTAAACCTCAGACTACATGTTTGTGTACATGGATTAGTAATCAGGTAAAGATGTGTAGATGGGCTTTGTCTTATTAATACACACGTGTTCAGTAACGCAAACATTGAATTGAGTAAATTTCCCTCCCGAGGGAGACCGTCACGGCTTCTGAGCGCTGATCACACGCGAGTCGTGTTAATTAAATCTTGTTCAATAAAGCTAAATCAAATGAAGGAGTCTGATTGAATCTATTGCATCTATTTGCTTTAATTTGTTGAATTAGATTAGAAAGGAGAGCGGGGAGTCGTGCTAATTCCCTTTTTAAACCTGTCAGCGTAGTTCATTTGACGCTCGGTCTGGTCATTTACATCAGAAACCGATTTCCTCACACGGATGAAGGATCACACATCTGTTATGAGATAAACAGACACGAGCTTTAGTTCAGAGATCCGTCTTGAGGTTTGTCACCAGGTGAAGCTCTTTCACACTTATGTCACCATGGCTGTTTTTGTTCGTTTGATATCGTTTTCAAACATTAATATTTTTTACTTTTTCTTTCCTTTCATTTCCATCCCCTTCCACTGCTAAAACCCTTCACCACCCCACTGGGCAGGAGAACGTATCAGTCCTACACTTACTACCTGTAAGTAAAACGTCTTTGTACAATGTTAGTGTCATGCTATTTCAGCTCTGTTCCTCTGCATGACTCGCGTCCGGACAGGCGTTTTCCATCCCGAATGAACGTTCTGCCCTCGTGCATTTCAATTGTCAATTGTTTTTCATATGATGATCTTGTAAAAACATGAAAAAGTGATGGAGATCAATATCGCTAATGTGAAAAATGCCTGTCTGTGACTGATATATCCTCAAGTCAATGATTATTTGTCAACACGTTTAAGCAGCAGAACTAACTCCCTCATTCTGCTTGAAGACTGTTTTCCCTTAAAAATTTCCCCAGAATAGTTTTTGTCTTTCTGTTGCCCAGCGCAGGGATGGGAAACGCATCGTTCATCACATCCATCATCATCATCATCGGCATTATTCTCAATAGTCATTACATGCTTCTGGCTGCATGGTGTGTGTTAGTGGCATGCAAATAAAATCCATTCATGTCCATTTTCATAACAAGTGTTTAATGGATAGTTGCGCTCCATGTTGTTTGTTGTTGATCATGCTGAGCTGTTTGTTTATTTATAGGGTTTGGGAACCACTGAAGCACCGGTTTTACTAAAAGAAAATATAAAAATATTTGCTTGACGTCTGTCCGCTCTTGAGACTTCAGCTGCAGTGTTTGGAAACGGACATGATTTTGGTTGGGTTGTGCTAATGGCACAGAAATGATATGGTATAGTGATGTTACTTTTATAGTTTCAGCTAAAAGATCTTATTTTTCATACAGTGGATTTTCCAGAAGCATCCGGACTGATTTAACAAGGCAGAGCTGATGTCAATCACGAGTGTGTTGATGTCAGTTGTGAGTTTGTGTTGCTCTCAGAGCAGATCTGATGGACGTTCGTAAGACCGTATGAGATGGAAGTGTTGCTTTATAGCGCTCTAGTTTTTGTCATGTCATCAATAAAGTGGACAGGGCTGAGATCCCCGAGGACACCGTCAGCACACTGACCCACAGGAACCATCTGAAGGTCCGGCCCGTATTTCACTCCATTTCAATGCAATAAAAGCAACAGTGTAAAGTAGCTCAATAAAAGCGAGTGATGGAGTGAGATACAGGCCGTGTCCACTGACTGAAAGAATGATTCTCTTTAGTTGAAGAGCTTCTGAATGAATCCCAGTTGATTGATAGTGATGTGATACTGAGAGTCGTTTCCAAAATTTCAGTGTAGAAAATATTTCTGTAGTGCAAAATTAAATAAAGTAAAACAGAATTGCAAATACACTTTAAACAACCATTTACCCAAAAAACAAATACATCGTTTTCTGTATTATACGAGCACAAGCTGTCAGGTATAAACACATATTTAACAATTCATGTTATTCCAAAAGAGAAATGATTTTATTCTTAGGTTTAATAGTAATGATGTTCAGGTTTAAAGAGCTGTGAATGTGGTTTATTTGTGTTGTTTTATGGTCTGGATCGTGTCTTTAGTCTCTGCTGGGTCTCTCTGGTCTGTGTTTACACAGCACGCTTCCCACAATTCCCCACTGTTTCCTGTGTCACAATGCCTCTAATAAGACCTCTTCTCTTCTGGATATATACACACATTAAACAGAGAGGAGACATTACCCACAAGGCTGTTCAGTTTCATCTCTTTGATAAATGTTTTGGGATGTGTTGCCTTCTGCCATTAGAGAAGAATGATTTCAGCGGGTTGTTGTTTGATAATGTGAGCTGGACTGATTCATTTCTCAAAATCTCTCTCAAGGTTTTTTACTGTGTAGTGTTTGTGTTCAGTGGAGCTGTTGTCTGAGATATGAATGAATGAATGAATGAGTGAATGAATGAGTGAATGAATGAATGAATGAGTGAATGAATGAATGAGTGAATGAATGATGAATGAATGAATGAATGAATGAATGAATGAATGAGTGAGTGAGTGAATGAGTGAGGTGAATGAATGAATGAACGAGGAATGAAGTGATGAATGAGTGAATGAATGAATGAGTGAATGTGAGAATGAATGTGAGTGAGTGAATGAATGAATGAGTGAGTGAGTGAATGAATGAATGAATGAATGAGTGAGAATGAATGAATGAATGAATGAGTGAGGAGTGAATGAATGAATGAATGAGTGAGAGTGAGTGAATGAATGAATGAATGAATGAGTGAGTGAGTGAATGAATGAATGAATGAATGAGTGAGTGAGTGAATGAATGAATGAATGAATGAATGAATGGAGTGAGTGAATGAATGAATGAATGGAGGAGTGAATGAATGAGGAATGGGAAGATTCTGTATTTGTGTTTAGGGAAAGATTCACTCGTTGCTCTTACTGGCATAAATGATCATCAGGTTACTGTTAAAGTGTGTGTTTGACAGGGCTGAGCATCACTGTGTGTGTGTGTGTGTGTGTGTGTGTGTGTGTGTGGCCTGCAGGAGGCAGATGAGATGATCAGATCATTGATCAGTGGCTCTTTTATGTTACAGATTTGACACTCGTGTTAACAGAAGTGAGCGAGTGGAAAGCAGCAATGCTTAAAGATCATCTTAACACGACTTTACATGAGTCCAGTTTATTTCACAGACTTTTAAAGAGAAATTGAGTTTGAGTATGTTTGCTGAATGGAGTTAACGCAGATCATCTGGTGGAGTAACTGGAGTTTGTCCTAATGTGATAGATGTTTGAGGAGCAGTGTTACTCATCCATCATGTCTTGATATGTGTTCCCTTAATGCTCATCAAATCTGCTCCACTTAAATGGAGTTCATAGTTTGTAGAAACTTCTTGCTTCTCCTTACTTTGTGGTTTGGCTCCGTTTCCAAACTCTCATTTGAAATCGCAGATGTAGATCCGCTCTGGGAAGCCGAGAGACGCAGAACTCGGCCTCGGGCACTGAAAACTCCGCCCCACATGCTCATTTGCTCCCACAGATTGACTGACTAATTTGGTGTAATTAGCATTTTTCTGTGCATTAGATGGTTGAAAGACAAAGGCTTTGAGTTATAGATCCACTAAAGCAGAATTGAATTCCAGCAGGTGATGTTTGCTGTTGCTCTTCAGCTCGAGCTGCACTTATAATCACAGAGAACTGGCGTCTCACATGGCTCCTGGCAGGGCATTGATTAAAATTATATTGGGATTTAATTGGGAAGGTTAAACCGCCGCCCTAATCAGACTTTAGTCATTAAAATGAGTCTCTCTTGATGATTTTAATGGTGAAGCACATCGAGTGTTTTTGTTTTCACCGCACGCTCAAATATCACTAGAAATCTGACTGAACGAAGCCTAAGCTCTGAATGTATTAATCTCCTATTTATGTTTTTATTTTTGATAGTACTTCAATCTTTAACATGTATCTTTAGCGGTCACATGATCTTATTATCTCTCTCTCTTTATACTGCAGCATGTTTGTTTTATCTGACAGTGATCACGATCACGTCTGCTGACGACGTGTGCTTTGTGATTTGCAGTAAACTGGCAAAGAAGCGTAAGGAGACGTTGAACAGCACGCGGCAGGAGATGACCGTGATGGTGAACTCCATGGATAAGAGTTACACTGAACAGGGAACCAGCTGTGATGAAGCGCTTTCATTCATGGACACACACAATGTCAACGGACGCTGTGAGTGAAAACAAACACACAATCCTTCAGAACATCTCTGACATTAATCTTCTGACAGACTCCGATCGAGACCGTCTCTGTTCATTCACAACACAGTGACCGGAGGAAAAGCTTTTTATATCAGATATAGATTTATATCAGTAAATGTTGGTATTCTTGTTTAACTGTGTTTTGTTCTTTTGAAGCTGGTTCTTCTCCATGTTCTCTTACTGTGAAGAGCAACACGCTGAACAGCAACATGCCAAACACATATTACCCAGGTGACAACACACACGCACAAACACCAAACTGACTGAGAAAATATCAACTTTAACAAAGTTATATGTGTGTTATTCTACAGTGTTCATGGCTTTACTGTTATTCTAAAGTGTGTGAATAATATGAAGAAGTGACTGAATGAGCAGTAGTGTGGGAATCAGACTGAAATCATCCGCTGTTATTAACTGACATGTCTCTCTGTTTTTTCTCCAACCTGGTTCACGACAAACTCCATCAGACCCGTTTGTGCCCACCGCCATCTTAGGTGAGAGAAACGACATTCATTCAGTCATTTGTGTCTGTGATGTGTGATGTAGATGACTATGAGCTCTGTTCCAGAAGTGAATCTGCTGCACTAAATTAGACAACAACAAACTAAACACAAAGTGAACACAGTCAGCGTGTCACAGACGGCTCAGTAGTTTTTGGAACAGAGCGTCCGTCTCATGCAGACATGCGTGTGTCATTTAAATCATCTTTATGCAGAAAAAAGCAATAATTATGATCGAGTTTGTTCTGTTGGTTCTGTTTTTCTCATCGCTCCACCTGTCTGTTGCTTCTCTTCCTTTGACTTCCTGTGTGCGGGGGGGTTCACTCCATCCCATCAGCACCGAGTGTCCGCGATGTCTTTGATGTCACATCCTGTCTGGGACGTCTCATGTGCATGGACTGCTGTGAGAGGATTGTGGGATAGAATTTTCCGGTTTGAAGCTTTGGATGATACAGAAATCATGAAAGCATCTCAGCTGTTATTTCATAATGCAGAGGTCAGAGGTCACACGGGTTTTCTTGCTTTGAGGAAAAAGATTTGAATGATTTTTTGTTTTTTAGAGAATGTCTTGCTAATGTTTCTTCTGCCTATAGCATCTCCTCTCTGACCTACATGCTTTCTTTTCTCTTGTTTTTCGTGTTTATTCATTTTATTCTCTGATAAAATGGGTTTGCCGGTTCGGTGGGATTTTTTCCACCTCTGCAGTGAGCACTTGATAAGTGCCCCTCGTACTCAGGAGACCCCATTACGCACTTTTAATTGAAATATAACATAATGAAAAATAAGACTGGCTTTGAAGCTGGCGTATTAAATATGAATGATTAACTGTGTAAGCGATCCTTAAGCCGGCGGCGGCGGCAGGTTTACGCTTACACAATAAAACACAGAATAATGCAGACAGATGAAATATCTTCTCAACTGATCTCTCTATGTTCATTAACATCACATCTATCAACACATTTACTGTGTAGGATTTAATATCGGATGGAAATGGTGTATTTTCTAGCTTTGATCATATTCATTCACTCTTATTGTTTTTGCAGTCGAGAAGCGCTGCTTACAGCTCACATCTGAGTTTCTTTCTTTGAAATTCATTATTTTGTCCTTCATTGTGTGTTTGAATGCCATGAGAGTCCCCCAGTACACCCTCAAACTGCTGGATCAGAGCTCAGTCTGTTGGTGCTCTGCCTCTGTTAATGTTGCATACCCCCTCCTCTCTCTCTCTCTCTCACTGTCGTCTCTCTCTCTCTATTCTCACGTTTAACCTGTAATCTATCTGCTTATAAAGTCCCCATTACTGGTAAGTTCATCAGCTTGACGGGATTCTGTGTTTCACGTAGACGCTCATTTCCCCTCATCACGTGTCTTTGCATGATCGTACACGCTAACCCCCTCCATCACATGTGCATCAGGGTATCGCTTTCTCCACCTGCTGTTTTCGTACGGTGTTTGCTTTTCTTCGGGCTTTCTTCCGAGAGGACGGTCCGTGGCTTTAAACATCTGTCATGTGATGTCACGATCATTCCGGGCTTGTTGATGAACACCCGTCAATCTATACTGCCATGGGAAAATGAATTTCCAAAAGCTGCTGCAGATTTCACATAGAGGTAAATGAGAGAGTAAAGTAGACACAGGCAGTAATACAGGACAGATAAAGTGATGTTTGTGAAAGGATAAATCCATCCTTCCACATCCACTCATCCTCTCCTCCAGGCGATGTCTCATCATCCATTCATTATCATTACATTTGGAAAACAGTCAAGCACTTTTCCTTTACACTTTTTCTGCATTTTCAGACGTATAAATTAAAGAAATAATTCACTTAAAATAAGAGCTTGTGTTATTAAGTCACACACAGATCTTTTTAAAAGCTGTATGCTGTCAGAAGCAAATCATTTTTGCATTTTAACATTTTTATGCAGTTTTATGGTCTTGAATGATTTTTGAATCTGGACTTGAAGACGGATAAAAGCTGTGATGGAGAAGCCAAACAACAGTGATTCAGTGTAGCATATACAGTTTTAAATGTATGAGCATGAATAATTGATAACTGACATTAAAATGCAGATTGTAAGACACTTTTGTAAGATAAGTTATGGGTCCAGTGCAGTAAACTGTAAATGTGTGTGATGGGCTCTGTCTGTTGACCTGACTGTGTGTTTACTGTGTGTGTCTACTGTGTTTCCATCCTGAGAGTCTGTCTTGTCAGTGACACCTCCAGTCTCCATGTCCCTCCAGTCCACACACACTCATCGTCGTCCACACACTCATCCTGTCCGTGTCCTGACGGTCCTGATCAGTCGGGTCCTGCACCTGCCATCCTGTCCATCAGATCTCCTGTCCTTGTCCTCCTGTCAGATCGTGTCTGTCCGGGATCATCCTGATTCAAAGTAGAGTATGAGGTATCTCACCTATCCCATCATCATCCATCGTCCTCATCGTCCATCATCTCGATTATTCCTATCCCATCGTCATCCCTATCATCCTCATCCATCATCATCATCTGTCCATCATCTCCTCATCATCCATCCATCATCATCCTCGTCCATCATCCATCCTCATCATCCTGTCCATCCATCTGTCAGTCATCCTGTCCTCATCCCATGTCCGTCCATCCTGTCATCGTCATCCTCCCTATCCCATCATCATCATCCATGTCCATCCTCGTCCATGTCCATCGTCCATCCCGTCGTCATCCTGTCCATCATCACTCATCCTGTCGTCGTCCATCATCATCCACCATCCCATCATCGTCCTCATCATCATTCCATCCCATCCATCCGTCATCGTCCCTGTCCATCATCACCGTCCATCCGTCATCTCTCCTGTCCATCATCATCTCGTCCTGTCCCCATCGTCCTCCCTCATCGTCCTCACCCATCCCATCATCATCCGTCCTCATCCATCACTCCATCATCATCATCTCCCTATCCCATCATTCCTCGTCATCACCTATCCATCATCTCCCATCCTTCGTCCATGTCCATCATCGACTTATCCATGTCTCCTTATCCATCGTTCATTCCATCGTCCATCCATCGTCATCCCTCATCATCCCTCATCATCATCTCCCATCATCATCTTAAATCATCGTCCACATATCCATCATCCCATCATCATCCTTCATCATCCTCCTATCCATCATCGTCATCATCCATCATCACCCTATCCATCATCTCCTATCCATCATCATCCTCCATCCATCATCATCTCATCCCATCATCATCTCCTTCCCGTCATCATCTTCCATCTATCATGTCCCTATCCATCCATTCATCTGTCCATCATCATCCTCATCATCATCACCTATCCATCATCATCCTCCATCGTCATCTATCCTCATCATCATCCTCATCATCATCATCTATCCCATCATCTCCTATCCATCATCATCATCATCATATCCATCATCTATCCATCATCATCTTCATCCATCCTCCTATCCTCCATCATCATCCCTCCATCCATCATCATCTATCCATCATCATCGACATCCGTCATCATCCTCATCCGCCATCATTACGTCGTCTATCCGACATTCATCCATATTATCCACTCATCCTCCATCATCCTGTCATTAATCATCCACCTATCCATCATCGTCATCGTCATCATCTCCTGTCCTGTCATCTTCGTCATCATCATCCATCATCCATCATCATCATCCTATCCCATCATCTCGTCATCCACCTCATCATTCATCATCACTATCATTAATGTCCTCATCATCATCACCTATCCCATCATCATTCATCGATCCATCTACCCTATCCATCATCATCCTCATCATCATCACCTATCCATCATCTTCATCATCATCACCTATCCATCATCCCATTATCATCATCATCCACCTATCCATCATCATCATCTCCGATCCATCATCCTATCCATCATCATCATTCATTATCCGACATCTTCATCGTCATCCTCATCATCACCTATCCATCATCTCGATCATCATCATCACCTATTCCATCATCTTCATCATCATCCTATCATCATCTATCCATCATCTTCATCATCATCCTATCCATCATCCGACATATCCATCATCTCCTATCCATCATCTTCATCATCATCCGATTATCCATCATTATCCTATCCATCATCTCCTATCCATCATCATCTTCATCTGACCATCCATCATCCTTCATCTATCCATTCATCCTTCATCATCCTATCCATCATCATCCATCATCATCATCCACCTATCCATCATCTTCATCATCACCTATCCATCATCAATTCATCCCTATCCATCATCTTCATCATCATCATAAATCACTTTATCCGACATCCATTCATCATAATCATTCATAATCCATCCATCATCATCATTTAAATCACCTATCCATCATCATCATGATGACCCTTTCATCCATCATCATCATTATACCTATCCATCATCATCATCCGACCTATCCATCATCATCCAATTATCCTATCCATCATCATCATCACCTATCCATCATCATCATCGGACATTATCCCATCCATCATCCCCTCATCATCATCTCTTAATCCATCATCATCATCACCTATCCATCCATCATCCTCATCATCATCTATCCTATCCATCATCATCATCACCTCCTATCGACCATCATCATCACCTATCCATCATCCATATCATCATCTTATCCCACCATCCTCATCATCATCACCTATCCCATCATCATCAACGACCTATCCCATCATCCTCATCCACATCATCCACCGATTCATCTCTTCACCAGTTTTATTCATTGCTTTCATATGTGTTTAGTTTTCTGTATGAGTTTACACACACACACACACACACATGCGTGTTCTCCGGCTGTAATTGCAGCA
>CM032797.1:19492117-19527117 GCA_019155185.1 Beaufortia kweichowensis | reverse complement strand
CCTCACCTGGATGAATCTCTCAGAAGCTGCCACCCTGGTTTTTCATACTGTAAAGTGACGTTTGTAATCATGTTGTCATAGATGTTGTGCAGATGTTTTTTTCTGGATGAAGGTTATTAGCAGTTGATTATATTTTAATATAATAAGGCGTCACTGGTTCTGATGCAGTATGTGTGAGGTCAGAGGTCACACAGATAACCTGCTGATCGATGATTAATTTGTGTGTGATCTTATAAAAGACATACTGTAGTTCTTTGAAATGGTATAAAACCTCATGAAGCCAACACAAATACAAAGATTATTTTACAGACTAGATTAGTTGGAATATTGGTTCTTTGTCATCATCATCATCATCATCATCAGGGACAAATCTAACCGGCCAGTGACCAGATATAGTTTTTAATCAGACTCGACCATTACAGACATTATTACTTGTGTTAAAGCCTTATTTAGTTTTATCACAGATATCATAATAAACCTTCAGCTGCAGTCATGAGCATCCAAGTATAGTTTGAGAATGAATGCTGTTTATCTGTAGATTCATGATGAATAATGTTCATGATCACTGTATCTCAGATTCACATGAATGAAATGTGTTTAGATTTAAAATGTTTGAGATGAAGGTTAAGTAATGTTGAACACGCTGTGACATGTTTATTTTAGCACAGAGACAGTCAAATAATTCTCAATTGACTTAAATAATAATGTTTCAATTCCTGTGTGTCCTGTTTAATTGCTAAACTGGTTTTGTAAGAAGACATGTTTTGTTCTTCAATAAAAGTAGTGATGTAATGTTTGTTGTTGTGATATTGTAGTATCTGATGGAGATGTGTGTGTTGTGTGATATCAGGTGAAGTGTTGTAAATATTGGCCCTGATGACACAGAGATCTACAGAGATATAAAGGTGACGTATTGATGGAGACTTCCAGCTGTTGTCTGAATATGTCATCCGTACGTTTGCTGTGGAGAAGGTGAGAGAACACACACATCACATATCAATCCACTGCTGAATGTCTTATCTGTTGTAAAACTGTTTGTGTCCACAAGTTTCAAAATCAGTTTTTGTCAGAATCAAGTTTTATGTACAACTGAAAATAGTTTTCTACATGTACATTTTGTTGGCAGTATTGTGATATAATGATAATGGTGAATCATGTGTTATTGTGAGCTGTTAGTGATGTCATGAGTTCATCATCATGTTACTGTGAATGAGTGTTTGTGGAATATGATGAGTGTCAAAATATAATGCATCCATCAGATCATTCATTGTGTTTCACAGAATAATGTTATAAAGTGTTTTTCATCATTTCTGTTTGTACCGCTCTGATGATATAAAGCGTGTTGTGCGGCAGGTGTGATGTCCATTAGTAACGCTCAGTGTGATTATTATAAATCAGCTCAGGTGTGTATCTGACTTTCTGTCCGTCTCCAGAGAGGAGCACATGAGATCCGTGAGATCAGTCAGTTTCATTTCACCGGCTGGCCCGACACGCATGCGTTCCCTATCACGCTTCACGGGTCTGCTGGGCTTCGTGCGCAGAGTTAAAGCCAAATCACCCACTAATGCCGGACCAATCGTGGTCCACTGCAGGTGTGATGTCATGTTCTTGTTTTAAACATTTGTACACTAATGTAATTTTCATTGACATGTTTTTGTGTAATGATTCTCTAAAATCATAATAGTTATTATAAATAACATGGAATATTTATGGAAACGAATGAATTGTCTTGATCATAAATGCTAAAAGTGTTTATAGGTGCTCTTGTCTCATTCTCTGTTCTGATTGGACAGCTAAAGCGGGCGAACCGGCTGCTTCATTGTGATTGACATCATGTTGGACATGGATGGAGAGAGAGGGCGTGGTGGACATCTACAACTGCAAGTGAGAGAGCTGCGCCACGCGGGTCAACATGGTCCAGACGGAGGTACTGCATCTCTGAACTTTGACCTTTGACACCATGTGAGAAGATATCCTGAAACTGATCAATGATCAGTGGCTGTTCACACAAACACAGAGAGATAAATGCACATTCTGAATGATCCACCAACACGTCAGCTTCAACCTGTTCAGCGTCCATCAGCCCACAGTACGGGCACAATGCAGGTGCTTAAAAGAGCCATAAACCCGTTCACGTAACTAAAAAGATTACAGCAGCCTTCCGTTTCATTTTTTACAGCTCCTGACGGGTTTATGTAGTCAGTACAGATGAAGAACTCTCGAAAGTGTTTCTGAACTCTCACCATCTGGAGCCGCACTTTCACTCGCTGCATCATTTCACTGTCATTTCATTTAGATGGCAGGCAGCCGTAAGGCGTTTCGTGGAGCAAATGTTTCAGAGATGACGTCTGGAATTGTTCTTTAAGACTTTAGCCCAGAACCCGCTTCCTTAAAGATCAGTGACCTTCAAACGCTGTGTTTGTTACCCCACAGGCGCTTGTTACCTTTTACAGCGCTGTTTGAACTGTCACTAATGATCAATGCGACAACACGTCCCTCATTAGTTAGCCAGTGTCTCTTTGAGGGTGCTGGCTTTTGATTGGCTGCTCAAGCAGAAAGGTCAAAGTTCAACCTGAGAGTCAGCCACGAGATTACACGTCGAACCTCGTCGTCAGGACGTGGTGAAAGCGACTTCAAATGTCACTTCATGAGTGATTTCCATCAGATGTGATGCCATCTGAAAATCATTTCAATATCCACACATGATCTGCCAACTGCACTTTACAGATTTACAGCTAATAAAGTTTGATGTGATTTTCATCACGTGTATCTGACACATTCATTCAGTGTTCTGTGTGCAGATGATCAGACATTTAAAGAGTTAAAGTGATTTTATTGCTCGGCAAAATATTGTTTGGTTTTCTAAAAGAATAAAAAAAGATATTAAAAATCATTATAAATAAAATATTTTATGAAATATATATATATACATGTATTATATTTAAATATAAAATTAAGTGGGTTTAAGCTTCAAGCAAGACAAAATATCTGTCATTGGGCTAATAAACTTTATTAAATTAAGGCCATTGGTGGATATTTTTCTTTAATTTTAATATTTTGTTTTGCTTGTCAAGTAAATATCTATTTTAGATATTTGTGTTGGAAAACAAGACAAAAATACTGTGTAAGATATAGATGTTTTTCAGTGTATGTTATAGAGACGAGACTGTTATGAAAGGTCTGATTCAGGTCTGTGTGTGATGTCATAATGTCAGGAGCAGTATGTTTTTATCCATGATGCCATTTTGGAGGCGTGTCTCTGCGGTGACACAACCATTCCAGCCAATCAGCTTCGCTCCGTTTACTACGACATGAACCGATTAGACCCTCAGACCAACTCCAGTCCGATCAAAGAAGAGTTCAGGGTAAGAGAGAGAGAGAGAGAGAGAGAGAGAGAGAGAGAGAGAGTTCTTAATCTTCTGATGGGTTTAAACAGATCTATCCCTGACATGTGTGTGTGTGACACAGACTTTAAACATGGTAACACCCACGCTGCGTGTGGAGGACTGCAGTATCGCTCTCCTGCCGAGGAATCACGAGAAGAATCGCTGTATGGACGCGTTGCCGCGCCGTAACCAGCTGTCTCGCCCTTCCTCATCACTATCGATGGAGAGAGCAGCAACTACATCAACGCCGCTCTCATGGATGTATGAAAACAATCAGCATCTCTCACAAACACACACCCTTCAACTGTAATATAACATTATCACAATCACATCAGTTCAGAGCATATTACATTTGTAAATCATTTGCTTTGATGACGATTATCAGTCTGAAGTTTAAAGTGAATGTAGGATAAGATTCATGACCTCCTCGTGAGGACGGATGAGATGTTGTCATGTTTATATGTGAATCGTGTGTAACACCCCGAGCAGCTGTTTTCAGTCACACTTCATCTGATTCCTCTCTGAACACATTCACACATTTAATCTGCTGTGAACGAGACACGCTAAACTGTGAATGTGTCTCGTGTTTAAACAGAGTTATAAGCAGCCGTCTGCCTTCATCGTGACACAGCATCCTTTACCGAACACAGTGAAGGATTTCTGGAGGCTGGTGCTGGATTATCACTGCACGTCTATAGTCATGCTGAACGATGTGGATCCAGCGCAGGTACTGACCGCTCAGACAGATGACCCTTTACTGACAACACACAACTATACACAAACTCTGTGTACTGTGTGTTTCATATGAGTCTCATAATACAGCCATCCCTACACACACACACACACACACACACACACACACACACACACACACACACACACACAGACACACACACACACACACACACACACACACACACACACAGACACAAGAAACTAGTAAATCTGAAAAATACAAAGTGTAATTATACAAAAAACACTGACTGCAGTTTATTGACCAGTGAGTGAAGTTTAAATAAAAAACAATATTTCTCTTTGTGTTATTTGACTAAATATGAACACAGAATGAGTATGTGAACGATTGATAAATGAACAGTGTGATGGACTGAAGTTCAACACAATTTAAACATTTGTCATCATTTTAAACAGTTATATCACACATAATGTTATCAGTAAGTGTTTACTGTTGTGTGTCTGTGTGTGTTTTAGTGTAAAGATGTGTAAGTTTGTTGTTTGAACTGTTTGCTTTATATAGTGTGTGTAAGTGATGTGATTTAATGTCCCATACGACACACACACACAGACACACACACACACACACACACACACACACACACACACACACACACACACACACACACACACACACACACACAGACACACACACACAGACACACACAGACACACACACACACACACACACACACACACACACACACAGACACACACAGACACACACACACAGACACACACACAGACACACACACACACAGACACACACACACACACAGACACACACACACAGACACAGACACACACACACACAGACACACACACACAGACACACACACACACACACACACACAGACACACACAGACACAGACACACACAGACACACACACACACACACACACACACACACACACAGACACACACAGACACACACAGACACACACACACACCACACACACACACACACACACACACGCACAGACACAGACACACACACAGACACACAGACACACACACACAGACACACACACACAGACACACACACAGACACACACACAGACACAATACACACACAGACACACACACAGACACACACCACACAGAGACACACACAGACACACACACACACACACAGACACACACAGACACACACAGAGACACAGACACAGACACACACATCCCACACAGCACAGACACAGACACACACACACACACACACAGACGCACACACACACAGACACAGTCCTGCACAATGTCTTTCATCATGTATTCTTTCACAAACACAATGACGGGCTGGTCTATCAGATGAGATTTAAATGAATAATGAGCGACAGAACACACACACGTTTTATAACATGCTTTACTGTGTTGTGTTGTGTTGTGTAGTTAATCACAGTACCTAATGCCAGAGAACGAGTGTGTTCATCGTCCACGGTCCGCTGCAGAGTGGAGTTTGTTTCAGCTGATTTAGAAGAAGAGGACATCATCAGCAGGATATTCAGAATATATAACGCTGCCGGGTGAAGAACACAAACAATCAAACACAATCCCACGCTTCACAACAACATATGTGATATAATCTATGTTGGTGTGTGTTTTCAGCCCTGGGACCAGTGCCGATAATGGTTCAGCAGTTTCAGTTTTAGGGTTGGCCCATGTATCGGGACACACCGATGGTCCAAACGCCTCCTTCCTCAAACTCATCCATCAGGTGGATAAATGGCAGGAGGAGTATGATGGTGGGAGAGGGACGTACTGTGGTCCACTGTCTGTGAGTACATGACACATGAGAAACTGTGTAAACATGTGTGTGTCTTTACTCTCATCAGCATCATCACTTCATAAACAGTCATGTTTGATATAATGAAGCTGTCATTAGTTTGAATCGTTTTGTGTGTCTTGACTGAAACTCCACAGTATGTGTGATTTGAGCCGCACGGTGCCTCGTCTAATTTCACCTTTAAATGAGGTTTTATTGGGTCCATTAGAGCACATCCTGTGTGAATGTTAAATACTGACATGCTGCTAGATTGCCAACAAAATACATAAAATATGTGATGTGGAATTCAGCTTTAAAAGAGATATTAATACACACACACACACACAAGACACACACACACACACACAGACACACACACACACACACAAATCATTCATGAAATCAGTGTGGATTCATGAAACACACACACAGCAGATGAAGGTGGATGAACATCTCCATCTAGTGTCTCAACACATCAACTACATCTACACCATCTGTGTGTTTAGAGACTCAATCACAGCTGATCCTGTTTAGATCTCCATAAACTACACAGAAAATGCTACATTATTCTTGAAAATGATTACTTAAAAAGGGTTTCATGAACTTTTATGCAGTATTGTTAATGTGTGTCTCTTCAGGAATGGAGGAGGTCGACTTGCGTGGGACGTTTTGTGCCATCAGTATCGTCAGTGAAATGTTCTTTGACATCGTTCGGTTGATGTGTTTCATGCGGTTAAGACTCTGAGAAACAACAAAGACCAACATGGTGGATCTGCTGGTACATATCACACTGTTTTACACCATCACACACTTTTAATGTGACTGAAGTAAAGCACCGACTGACAGACTATAATAAGAGTCCCATCATAACTAGACTAAGATCATCACATCAAAAGTGCATTTAATGAATACCTCAATACACTTGAAGTGTTAAAAAGAAGTCTTAGCTTGTTATGTTAAATATTTAGAGAATTTAATATTTTTGTTATTCTCTAAATATTGAAAACAACTTGAGATATTATTATATATTATATTATATTATTATTTTATTGTCACATTGATGTTGTTTTGTGTTTGATTTTCTGCGGGATCAAGTACAAGTTCTGCTATGAAGTGAAGCTGGAATTATCTGAACTCAGGCTAACACAACATCAATCTGTCGATGATAATCGATATCATGATTCAATGATGATATCTGTGATGTGTGTGTCTGTGTGTGTCTGTGTGTGTGTGTGTGTGTGTGTGTGTGTGTGTATTGATGATACTTATTGTCTGTGTGTGATGTCTGTCTGTGTGTATTATTGTGTGTGTGTGTCTGTGTGTGTGTCTGTGTGTGTCTGTGTGTGTGTGTGTGTGTGTGTGTGTGTCTGTGTGTGTGTGTGTCTGTGTGTGTGTGTGTGTGTGTGTGTGTGTCTGTGTCTGTGTGTGTGTCTGTGTATGTGTGTGTGTGTGTGTGTGTGTGTGTGTGTGTCTGTGTGTGTGTCTGTGTGTGTGTGTGTGTGTGTGTCTGTGATATGTGTGTGTCTGTGTGTGTGTGTGTGTGTGTGTGTGTGTGTGTGTGTGTGTGTCTGTCTGTTTGTGTGTGTCTGTGTGGGATGTGTGTGTGTGTGTGTGTGTGTGTGTGTGCGTGCGTGCGTCTGTGTGTGTCTGTGTGTGTCTGTGTGTGTCTGTGTGTGTGTGTGTGTGTGTGTCTGTTTGTGTGTGTGTGTCTGTTTGTGTGTGTGTGTGTGTGTGTGTACAGTCAGCTTGTATATCTTTACATTTATCCAGTTGTGATGCATCATGAAAACTTCAGTTTATCTCCATCATGACGTTCTGCTTTAGTTCGTGACTTCATGCAGCAGCTGTACAGAAGGTGTTTTATGTTTATATGAACTGATGTGGATGATCTCACTGAACTGCAGTGAAGGATGTGATAAATTCATTTAAATACTGATAGTTCACGTTTGGGAGGTTATGTGACACATGCCTGTTTATAAGACTCGTCCAGTGATCGTCATTTGATGAATTACAGCTGTCGTCATCTCTAGAAAATGTACAGAAATGAATCTAAACGAAATTGAATTGTATCAGTCCTGATGTTAATTTATATCATCATCATCATCATCATCATCCTACAGTATGAGTGTGTTTGTACAGAAGAGAATAACAGACAGCACAGATGAGAGCTGCTTTATCTTGTTTTCCACAGATTACTGTGTCACAGCTGTTGTGTTGAATATATGCTCATATGGGTTTCTATGTCCTGTAAATTGACTTCATATACCATAATATACAAAGAAATGATGTAATGATCATGGCGTCATCATTAACGATCCAAAGCTTTCTGTCTTTCTTTGTTTCTTTTCGATTTTCTTAAGTCATTTATTTCATTTTTACACATACTGTATGTTTTTAAATAGTTTTTGTTTATACTGTAAATATGAAGTCTTGTGTGATATTTATTCAGGACAATCATACAGTGATGAGTTTAAAGGTTTAATCAGTCCAAACATTTCTGAGTTCATATTGTTTGAAGAAATAATGTAGATGATCAAATATATTGTATGGATCATTAAATGCCTTGTTGTTTATAACCCCTCAGAGAACTGTGTGTTTGTGAATGATTCATTTCACTATGATCTTTCACATGTCAATCAGTCAATATTAAAGATACCAAAGTTATATTTTCACAGAATTTGATGTAGGACATCATTTTACTTTATGACAGAGGATTATGTAGGATTATTTTATAGTAAATTACAAAAAAATGACTTTAGCTGGGTTTTCACATATAAACTCGTTATAAACAAATTAAATTCAGTAAATTCAACATTATTTGGCCAACAGCAATTTTGTAATTGCTAAATAAACTTGAAATTCTTTCTTTCCCCTTCTGAAATAGTTTTTGTTACCTGCACATCTCTAATGTGACATATAAGATCAGCTTTGGTGATATTTATTTCATTGGTGCATGTAAAATAAATTTTAAAACAATTGACTAAAGTGAAAGTGGAGCCTGATTTTGTTCTGTCTTTAGCTGGACATGAGAAGCCGAGGCTGCTTCTTTACACACACCTTTAATAGGGATTGTAAACTTTTGTAAAGCACTTCTCAATTACTATTGTTGATGTGTCGCTTCATTGTTCCCTAATATCTGTAAGTGGCTTTGGATAAAAGCGTCAGGATAAATGACTAAATGACTAAATGACTAAATGTAAATGTAAATGTTTTCAAACATCCGCACAACCAGTAGATGTCATCATACAATATTACCACTTCTAGATGTCCTCATAGCACATCATATACAACGTTACAACTTTAATCAATCTCTTCTCAGGCGTTTTATATTTAGAAGTGATATTTATGGCTTTGATCTATGAACAAACGTTTTCATTGTTCATTTCTATATCATTCAGCAAATATTCAGGATTTTTAAAATCTCATTTATTTGTGACAGTTTTCGGCACTGAACTGGAAAAGCCCAACAGAAATGTAGAAAAAGTGTGAAATTAAAAGCCTAAAGTAATTGGGTTTTATATTTAAATTATTACATTAAGTTGACCGACACACCGGACTTTTGTTTTGTTTCTGTGACGCGCGATTCTGTCGCCGCTTTGTGCTGTGACGTCATTTCACGGCGTCCCCGTTCCTGTATACACGTGAATCATAATTCAATGTAAACCGGTGAGTTTCACATCAAGTTACACTTATTTTTATGTGTTACTTTATTATAAGTCACGTTTATCAGTGTCTGTTTATTAGACTGATGATGATGCTGATCAGTATTTACACTCTTATCAGACTTATTTATCTCATCTACGCGTTTCATTCATTGTCAAAAGTTTCAGATTTTTCAGAACTATTAAAATTATTATAGTGTTTTGGATATGTGCCATTATGATCGAGAAACAAAAGCACTAGTTTTTTTGCCAGGTGTAAACAGCATGGTAATATTTGTTCAAACTATCATGGTATTACTGTATGACACTGGGAAGGGAACATTTTGATGACTTTTTGAGCTATTACATTTTGATTATTTCTCTGTAACCACATATCAGAAAAATAAGGCTTCTAACCTAACTGTAGTTTAATTAAAATTCTGTTTTGTGTCATTCATTTTCTTTATAAAGGAGGCACAAAAGGGAGAGTCTAGACCACGAGATCTCGCTCATGATATCATGTTCTCGTGTGTTTCTATTCACTCCAGATAATAACAGAAGCACATGTCTGTGTTTTAGGTGTGAGCTGGTGAAGTGTGTGATGGTTGAGAAGATGGAGGTCAAAGGTCAAAGCATTATCCTAAGGGTGAGCAGAAGACACAGAAGAAACGCGTGCATGTGGGAACCGCCGTCAGCGGCGGTGACGCGTAATAATCGCCCAGTGAAGAGACAGAGACTAGATGATAATGATGGGATACTTCCGTGGGTCAGCTGAAGCAATGAATGTTGGATTTACAGATGATGAAGAAAGAGGTGAAAACAACAAACCAGTTAAAACCTTCTAACTGCTTTAAACATTCTTACTTAATCATCACATCAAAGACCATTTCACAACTGTACATACACATTTTGCTGTCACATTATGGTTAAAACAACCTCTTTATTTTCAAATAATCTTCAAAAGTTCTTGTAATAGATCAGTGTTGCCCATCATAACCAGTTATGATGATCTGGTATTTCATTATTTTTAAGCCGCTTTCCAGCATCTATATTTGATAAGAGGTGACAGTTGTGACATGAATGCGTCTGTTGTGAATCCTCAGATCTGTTTGTGCAGAAGCGTTTTATCAGAGGTGAAGGGAAGGCTAATCTCGCTATTCGATGGATATGACGGGCAGTGTCGCTCTGCAGAAGCTGCTGTCGCTTATTACGACTTAAGGCCCAGGTGGGAGAAGTGCTTGCAGAACTGAGCAGAGACGGCAGCTCCAGTTTAAAGGTGTAGCGATGTGATAAAGTGTGGAGGTCATGTGATGGAAGCTTTTGAGACAGACACACAGGTGGACAGGTGAGATTTACTGCAAACACTCCAGAGTCAAGATGAGTTATTTGAGCTTCACCTTTTCTAAATTAAAAACACTTTGGTTTAATGAAGAGGAAAGCCATGAAGAAGAGAAAGGAGATGTCAAACAGACAGCAGAAGAGGATTATGGGATATTGGAGTTTCAGGTGCAGCGTCTGTGTGAAATCGTCAGAGAAAATATTGTGGAATTTATCAAAAAGATACACCGCGGATCACATGTGCTCAGACAGCTCATACATGTGCTGTCAGGCTGTCTGACTCTCCAACCGTCTGATAATAAACCAGGTAACAAACACACACATGATCAGAACACAACAGATAAAGTGCTGCTTTCACAATAACCCATGAAAATGAAAATAAAATAACTATTTGATGTTCTTTAAAGAGTCATCTCTTCATCATGTGTTGGGTTTTATTACTTCTGCTTTGTGTTTTTTAATTCACAGAAATCCTACAAATATGTTTCCTCTCATAAACGTGTGTTCTTCTCTGTCTCATTCATAACACATGAATATTTCCTTTTCTTAAAATAGATAACTCGTGTATAGACTGATATTATTCTGATGTCTGAACTCTATCAACAGGACTTTAGTAAAATATAAACAGATGATTCAGTATGTTGAGAATAAATACACTCTGTGAGAATTTATATTTCAAGTTTTGAATTGCTCATCATATATACAGTAAGTTGGTGGTACTGGGGTAGTTACTAAATCTGTGGTTCTTACTAAATTAGTTTTTCTTTTTGCCAGCGAAAAAGCAGAAAAAATCTGAAAGTGAGCTGAGAGATTTTGAGATCCCGACATCATTCTGGTGGGAGTTGAAGGATCTGTCTGAATGTCTGATGGAACACATCAGCGGTAACGTCTGACTTCATGTAAACATCAGTGATGACGAGACTCTGTTCTTCATCATGTGTTTCTTTACAGCGTGTGTAATGAACTTCGGCGCCAGCGACTCTTCGAACTCTACTCGACCGTGTGTCACAGGAAGAGACCCGTACTGTGTAAAAAACTCAACAAAGGCATTATGGGATATCTGACATCACTCAGCTCTGCTCCTGGAGTCAGGTGACGTTTCTTCACATCGCTTCTGTTTCACATGTAATGAAAGCATTCGGTGAACTGAACTTTCTGTCGATGTGTCTCGTGTCAGTCCTCTTCTGGTGTTTGTGAAAGACCCGTCCTGCAGTCATCTCATCCAGACCGTCTTCAGATTCTCTCACAAGTCTTTACTGCGGGACATCTACAAGAATCATCTGAGAGAACAGCTGATGTCTCTGCCCCTTCATCCCATCATAAAAACTACACCATCCAAACACTGATCGCAGCCTCCAGCTGCATGAGAGTGGTATCATCATCATCATCATCATCATCATCATCATCAGTCCTGATTCCAGGAGGTGTTTGATCGTCTCTCTCTCGTCTCTGTAGTTTCTAGAAGATCTTCGATGAGTTGATGGAGGGTTTGGCGATGCTCGCCAGCGGATCACATAGGAGTTGTTGTGCAGCTTGTGGAGAGTTGTGTGCAGTGGGAGGAGAGACAGGAAGTGATGCTGCAGCGCCTCCTACAGGTCTGCATGAATTATAACAATCAGTTTTTACTCCTCCTTAGATAAACGCCTCTTCATCATGTGTGAAAGTGTACTAAAGGAAGATAAACAAACTATTTTACCTCCCTGAACATTCTCACCACAAGGACAAACTACAGATTGCTTCCAAAGGATTCTTTTTAAATTCTCCTATAGGGACTATTTTATCCAGCGGAAGGAAGACTTTTAGTGATTTTACTTCATGATAGTTGCATTGAGACATATTTTTAGGCTTTAATATTTGTATTGTGTGGTAACTGATTCTAAACTTTTAGATCATAGTGTATATGTGAAGTTTATCTGTGCAGATTATAGAAGGTTGTTTATTATTATAACTGTGTGTTTGTTATCAGGCGTTTCACTGCAGTGAACCATCATCCCGTCACACATCATGTCTGCCTCTGTTTCTGACTTTACTGACATATGAAGTGTATTACCAGACAGATCCAGCAGGAGGAGACACTGTCACACAGGTACACAACTCTTACAAACACATTAGTGTTGATATGAATGTGACTGTGAATTAAAAATACACAAAGCAGAAGCAATAATAGCCAACAAATGAAGAAGAGATGACTCTTAAGAAGAACATCAAACTGTTATTTTATTTATTAATTTTCATGTGTTCATTTATGAGGAATATGAACTGTTATGAATGTGACAATTGTGAAAACACACTTTATCTGACTATGAAAAATCATGAGTTTAAACACAAAACAAATGCTTTATAAACTTTAAAAGAGACTCACATGAGGATTTAAAGCAGCAAATATTGACATCAGATTTGTTTTTTAATTGTAAGCTTGACATTTGCATAGAATTATTTCTGTTTACTCAAATATATATACAGAATGCATTAAAACACAGTGAGATCAACAATGTGAAAATTTCTCATGATCATGTCTGTACACAGCGTCCTCTGTCTATATGTTATCTATAATGGCTCTCGACTGGTCCAGGCTTTGGCCGGTTTAAAGATCGATTTATTCATTACTCATGAAAGGTTTTCATGGGCTTGAGCTCCTCGAAGTGATCTGTTGACCCTGGGGACCGACTGTAGGGGCAGTCCGCGCTCTGCAAGGCTCCTGACATCAACCAGCGATAAGGGCAGAGGGAAATTCCTCCGAAACTGCAGGTAAATCCGTGGCGGTAGCGGATGCGAGATGCAGATGAGAGAAATCCAGGCGATGTTGATGAGTGTTTGTTTCAGGAGCTGTATGCGTTCAGCTGGCCTGTTCCAGATGTGGCAGTCGATCTGCTGGAGGCCGATGTGGAAGAGCCACCATCAGTCAGAGACGAACATTGCTGAGGAACTGAGTATGTTTCACATTTAACACATGAGATTATATAAAACCTCCAGCTGCACATTCTACAACCAGCATGAGGGATTATGGGTAATATGAGAAACACATTCACAAATGTGAAAAAATACTCCGGTTTGATGAACTTTTACCTGTGAATTTGACCTGGCCGTATACGCCGGGGTTTGTGTAGAAAGGTTTTATTCTGAAAGTCTACTGTGACCGTTGGTGAGATTCTGATTGATTAAACGCAGTGCCTGTTCTCATTACATTCTTTATTTTTGTTGTGTGATATAAAAGCGTTTGAGTGTTTTCATGTTGTGATGTTATTTTCCTTATCAGTTCCCAGTGAAAGTCAGCTCAGATCTGATCAGTTTGCGCGTCCACATTTGACGCCAAATTTGATCTGACAAATTTCAAGAATCGTCCGGACGCCTGGCGGGGAGGTTCAGAACGGGAGAGTCGAAGAAGATGAAGATGTTTAGTGAGATTCTGCAGTGACGCACGTTTATTCATCACTCGACGATTATATTATTACTCATAAAAATGTCAAATATCATTTTTTAAATAAAAACCTCAGAAATGGTATGACATGAGTTTTCTTGAGAAGTGTAGTATTATTGTCGCGTCGGGTGAAGGTCAGACGGTGGATGGAGCAGATACGAGTCCAGCTGTTCTCTCTCTCTATCTGTGTGGGAGCGGCAGCGAGGAGGACCATCACACCATCGGAATCTCTTCAACAGGGCGATGTGACATTCAGCTGTAAAATTCTCCTGACCTAGTCAAAACCAAAGAACTGATAGAGACGAATACAAGGACCTGAGAACTTCACATTTAATCTGGAATCTGCACAGTAGTCTGATTATTCTGTATAAGGGTACTGGTTTACATTTGTCAAACACGAAACAAGACTTTTTTTAATAGTTACGTTTTTAGCATCAATCAGAACAAACTAACCCTGATATGAAACATCCACATGTGATCTTCAAACACTAAACCATGATTCACTACACAAAAAAACATCGTTTTACTTTATTTAACGTTACATTTTTATTTTATGTACGTGAGAAATAAAACATGTTTTACAACAGTGTAGTTTATAGTAAAACTGGTTGTAAAATGGTTATCAATTTTCAACTACTACACTTTTAACTCATCATATCCTAAAACACCTTTAAATGAACAGATGTATTGGAGCACAATAGATTCAGTGGTTATTTAATATATTAGCGAGTGTGATTTCTCCAGAGGGTTTCCTGAAGGTCCGGTCTGATCCTCCCTCATTAGTGTGCACTCATTAGTGAGCTGTTGATGGATAAGGAGGTTAATTTAGTTGTTTGAGAGGTGCAGCTGTGAACTCTTTACTGCGGGACGTCTCACAGCTGCTCTCCAGCTCGACTTCATTCACATTTCAACAAGATGATTTTACTCATTACTGCTCATCCTGTGTTTGTTTACTATTTTAGATGTTCTACATCAAATTGTCCTTCAGTTTCACCCATAATACCAAGATAATCTATCTTATTTATTTTTTTGTTTAAATGCTTAAAAATACAATACAAGAAGCGGTATGAAACATGTTTTTCACTGATGATATTAAGAGTGATTTTTTTTCCATTAATTATTATATTATTCATCTTTATTTCATTTATTTTTCATTTTGTGTTTTTAAGGATAGAATAAATCTAATATATACATAACCTGCACAAATTTCTTTAAACGTATAATAAAAATTGCTATTGTTATTATTATTATCACTATTATTATTATTATTATTCTTATTCTTAGATTTTCAGGGTTTAATCTGTTGAGGTAGAATCAACTATCTTAAAGTCTTTGCAAGAAGTTTTGAAGTGATGTATGTGTTATAGTGTGTAATAATAAATTGGTGATGTTTTGACTAGCACTCGTTTCATCTGTTGCTATGGTTACCCCATCACAGCCCTGTATAAAATGCCATGAGATAAACAATAGCATAGGAAATAATGTGATGAACAGAACTGAAGAGAAATAAATCAAGGAATGTGTAGGAGACAGTGGATGTGTTGAAGTGTTTATTGCTCATCTGCAGCACTTTCTTCTTCTGCGTATCATTAAGACTTCTCTACGCTTTTGTTTTGACTTTGAAAGGATCAAGTCTTAATTTAGGGGGTCAGAAGACCTCCAGCGTGTCCTGCTGTAATTCACACGCTGCCTCTCATGTTTCACTGAGCACGCTCACATCTTTAATGTATCTCTCATTCTGTTTCATATCCTTATTATGAGAACATGTAGAACAGACAGCTGTCTAAAAGATTGTACAAACACACACACAAACTCATGTGAAGGCCGGGAGGCACACATACACACAAAACAATAATAAATACATGCGTGTCATTAGGATTATTTGTTTCATAAGAACAGGTCAGAGATGTGTGTTTTTAGATGTGAAGTGTGTGTGTGTGATGCTCCTATATCTAACAAAATAAATGATGATGAAAATATTTATATTAATAAACAAGGAATGCTTTAAAAAGAAAAGTTGCTATTGTTAATAGATTTTGCCTTATTTGAATGTGAATGTAATAAATCTTTATTAACTCCCATTTGAGAGATCAAACATTCCACATTGTTGTATTTTATTAAAGCAGAAGATGAAGGTGATGACTTCAGACACTTCTGTCTGTCACATGCATGAATGTATTACACTCTATAATTCAAAACAGAACTTCATAAATTGTAAGTGATGGAAGTATTTAGCGTAAAGTGCATGAAATCTGTCCACATGCACAAACATTGAGAGAGAAAGAGCCACACGGGACTCTGGAAGGGTGTAAAAGTCATCCATCCATTAAGCTGTCGGCATGCGCTCCACATCCGAAGGTCATTTCCTTCAGACGCGCTCACGGCACACACTTCGGTTAGTGCGCTGTTTCTGATGTGTACTTCATTCACAGGAAGTCAGATATCTGACAAAGCCGCTCCATGCGTCCATGTGCAGGCTAAAAACTGCAGGCCGTCATGCTCACAATAGAAGGATGCTCACTGTTATTCCAGCTCAAGACGACTGAATGGAGCTCTGCACGCCTCCACCTCTCATGTTAGACGCCACTGATGATTGATGCATGGAAGTTCATTTACAGGCCTCTCCTCTCTCTCTCTCCTCTCTCTCTCTCTCTCTCTCTCTCTCTCTCTCTCTCTCTCTCTCTCTCTCTCTCTCTCTCTCTCTCTCTCTCTCTCTCTCTCTCTCTCTCTCTCTCTCTCTCTGTCTCTCTCTCTCTCTCTCTCTCTCTCTCTCTCTCTCTCTCTCTCTCTCTCTCTCTCTCTCTGTGTGTGTGTGTGTGTGTGTGTGTGTGTGTGTGTGTGTATCTTACAAGAATTTTTAGACCTGGCTAAAATCTGGACTAATTATCCTAACAAACAGGTTTAAACTTTCATTTAAGTAGCTTTTTTAACTTTCAGTAAGTCGAGTTTTGAAGCACTTTAACGTTTATTAAAAGGTTGTATTTGTTTAGATTAGTTAATGCATTAGAGATTATAATTGAACTCTTATCTGTAGGTCAGTTGGTAAGAGCATGACGCTTCAGCCAATTTCTTTCTAACAAAAGTTTTATCTGTTAACATTAGTTATTAATGCACAACGAACTATTATAAACAACTGTATTGACATTAACAAAGATGCTAAAAAATGATATTGTTCAAGCTAATGTTAATACAAACTTACTGTGAAATGTCTTTCAGAGTGAATTATTTTCACTGTACATAAATAAACTGTACAGTATTAAACATCAAATATTAAAGTTATGGTTAGGGTAATAAATTAAAGGATTATTTGTTAAATATGTTTTGATAAGGGATGAGATTTGTCAGTAATGTGTTTTTAGTGGTGGATTGTGGGATTGTCGGTGACGTCACGCTGGAAACACACGGTAAGATCAACAGAGAAAACACATCATTATAAATCATGAATCTACGTCACGATTTAACGCGATTGTTCACAGATTCAGTAAGTGTTCATCATTTTTCACCTCAACTCTTTTCGTGCTCTTAACACACCAGAGATTTATTCGTTTCAATTCTTTCATTTGGTTTATTTTGTGGGCAATTTCAGCACGTGACATTTTCAGTCACAACTTAAAATATAAATGATCGCAGAATGTATTTATTGTGAATAGACATCAGTCTTAACACGAGTTAATGATTTAAAAAGCGGAAATATACATGTGTTATGAACTTAATATTGATGAAAACCTTTAATATAAACTTAATTTTGTCATTGTAAGATTGACATTTGCATGGAATAGTCTTTTAGTTTTCATGATGACAGTGTGAAGAGAATCTATCTGAATAATAAAATCTGCTGATGCTGTAATGCGTCTGTGGATGTTTGTGTTCATAAAGTGTTTCTGTCTATGTGATATATTTCATTTTCTGATCTGTCATTGAAAGGATCATCTCACATCAACACATGTGTTTTCTTCTCTTTCTGGTGTTACTCATTTTTTTATTATTATTTTATTTTAAGCTTTTTGTAACAATATACAGAACAAAATATTTAAACAATATAGTACAGTACAAAATAAATAAATAAAATAAAATACAAAAAGTGAAATGGGCTAACATGGAATTCTGATGTCACTCATGAATGAAACACTAATAGAAACATGAAGTACAACACACATTCATTCAGAGAGAGAGAGAACAAATGCAATGAACCATGAGACTTTACTTTTGAACTTCTCAGATAGTCTGTCATCTTCATATCGAGTGTTATGAAGTATAATTCTTTCAATATAAAAGTGTGATTTCTGGAATATTAAATGTTCTGCCCTTAAGGATAAAAGCGCTTACATCAGCGTCCCCCATAATGAAAAAGCCATGTCATCCACCTGAAGCTGAATCCAAACACAAGTATAGTCTTTCATCTCAGTAATAACACACCCGCTGACCTCATCACGTAAAAGACTTCACAGCCACCAATGAAAAGCAGCCCGTGAGCTTTTGTGTTCTCCACACCGGACGGAAATTTCATTAGAAACCACAGAAACATGACAAAGAGCTCATGATGATCTTTCTGATGAGATACGACAGCGACTCATAACAGAGATATCAGACACGTGATCAGATAAATCTATTTACTTTCTCTCGTAAAACATCACGTTTCTCTGTTATTGAAGCGTATGAGCAGATCACGGATCGGCTGATGAGTTTGTCATGATCCTGTTTTCATTGTCTCCTAATATTTGTAAGTTGCTTTGGATAAAAGCATCAGCTAAATGACTAAATGTAAATGTAGATGATTGTTGATTTGTCTTATGCTTTGCACATACTGATGGTTTGTGGATTTTATTGTGTTCTGTACAAATGAAGTTTTATTAATAGACTGTTAAAATCGCTCTGTAATGCCACAAAGACCAATATAAAGTAAAACGGAAGTTTTGCGGACGGTCATGCGTTGACACGTGTGACGAGGCTTTTGATGTCACAGATTCGACGGTGGCCGCGATCGGAATGTTGAGGAAAAAATAAAACAAGGTACGGATCATTTGCTTCTTTCTGAGCTCCAGCTTGAGTCCATTATTCGTGTCATCTTGATCCAATTTGATGAATTTTAGAGGGTTCGCCCAAAGAAAAGGCCCATCCGGAGCAAAGCCGGGTCATTTCTCCTCAGGACTTCACCCTGGTTCACACTTTTCTGAACGCAAGCACGTGAACTGGCTAATATTAAAGGCCTGATATACGGTTATTACGTGAATAGAAAGGCCAAGCGTGTCTCTTTTAACTTTCAGCTTTTGCAGAATCTCATTCAAGACTGAAGCAGAAACAGGTCGTCGTGTTCTCGTTTCAACCGCTCGGCTGATAAATCTAAAGCTTCAGAACATTAATGCATCTCCTGAGATCTGGGACTCCTGTAGATGTGGGGTGGGTACCTTTATAAAGTGCTTCACAATTTGTTTTCTAAATTAAAATCCATTTACCTCCACCCACGGTTGACCCAGGACCCCGTCCCAATTCTTTAAATCTAATTTATTTTTTTTGGCTGATTTCCTCACAGAAATGAAGCGTCTTTGATCCTCCTGCGGGCCGCTGAGGTAATGCCGATGTTGTTGTCATGTAGCCGAGTCGACTCGCATCACGACGGAGGAACGGGAAGGTTTTTCCCTCGTGCTCCAGGCGTCTCTCAGTCAGTCTTCATTGAGTCTGGCAGCTCTGAACTCTGAACCTCTTCAGCGAGGTGACGGGGTCAAAGGTAAAACACACTTATAGATTCATAAAGACCATGTGAAGAGAGAAAAGGACTGATCAGAACGAGATCAGAACACTTATGTTAAACATTACAGAACCGTTAAATTCTTCACCTCACATTTACAGAAGATGCTGATATTGAACGAAATCATTTCACAGTTAGTGGCTGAAATAAATATTTTTCATCCACAGACATTTTCAAGTTCTTGTTGAAAACACATCTTTAACCGTCCTGAAGGAATTCTTTCAACCCTAACCGTAGTGCAGAGAAGCATAGATATTTATTTAACACCGTATTATATAACCATAGATGTGTGTTACTACATCTGTATCACATCTCAGCACTTGTGTTCCTCTATTTAATAACGTATTTGATGACTTCAGATCAGAGCAACAGTAAACACATGAAATATAAATGAAATGATAAGGATTATAAACATTGACATTTGAAGAGTCAAAAATTCAGAAGTAAAGATTGTCTGAATAAATGTGTTGTGTTGAAGTTATTGAAGGGAAATCCAGACAGGACGTGAAAGAGTCAGAAGATCAGAAATGAGCATCAAAGCAGGAAACACGTGTTTTTACAAGCTGCTAATACAATGGATGTCATTAACTTTCAATAAGAGTTTCATCTGGACGGAAGAACTTAAAATAGACTTACTGCTCCTTTAAGAAAGAGAAGAAAAAGGATTGTGTTGATGTGTTACAGCATGCAGGTGTATTATTGACATGATGATGATGATGATGATGACAATAAAAAATAGCAATCAGATAGAGTTTTATGATCATAACATGTTAATGTCAGATTTTCACTACGTGATTACACTTCTAAAGATTAAGCTGCTTTAAAAGGTTCTTCACTGTAATGTCATAGAAAAATGATTCATTTTTGGTTCTTCAAAGAACCTTTCAGGGTCCTTAAAGAAGCATTTCTTGCTTGCCTTTGTATAATCTACAGAACCTTTTTCTTCTCCAAAGAACCTTTTGTGAAACAGAAATGTTTAGTGGGTGTTGAAGGTTCTTTATGGAACAATACAGCCAAAAATGGTTCTTCTGTGGCATCATGAAGCACTTGGTCAATTCACAATAATAATATATTATCATGATATCTACTGAAATTAATAGTAAACAATTCTGTCTGTCAATTGTGATGTAGAATGTAGTATTATATGCATATGTATTATGTCTAAATACAAATGTACTGTTTCACACAATGTGTATCATGTATATGTGTGTGTGTGTGTGTGTGTGTGTGTGTGTGTGTACTTACTTATGTCACTTTTGGGGACATTCACCAGAGTACACACCAGTAAACTGAGGACCTCTCTGACAATTGAGGACTTTTTTCATGTCCTCATTTGTTTGACTATATAATGGCATTTAGCATGCACTAAAATGGTGTCTAGGCTTAAAATCTCACTTTAACCCCAAAATACACTTTAAGTGATTTGTGTACCTCAAAGTGTGTATGCCCCCACTAATCTGTGTAAAATACAGCGCCCTCTAAGAGGAACTGCACTTCCGGAAAGATACACACTTTGGCGATTCTGTCCAATCAGAGGCCAGGAAGAATTAGTACCACATACCGCCCCTATCGGTCACTACATGAATTGCACTCTTTGAATCGTTTATTAATGTGACCAATCAGGAGGACGATTGCAGTTGCGTCATCAGGAAAGATTGCGGAAATTGCATATGTAAAAGAATGTACAAATAATTTAAACATGTTTCCAATATGTAGTTTTTACATAAAACAGACTAACCTCACTGCTGAGTCTCCGATGTGCTGCTCATGATGTGTTTTGAAACTAACTTTGAATCGTAAACACGCAGTTTTGCTCCCGCCTCGCGGTTCGTGTAGCGGCAGCGCGTGCAGCCCTCCCCCCCGTCACCTCACGCGAAAAGCCCGGCTGCAGATCTGCAGACAGGACGTGTGTCCACTTTGCGCAGATCGGATTGGTTTATGACATCACAGACCGCGCGAGAGCCGCATTTGAATGCATGCAAAGAAGTCTGTTCACGCGATATTTTTAAAGTTATAAACCGATCGGCCTGCGTGAAGTAAATACAGCCGTTTATTCGTGGAGTATGAACAGTTTGATAACGCACGGGAGACGAATATTTTGTCTTTGAATTGACATTTTCTTCAGATGGGCATGTTAACATTTGTTTAGTAGATGTTATTTCAGTGCGTTTTAATACATAAGTCACAAAAAGATGTAAAAGCATCCACAGTGTTTAGTGTTTTTATTTGTTTGTTAGTTAGTTGAAACCGATGAGAGGCTTCTCATTAATTCTGTGTGTGTGTGTGTGATGAGTTGTTGTGACCCGTGCCTGCCCCCTCCCCTCCCCACACAGCACAGACTGAAGTTAGAAGAGTTTGTGTGTGTGTGGGAGTGAGTCGCTGCCTGCCCCTCCCACACAGCAGCACACCTACACATATACTCAAGAGATCATTTCTTTACACTTTCATTCATGTCTAATAATGTTCATTTGTTAGAATATGTTGTGTTTGTGATATTTAGAAGATGGCATTATCCCAATTCAGTTCATTCTAATTCAGTCCATATCAGTTAAGGTTAAATACATCATGGTTTTAAATTATTTTTTGTTGACAGACAATGGATTGAGAATTTAGAATTTAAAAATGCTACAAAATAGGCCAAGAGTCTCTTACACCCCTGTCAAATGAACAGGTTTGATTACTTTAGTCATTTCTATGAGTACAAATCTTAGGGGCAGTTTCCCGGACAGGGCTTAAGTCCTAGACTAAAATGCATATTTGATCTTTCTTAACTAGAAACAACTTTCACTGACATATCTTTAAGTATATCAGTGCCATTGTTTCATCTCAGTAATGGTTTTTTGTAAGACATGTTTGTAAAAAATCAGGCCTAGTCCTGATTTAATCTAAGTCCCGGCCCTGGAAAACCGCCCTTAATGTTTAAGCATATAATGATATCGATATTTATTGCTTCTAAAATGTATAGTAACAGTTTAGACAGGACCCTTTTTCTATTCTAACATGAAAAATGTCTGTGTATAAGGAAAGGTTCCAAAAAAGAAATGACTGATTGAGTCAGTGTGGAAGAACTTGACTGATGTCACTCACATCTGAACACCTCTGCTGTGACTTTAAATGCAAACTTTTGAGCCAAAAGCTCATCATTACAAACACAGTGATAGGAAGACATATTTCAAGTACATATTAGTTTCAGACACTTCCAAAATGTGGCAACAAAGATGTAATTCATGTATTTACAAATTGTATTTCCATTTTCGTGGTAACAGTTTTGGAAGTGTCCCTAAAACGACAACATGTACGAAATATGTACAAGTCACTGTCAGTCAGAATCAGTCATTTCCTTTGAACCTTTCCTTATACACAGACATTTTCATGTTAGAATAGAAAAGGGTCCTGTCTAAAACTGTTACTATACATTTAGAAGCACACAGTTCCATAGAATATCATTATATGCTTAAACATTTTGTACTCATGGAAATGACTAAAGTAATCAAACCTTTTCTATTAGAAGGAGGTGACCCAATACTTTGGCAATATAGTGTACATCTTTAAATGTAGAATCTACCTAGAAATAATAATGACATGTATTATGAAAACACCTTAAGATGCAAGATATTATTTGAGATGAATGAGCACCTTCCCAGAACTGTGAAATATAACTGCATCAAAATAAATGTACAGCAATATTAAGAACCATGATTATTGATATAATACAACAAATACATACTGTAAAAATAATTATTGTAGTATTCAGTTGGCACTTATTCATAGTAGATGGTGTTTTGTACCTGTTTAACATTTTACCTGAGGGACCAGTGTAAACTCACCGCCTCCCTATCTCGTATTTTGAATGTGAGAATTTAGGTTATCAAAAAGGCTATATACAACCACCTGTGGTAACACACTCTCTCTTCTATATGTACACTGCAAACCCTCTATAAATACTCCCTTTTACAAGAACACTATAGGAAATATACGTTTATACTAAATATCACTTTGTACTCATGCACTGCTTCCCCAAATCTGTTTGCACAATCTCTTAATAACAAGCTCAACTTGTAATTGGACTTGTATTGTTATTGTTAACTGTAAGTATGTTAACTGTATGTTTAATAGTACACTGTGTGTATTGTGTATATGTATGTGTATATTACACATTGTCATCTGTATAAATCTATATGTATGTAATGGTACTGTCTATATGTCACTGTCTCTGCACTGTCTGGAGCACGCTCCTTTTACTCACCTAGGCACAGGTGCTGTGGTGATGTGACAACAAAGGTGATTTGATTTAATTTAATTTGATTTGATTTGACAATTCAATACAATTGCAGGTGGAGCAGAAACAATGTTCTCCAGAAACAGAGCTGTTAGCTTTCTCCAGTAAAACATACATCACCAATAAGAATTTAATTTTATATGAAATCCTTTATACATAAAGAACATATATTCATTATTGAATAGTATGAAAATCATTTAAAACAATGTCAAGTAATATCCCTTTCCTGTCATTATTCTATATGTAAAATCTATGGGAGAAAAGTTATGTTTCATTCATTCATTTTCATGTGGATTAATTTACATGTAGTGGCTGCAGCATGTTAATCGTGATAGATCTGCTTTAATAAGAAAACATGTGCCTTTTACATAGAGATCTCTCTGTAACCAGCAACAGAACTGGGGATATGACCAACTGGCTGTGACGCAACAGCATCAACACTACACATGTTCGACTTCATTTGGAGCTGCGCAGATCGAAAGCACGCGATGGCGTCGCAATACCGCGAGATGAAACAGTTCCGTATTCTGGTGAATTGTAATTCTCAAGCGATACTTTTATGTCATATGACGTTCGGGTCTGCGCAGAGCAACAGGAAGACGAATACAGCTGTATTGCGCCTTACTATTTAAACGCTGCTTTATATTTTAGGACGTAAATATACAGCACTGAAAAGTAAACCGATTATAATTGATGTGTTCGTAAGGTGTATGTGCTTTTCTACTCTTCATTTCCGGAACATGTGATCAGCTCCCCGCGTCAGGTCCTCAGGTCATGCCCTTTTAAAGGCATGTTTACATCGTGACAATGTATCCTCCCAGAAACAGTATTTCCCGCTGCAAAGAGATCTACTGCAGGAGGTCTGATAGTAGCAAAGGTGAGTTCCGATTTAAATTTATGGCAATGAAATTGAAAATATTAAAGTTAGTAAGGTTTTAGTATTGTTAATAATTATTTCATGTTAAGGGTTTTGATCATTTGTCGACTGTATGCTTTTCATAGCATTTTGATGTAAAAATATTTGCTGGATTAGATATGAACGCTTCTTCCGAATTAATCAAAACAGTCGAGTTAATATTTTCATGAGTCACATGTTTCATAATGTGTATAATATATAATCTTGTCAATACTTGATTAGTTACAAATTACAAATGTAACTATGTGTTAAAATTCTGTTTAAATAGCTGTAGTATACTGTGTAAAGTAATTTGTTTTGTTGTTTAATGGTTATCTTAGTATCACTTATAATGCACATTAAAATGGCAGAAATGTACTGATGGGATTTTAACTGTTTTGTTTTTAAACCATAGAAATTTGCATCGTGTTTAAAGGGTATTGTGTAGGCAAAATACCTAACTATTAACTCCATTCCCTTTAAATTAATTTCTATTATCTACTCAGTTATTTTGTTTGTGTTAGTGGAATATGCTTAATCATTGTATTATTTATTTATTTTATGTATTATCTATTTCTTTTCAGTCATTGTATAAATATTGTGTCACCATGCTGGCTGAACATAGAAAAAGACGACGCACTACACCACGTCAGGATGCTGAGCATCACATTGATTGCAAAACTGACAAGGGCTAACTTGTAAGAGAAATTTATCAGTAAATATAAAGGCAAGATATTTCGCAATATTCATTCATATTCCAATTGCCAAAAAAATAATATGAGGTTCACTGGTTGCAGTAAAGCACAGTATAGTATATTTATATATTATATAAATATACTATATAAATTATACAGTGTAGTATATTTACTTATGCAGTAAAAGTTTATGAATTTAAAATATATAGCAGTAATGTTCCTGTAAGCTCTATGATGCAGCCTATATAGGTATTTAAAGTATAATGTAAAGTAAAAACTGCACTGCATACTTATTTAAGTGTGGCTATTAAATATTTTTATCAATAGTTATTAATAGTAAGAACTCTGAAGAAAACAGCTGAACTTAATATATATTTCTCTTTAGGACGTGGAGTTTTCACCACTGAAGCTTTTTTCAGAGGAGATTTTGTTCTTGAATACAGAGGTGAACTTGTGAGTTCGAAGGAAAGTCTTAATAGATCTGAACTTTACAATGACGTTCAGAACACATTCTTGTTTGATTTTCAGTGGCATGGCAAATATTGGTGGTGAGTATAGAATTGTTGTCTTTGTGTAGTAGAGATGCTAAAATATAAATCTATCTAAAAATATCTTATACTTTTATCAATCCCTCCAGGATTTCTATGCGGGGACTTTTGATTTTTGTGGCCCAAAATGACTGATTTTGAAGGATAATAACTTTTAACCATTTCATATCAAATGTAACATCAAATAAAAAATCCAATTAAGGATTAATTTTTAATGTTTTCTATATTTTTATTTAATATAAAAATGTAAAAACACTTTTCATTTACTTTTTGTTTTATGTTCATGTGAGCCAGATAACAGAAGCTATTTCTCAATTTTTAAACACTGCATAAATTAGGCATTAATAATATAAAAAATAAAGCTTGCATGTTTCAGCTGTAATCGTGATTTTATTACACGTTCTAGGCACAGGCAAAAGCGGAACGGTTCTAGAACCATGAGCAACAAAATGTGCGGAATTCTCTTGCTTCAGTGGTCATGTACCATAGAAGCGTCTGCGTGGCGGCGTGCTATCGCGTAGCAGTAGCTGTAAGTCGGGTTTGCAATGATGTTTGTTCACATTCAACGGCGGTGCGTCATGGATGATCGCCACACACCGCATCTACACGTAAAATCTTAAGAAAAATGCAGGCTCGGAAAATATTGGCGGAGTTTGCTTGATTAGCGCTAAATTCTCGATTGCAGAATCCTGGAGGGGCTGTTTTATACAAAATATTAGAATAAACATTTTGGAATAGGTTTTTCATAGTGGAATGAAAAAAGTTTTAGTTTATTACCAAGACAATTTGTATTAAGATATGTATGTACAAGCTATTCTTAGTGGTCATTTTATGTATTTACAGCATGGATGCATCTAAGGAAGATGGATCCTTGGGAAGGCTGGTCAATGATGAGCACAAAATCCTACCTGCAAAATAAGAACAATTGAAGTGAACCAGCAACCTCATCTGTGCCTCTTTGCTGTCAGGAGACATTAAAACAAGGGGAAGAAATAACATACAGTTATGGAGACTCAGACTGGCCTTGGCGAGCCAAGGTAACCAGCATTTCATGAAACCCTGTTCATCCCTTGCTACTTAGTTTTTGTATTTTTATATTGTGTTCCTTATATTTCTCTTCCAATCAGGTCACAGACTCCGAAAGTGATAAAAATACCATCAGCAGTTTGGATTCAGAAATTAGTAAGTTTACATTAAGACTAAGGCTGGCTGCACACTACACGTGTGAGCAGCACGTGAGCAAGGCAGAGCTGCTTGTTGCAATTGGCTGTTGTCCTTTTACACTGTCAGCATTCGCTCCTGCTATGCGAGCCTGTGCTGCTTACACGTGCAGTATAAACGGTCACATCTGAAACCGGCATAAAATGTGTATATCTTACTTGTCCTGGAGCTTTTAAGGTACATGGTCAAACCCAGGTCAGACTGTTAAAACTGTTCTTCATGTGCTATATCAATTTTTTTATATAACATAAACAGATTTATGATTAACAGATTTAAGGTGTCTAGATATCACATTGACTTTTCACATTTACATTTATTCATTTAGACTTACAAGTGACCAGTAACACACTGGTAGTAATTGGGTTTAAGGTGTGTTTTAATCAAGAGCATCTCAGTTGTTTCCTGCTGGTCCTGGGAATTGAACCGCAACCTTCTGGTCACAAATCCTCTAACCAAAAACTCTAACTTCACTAGAACATAACTGGCCATTAAGCAACTCTCTTTCTTTACCAGTCATACTTTATCACTCTATCACTATACAGTATAACACACTCATGTACTTGTGTATTTATGTCTGTTGTAACATTCTTTCCTTATTTACATTTACATTTACTCATTTAGCAGACGCTTTTATCCAAAGTGACTTACAAGTTCGCCATACCAGAAGCACACTGGAGTGATAAGGTGAGGGTGTCTTGGCTCAAGGGCACCAGTTGTTTCCTGCTGAATTACTCGGGAATTGAACCAGCAACTTTCTGGTTGCAAGTCCAACTCTCTAACCACTCAGGCTGTAACTGCCCATTGCCCATTCTTTATTGGAATAAAAGGCTCAAAAGCACATAAGTAAACTGTACAATGGCCATTAAATAATCAGGTGTTAATGTATTAAGGTGTTGAGATAATAACTCGCCGAGGTACAGTTTCACTTTGGTGGCGCCAGTTTCCATTTTGCCGAAGTTCAGTAGAAATTGACTTTGTTCTTGACGGAACGTTAAAAGCTGCACGCTGATTGGCCTTTTGTCGCATAATATTTCTGCCTGTAACGATTGGCTCTTATATTAATCCATATCGAGTAAAGTAATGCCTAGAGCTTATCATACAGCATATCAACGCTATATGTTTATGCGCTTGATTTGATATGCAATTATCGTTTATCGGCACAGCTCTAGTTGTTGAGAATTAATATGTGAACATGATCATCACCTGCTGCCCGAACACCTTAATACATTAACACCTGATTATTTAATGGCCATTGTTACAGTTTACTTTATTGGCACTTTGAGCTTTTATTCCAATTAATTTGAAATTGCCAATTTTTATTTTCAAGGTGTTACAGATCATCCCTCAATCTGATGAGCCCTATTCTGCACCCTGTGCTGTCGCTCTACTTCTATGGAGGACCTATCGCCTCATTGCCTTTCTCCACTCTCCTCATTGGCATCATTACCCTCACTTGACCCTGTTACTGTCACATCATCAACATCCGCTCTTATTGCAGCCCCTCATCCGCTGACCCTGTTTTATCATCATGTTGTCGCTCCTGTGCAGCCTTCATCTACCTGCCCTGGTACGCATCATGCCCTAGCTCCTGTACAGCTTCATCACCTGACCCTGGGTACCGCCATCATCTCCTCCGGCTCCTGTGCGGCCCCTTCACATCACCTGACCTCTGTTACTGTCACATCATCAACCTCCGCTCCTGTGCAGCCTTCATCCACCTGACCCTAGTTACTGTCACATCATCAACATCCGGCTCCTGTACGTATGTCACCTGCCCGTTTTCATTCGCATCCATGTTTCATCCCCAGCTGCTGTACGTATTCATCTCCTGCTCCGGGTACTGTCACGCATCATCTTCATCGGCTCTGTGCAGTAGCTTCATGCTGACCCTGTTACTGTCCACATCATCAACATTTGGCGCCTGTGCAGCCTTTCATCACCTCCGACCCTGGTACTGTCACATCGCCTTCATCCCGGCTCTGTACGGCCTTCATCACCTGGACCCTGTTACTGCCACATCATCAACATCCAGCCTTGTGCAGCCTTCACCTGCACTGGTGCTGCCACATCATCTCCCTCCCACATCTGGCCCTAGCCTCCACCTACCCTGAATTTGCTGCCTGTCATCATCCGGCTCCTGTGCGGCCTTCATCACCTGACCCTGGGTACTGCCATCATCCAACGGTGGCTCCTGTGCAGCCTTCATCACCTGACCCTGGTACTGCCACATCATCTCCCTCCCGGCTCCTGGGCCCATTTGTCACCTGCCCTGGTGCGCCGTACATCAACGGTAGTCTCTTGTGTGCTAAATGCTGAACCCTGTTACTGTCACATCACATCAACATCCGCTCCTGTGCAGCCTTCATCACTGACCCTGGTACTGTCCGCATCATCCAACATTGGCTCCTGTGCGGCCTTCATCACCTGACCACCTGTTACTGTCCACATCATCCCAGCATTGGCTCCTGTGCGGCCTTCTTCATCACCCTGCCCCCTGGTACTGTCACATCATCTCCCTCCCGCTCATGTGCAGCCTTCATCACCTGCCCTGGTACTGTACATCATCAACTTATTGGCTCTTGTGCAGCCTTCATCACCCTGACCCTGTTACTGTCACATCATCAACATTGCCCTGTGCAGCCTTCATCACCTGACCCCTGGTACTGTCACATCATCACCGCCAATTCCCAGCAGCCTTCATGCAGCCTTCATCACCTGTTACTGTCACATCATCAACATCCGCTCCTGTGCAGCCTTCATCACCTGGTACTGTCACATCATCTTCATCTCCTGTGCAGCCTTCATCACCTGGTACTGTCACATCATCAACATCCCTCCTGTGCAGCCTTCATCACCTGTTACTGTCACATCATCAACATCCGCTCCTGTGCAGCCTTCATCACCTGGTACTGTCACATCATCTTCATCCGCTCCTGTGCAGCCTTCATCACCTGTTACTGTCACATCATCAACATCCGCTCCTGTGCAGCCTTCATCACCTGTTACTGTCACATCATCAACATCCGCTCCTGTGCAGCCTTCATCACCTGGTACTGTCACATCATCTTCATCCGCTCCTGTGCAGCCTTCATCACCTGTTACTGTCACATCATCAACATCCGCTCCTGTGCAGCCTTCATCACCTGTTACTGTCACATCATCAACATCCGCTCCTGTGCAGCCTTCATCACCTGTTACTGTCACATCATCAACATCCGCTCCTGTGCAGCCTTCATCACCTGGTACTGTCACATCATCAACATCCGCTCCTGTGCAGCCTTCATCACCTGGTACTGTCACATCATCAACATCCGCTCCTGTGCAGCCTTCATCACCTGGTACTGTCACATCATCAACATCCGCTCCTGTGCAGCCTTCATCACCTGGTACTGTCACATCATCAACATCCGCTCCTGTGCAGCCTTCATCACCTGTTACTGTCACATCATCAACATCCGCTCCTGTGCAGCCTTCATCACCTGTTACTGTCATCATCAACATCCGCTCCTGTGCAGCCTTCATCACCTGGTACTGTCACATCATCAACATCCGTCCTGTGCAGCCTTCATCACCTGGTACTGTCACATCATCAACATCCGCTCCTGTGCAGCCTTCATCACCTGGTACTGTCACATCATCAACATCCGCTCCTGTGCAGCCTTCATCACCTGCCCCTGGTACTGTCACATCATCAACATCCGCTCCTGTGCAGCCTTCATCACCTGTTACTGTCACATCATCAACATCCGCCCTGTGTCACCTGTTACTGTCACATCATCAACATCCGCTCCTGTGCAGCCTTCATCACCTGTTACTGTCACATCATCAACATCCGCTCCTGTGCAGCCTTCATCACCTGGTACTGTCACATCATCAACATCCGCTCCTGTGCAGCCTTCATCACCTGGTACTGTCACATCATCAACATCCGCTCCTGTGCAGCCTTCATCACCTGTTACTGTCACATCATCTTCATCTGCTCCTGTGCAGCCTTCATCACCTGGTACTGTCACATCATCAACATCCGCCTGTGCAGCCTTCATCACCTGGTACTGTCACATCATCTTCATCCGCTCCTGTGCAGCCTTCATCACCTGTTACTGTCACATCATCAACATCCGGTGCAGCCTTCATCACCTGGTACTGTCACATCATCTTCATCCGTCCTGTGCAGCCTTCATCACCTGTTACTGTCACATCATCAACATCTGCTCTTGTGCAGCCTTCATCACCTGTTACTGTCACATCATCAACATCCGCCTGTGCAGCCTTCATCACCTGGTACTGTCACATCATCTTCATCCGCTCCTGTGCAGCCTTCATCACCTGGTACTGTCACATCATCAACATCCGCTCCTGTGCAGCCTTCATCACCTGTTACTGTCACATCATCAACATCCGCTCCTGTGCAGCCTTCATCACCTGTTACTGTCACATCATCAACATCCGTCCTGTGCAGCCTTCATCACCTGTTACTGTCACATCATCAACATCCGCTCCTGTGCAGCCTTCATCACCTGTTAATGTCACATCATCAACATCCGCTCCTGTGCAGCCTTCATCACCTGTTACTGTCACATCATCTTCATCCGCTCCTGTGCAGCCTTCATCACCTGGTACTGTCACATCATCTTCATCTGCTCTTGTGCAGCCTTCATCACCTGTTACTGTCACATCATCAACATCCGCTCCTGTGCAGCCTTCATCACCTGGTACTGTCACATCATCTTCATCTGCTCTTGTGCAGCCTTCATCACCTGGTACTGTCACATCATCTTCATCTGCTCTTGTGCAGCCTTCATCACCTGTTACTGTCACATCATCAACATCCGCTCCTGTGCAGCCTTCATCACCTGGTACTGTCACATCATCTTCATCTGCTCTTGTGCAGCCTTCATCACCTGGTACTGTCACATCATCAACATCCGCTCCTGTGCAGCCTTCATCACCTGTTAATGTCACATCATCAACATCCGCTCCTGTGCAGCCTTCATCACCTGTTACTGTCACATCATCTTCATCCGCTCCTGTGCAGCCTTCATCACCTGTTACTGTCACATCATCAACATCCGCTCCTGTGCAGCCTTCATCACCTGTTACTGTCACATCATCAACATCCGCTCCTGTGCAGCCTTCATCACCTGTTACTGTCACATCATCAACATCCGCTCCTGTGCAGCCTTCATCACCTGGTACTGTCACATCATCTTCATCTGCTCTTGTGCAGCCTTCATCACCTGGTACTGTCACATCATCTTCATCTGCTCTTGTGCAGCCTTCATCACCTGGTACTGTCACATCATCAATCCTGTGCAGCCTTCATCACCTGGTACTGTCACATCATCTTCATCTGCTCTTGTGCAGCCTTCATCACCTGGTACTGTCACATCATCTTCATCTGCTCTTGTGCAGCCTTCATCACCTGACCCTTTGCCCAGTGATGCATCCAGCGACTTACCTCAGTCAACAACAACAGCAGACGCTGATCAACCAGCTGTTTCACAGGAACATCAAGGTAGAAAAATATGTAAACTATACTAACAACAATAATTACCATGAATTACTCAATACGTTATCTACAGGCATCAGTAACCAGTTGTTCAAAATAAAATATCTACACAGGAAGACTGTGTTAATTTGGTTATCATTCATTGACTTTAGTTGATAATAAGATTTGCTTTTTTAAATTTTTTTGTAGGTTCATCAAACCCTTCAAAAAGAAAATGGGAGGACTTTGAGGTAAAAGCAGTTGAAAAACATATGATGAACTTCATAAAGACATGCAAAGTTCCTGGTAAGCAAGACTGTGAGAGATGCATTAAAGCAGAGCCAGAAGCTTTAAAGGAACGAACATGGACTGGTGTGAAAAATTATGTGCGGAACAGGATCACAACTTTAAAAAAAGAGGTGGATTATAGAGGGTGGGAAAAACACTACATACAAAAGAAAGAGGGAGGAGTGTAAGTAAAGGGAAGAAAGAGGGAGGAGTGTAAGTAAAGGGGAAGAAAAGAAAGAGGGAGGAGTGCAAGTAAAGGGGAAAAAATTATTTTCAAGTTTAAGATGTGTTAAACACATTTGTTTTGTGTCTGTTTATAAAATGTTTTGTTTAACTAATATGCACTTCAAAAGAAATGTGTTTACTGTTGTTCAGTATGCCAGAAAGTGGTATTGTTAAGTGCCTAACTATTTGGACATTGTAGCATGCCTTTGCATGTTAAATAAATGGTCCGGATGTCATTACTGCTTGTATTTCTTCATTAACTAATTTAAAAAAGGTTCAGTTGCAACAAAACTGATGATTGGATGATTGTCTAATATATTCTAGTTGTGTATCGCCAGAGTCCCCAAAGGGACATTAAAGTGGAGTTTGTGTATCGCCAGAGTCCCCAAAGGGACATTAAAGTGGAGTTTGTGTATCGCCAGAGTCCCCAAAGGGACATTAAAGTGGAGTTTGTGTATCGCCAGAGTCCCCAAAGGGACATTAAAGTGGAGTTTGTGTATCGCCAGAGTCCCCAAAGGGACATTAAAGTGGAGTTTGTGTATCGCCAGAGTCCCCAAAGGGACATTAAAGTGGAGTTTGTGTATCCAGAGTCCCCAAAGGGACATTAAAGTGGAGTTTGTGTATCGCCAGAGTCCCCAAAGGGACATTAAAGTGGAGTTTGTGTATCACCAGAGTCCCCAAAGGGACATTAAAGTGGAGTTTGTGTATCACCAGAGTCCCCAAAGGGACATTAAAGTGGAGTTTGTGTATCACCAGAGCCCCAAAGTAACAATAATAGTTTGTGTTTCACGACTGTATTTCAAACATGACACTTAACATGGCACTTTTCACAATCATCATGCTATACAGAGAATCATGCCTTAAATGTTTTAGGGATAGTGTGTGCATTTAATACTAAATTAACTAGAGGGTTGCTGACAATTGCAATGACAATGATTCTCTACAATAGAGACACTTGTTTTCAAGGTATTCAATTCTTGTATCTTGTTTTATAGCCAGTAGTCTTGTTATGGTAAATTATGTTTATCTTCAAGAAGTCTTAAAAATGTAGCACAACCAGAGATTGTGTATCACCATAGTCCTCAAAGTTCTACTTGATCAGAGTTTGTGTTTGTCCCCAAAGTGGACATAAAAATAATGTCCCCAAAGTGAAGGCAAAAGTCAGGTCTCTAAAGAAGCTTTTAATTGACAATATCAAGTGATATTCGTACTGTGGGCTTCATTTGTAGTGCAGTCATATCTTTCTTTTGTCTCTAGACCCTTCAGAAAGGGATGTACCCAAAGGTAGGGTGTTTTGTCATAGGTCCTTATTAGGGAGATAAGTAGGTATGTGTGTGTGT
>CM032797.1:19479817-19492017 GCA_019155185.1 Beaufortia kweichowensis | reverse complement strand
TGTGTTAGTGTGTATGTGTGTGTGTGTGTGTGTGTGTGTGTGTGTGTGTCTGTGTGTGTGTGTATGTGTCTGTGTGTGTGTGTGTGTGTGTGTGTGAATGCAGACCTGTAATCCGTGTGTGTGTGTGTGTGTGTGTGTGTGTGTCGCGGTGTGTGTGTGTCTGTATCTGTGTGTGTGTGTGTGTGTGTGTGTGTGTGTGTCTGTGTGTGTGTGTGTGTGTGTGTCTGTGTGTGTGTGTGTGTGTGTCTGTATCTGTCTGTGTGTGTGTGTCTGTGTGTGTGTGTGTGTGTGTATGTGTGTATGTGTGTGTGTGTGTGTGTGTGTGTGTGTGTGTGTGTGTGTGTGTGTGTGTGTGTGTGTGTGTGTGAATATTTCACACAAACACTTGGGTGGGCCAGAGATCCACAGCTGCTGTGAAGACCACAGACTCACACATTCAGTCTTTACATTTCAATTCAATCTGCTTAAACCCTGTTATGAAAACACGAGGTACAGTGAGCTCGCACTACACAAATGTTGATCTCTTCCAGCCAATTAATCACACTGCTGGTGTTAAACCGTTACACATTACAGAAATGTCCCATCGTCCAGCGCGGGTATCAGATTGTTATACTATGGTATTGCAGAGTGCTTTAAAGTGTCAGCAAGAGGACATGACTGTGCTGTTATTCATTTTCTGCTGTGTGTGAATGATGTTTTCTTCTCTTATTTTTGCTCCTACCAAGAGGCGTTTGGAGGCGCTCTCTACATTCATTCGTCTGGAAATAAAGGCAAGCTATCATCTATGCGATCGATCTGCTTACACATGGGGAAGCCCAAGATATACCTTACCTCCAAAACCAGATGAATCTGGAGGTCTGTCACGAATACCAGCATGTGTGGACAGAGCTGAAGCACTGAACCCATCAGTTCACACCCACCTCCAGCCCTTATCACCTGCATCACATCCTCTCATCTCCAGCTGAGGAGGTGGGCTTCGCTCCTTCAGGAAGGTATGATCGCTTTTGTTCCTTCCTTGACTTATATTCATTGATTCATACTGAACCGCTCACTGAATTGGTCACAGCCACGGCTGTGCGTTTTGACTCATGATGATATTAGGGGGATTTTCTCAGTTCAGTGAAAGGCTGAATGTTCTGTAGCGTGTCGCCTCGCTGTCTGCTGTCTACATGCGCTGATATCTTCATTAGCTACTACGATTTAAAAAGAAAAAAATCTAGTTTTCATCACACTGATATCATTCAGATGCTTTAAATCCCCATGTGAGTCTCTCTTAAAGTTTATAAAGCATTTGTTTGTGTTTAAATCATGATTTTTCATAGTCAGATAAAGTGTGTTTTCAGAATTGTCACATTCATAACAGTTCATATTCCTCATAAATAAACACATGAAGATTAGCAATAAAATAGCTATTTGATGTTCTTTGTAGATTCACCTCTGGTTTGTGGGGCATTTTAATTCACAGAAATCACAGACACAGTATTTTGCCCCTCTCACAAAACGTGTGTTTTTTGTCACATGAATATTTCCATTTTTAAATAGATAACTCTAAAAGCTTGAATAAGGCTACAGTGGTGCTAAACTTATATGATACTTCGCATAAAGTCACAAATCACACAGATATCTGGTGAAATCAAGGACGTTTATTAATACCTGCAGAGACACACTTGTGATTTTCTTCTTCATTTCTTAAAAATGACCACCGGCATATCAACTACAATAAAATACATCTTAATCTTTCCATGTATTAAAAAACTCACAGACACATTCATGATTGTCTTTCTGTTTAACACCTGCATCAAATTTCATTTTCATTTCCTACAAAACTGACCAAAACAAAGCAAAGTGGCCATTTAACTCGATGTTTTGAAAATAGAAGTTGAAATGCAGCAGTCATTGTGTTTCTGAGCTGTTTTTTGAAGACTTAAGCCTGTAGTCAGATGGTGTTAATCTCCAGACAGTGAAGATCGGCCAGAGAGAGAGAGAGAGAGAGAGAGAGAGAGAGACAGAAAGAGAGAGAGAGACAGAGAGAGAGAGAGACAGAGAGAGAGAGACAGAGAGGAGAGAGAGAGAGACAGAGAGAGAGAGAGAGAGAGAGAGAGAGAGACAGAGAGACAGAGAGAGAGGAGGAGGAGAGAGACAGAAAGACAGAGACGAGACAGAGAGAGAGAGATGAGAGAGAGACAGACAGAGAGAGAGAGAGAGGAGAGAGAGAGAGGGAGAGAGAGATATACAGAAAGAGAGAGAGAGAGAGAGAGTGACAGAGAGAGAGAGGGAGAGAGAGAGAGACAGACAGGGAGACGGGAGAGCGAGAGAGAGACAGAGCCACTGAGAGACAGATTTAGAGAGAGAAAGACAGAGCCAGAGAGAGAGAGAGGTGAGTGAGAGAGAGAGAGGAGACATGAGGGGCTCAGAGGCATGGACACGTATCAACAAGCCACCTGAAGAGATTTAGAGGAGTGTTTATGGGTGGAGGCAGAGGAGAGAGAGAGAGAGAGAGAGAGAGACATCCTCTGGTTATCAGCTATCTCTTTCTCATCTCTGTGCTGTGATGTCTTTTCTTTATGTCTGTCTCAACACATTCACATCTCTTGTTTTGCCTTCAGTTTTATTATGTATTAGGTAACTATCACTGTTACTGTTAATTGATTCATTGTAGGGAATCGATTCAGTTGCTCAGTATGTTTCTCTCAAATTATTTTAGAAATAAAAACAATGAGCGAGACAATTAGTTTAACCCTATGATGTCACATTCGAGAGTTTGTATTGTTGATCTCTTCTGAAACTCTAATGACAGAGATATTTGTGAGATTTCTGTCTCTTTCTCAGAGATGAGTACATTGATGTTATTACGCCATTTCAAAGTGGAGTTTGCATCAGATGATTGACATGCAATAGATTCATTGATAAGGTTATAATGATCTCATGAAGAGATTACACATGTTCACTTTTATATTTATGGTTTTAAATCAAGTGATTTATAGCCAGTTCTCTTAGAGCGCCATAACATTTCATCAGACACCATGCCTTTATCTCAATAACATGAAATGAACAGAGTGGAATGTAACTGTATTCTGTCTTTCTCTCTCTCTCTCTGTCTCTCTCTCTCTCTCTGTCTCTCTGTCTCTCTCTCTCTCTCTGCCCTCTCTCTCTCTCTCTCTCTCTCTCTCTCTCTCTCTCTCTCTCTCTCTCTCTCTTCTCTCTCTCGTCTCTCTCTCTCTCTCTCTCTCTCCCTCTGTCTCTCTCTCTCTCTCTGTCTCCTCTCTCTTTCTGTCTGTCTGTCTGTATCTCTCTCTCTGTCTCTCTCTCTGACACCTCTAAATCTCCCCGCTGTCTCACTCTCTCTCTCTCTCTCTCTCTTTTGTCTCTCTCCTCTCTCTCTCTCTCTCTCTTTTGTCTCCTCTCCTCTCGCGCAGCGGTCTCTCTCTCTCTCTGTTGTCTTGGTTGTGGTATCTCTTCTTCTCTTTGAACCTAGGCTCGGCTGTTCTGCTTGAGTTGTCCAGGAGGTGGTTCTGTTTGTTTGAACAATACTGGAAACACACCTGCAGGGTGGGAGGGTCGGGGGCAGGAGTCAGGTTTAAGCCGCGGTGAGGCGCAGACCAAGAGAGCTCCACGCAGGTGCTGAGATACTTTTCAGACGCTGACTTACCTGTCACTCAACCTGTTGCCTTTGATTGGAACTGAGCGTTTCAACCGTTTCCTGTAACGAGCTTAACATTCCATCAGGCCAGCCTCGCTCAGCCAAACATTAAAGAGAAAGGAAATGAGCCGAGGCGGTAAGCAGCCAGTAGTTTCAACGTCTGACTTAGGAAATGATGCTGTAGCTCTCTGGAGATTAACGAGCTTTGTGTCCTGTTGACCTCACTAATGGTTATCTCCGATGAGCAAACATCACTGGAGTGGCATTTCACTCACGTTTGCTGAGGGAATAAAGAGGCGTTCAAAAAACTGATTCTTTTCTGCTTTACAAAACAAATGAATGCAAAATCTATTTCTCACATCTTAATTTGTTGGAGCAGAAACGGATGTTTTAACTTGTTTTTGTTATTATGTCGGTTGTGTTTGTGCTGCTTTTTAGTAAAGCACATTTAAATTTGGTTTTAGCAAGTTTTAGAAAAACAAACATAAACATCTGTAGACCGTTCCAGAAAACCCAACGGAAGTTCATCAATGTAAAATGCATTCTGTTGAGAATTCTAAACATTGATATCTAACATTGATATATTTAGTCTGGCTCTTAATCTTGTAGCTCTTTTACACTAAACTACTAACCATAAGCATATATATTAGAGCTGAAATAACATTAAAAAGGAAAAAAGAAAAGAATGGGTAGAAGTTCCTAAATGTGTTTTACTGTTACGAGCTTATAGGTTTTCTTTAAATGACTAAAAGGCAGTTATAAATAAGACAGATTGAAATACAAGTGTAGAGCTATGAAATTAATCAGGATATATGAGCAATTCCAGCGTTATTGACAGGACATTTTCAATCAAAACTTGAAATTCCCACTAAATGTATTTATTGTCCATATATTTAATAATCTGTTTATATTTTACTAAAGTCCTGTTAATAGAGTCCAACATAAAAATGTCAGTCTATGCACGAGTTAATTATTTAAAAAAATGGAAATATACACGTTGTTATGACAGAAAGAACACTGCAGCAGAGAGGAAACATACTTCGTAGGATTTCTGAATTAAAATACACAAAAGCAGAAGCAATAATACCCAACAAATGAAGAAGAGATGAGTCTTTAAAGAACATCAAATAGTTATTTTATTATAATGTTCATGTGTTCATATATGAGGAATATGAACTGTTATGAATGTGATAATTCTGAAAACACACTTTATCTGACTATGAAAAATCATGATTTAAACACAAACAAATGCTTTATAAACTTCCTCACATGAGGATTTAAACCATCTGAACTATCAGTATGATGAAAACCTTTGAGAAAAACTTGATTTTGTTAAGAGACTTCTGGAGGAAAGATTACTGTAGTCTTTCTTTCCTTGAGCAAAACTATCCACTTTATTGCTGTCTATGAGAAATATTGCTGTGATGTGATTGGTGATTTCTCGTGTGTACATCATACATGCAGCTGCAGTAAATGTAGAATGAGACGGAGGCGAGTCTATCAGCATGTGACCGTCAGCAGCTGATAAACGTTAATCAATCTGTGTCTGAATGACAACATGTTCTCAGATACAGAGAACAGAGAGAACAGAGTCTCAATGTCCTAAGCTGAGATACAGCACATCTTCACACCAGCTGCATCATACTTGAATGCTACTGGGTCGGAGGTACTGTGAATGATCATGTATGATTGTGTTCTCCAGCAGAGATTTACGCTCACAGTGATTTTTATTCTGAATGATTGTCTATCCCTGAGTGTCATATTTGAAGAAAATTAAAAATAAACCTACATTAGTCAGCTGTGGCCATGTGAACAGTATTTTTTGTAAAGCGTAATTTTGGGGGCACGTTGTTTTGCTTTTATTTATTTTTTTATACAGTATAAGACAGTATCAAACAAACACAGTATTTTATTTTTGGTATGTTAACTTTTTCATTTGTTAATCTTTATATTGTGACAACATACCCCGAGCGGACTTTACAAAAATGAAGACAATCTGAGAAATACTGACTATAGTAAAATGAGATTAAATTAGGACAGGTAAACTGTAAAGTTGAATGTTTTTGGATGAATAAGTATCACATTAAAAACAATATACATTTAGCCTGATTTAAAGTGTACAGCATTTATATATTATGCTAGTATTAGTTGTACTCCTTTTATTATGGGTTTAATAATACATTTAAATGCTATTAAGATTGAATCAATAAATAGTGAAATATTAATGTGTGAGTGTGATTGAGAATAATGAAAATGACAAACATTTTAAAAGTTCAAATGCATTATAGAAATGAAAATGTTTTATTTAAAACTGTCAATGCAAGTCATTAATCCTAAAAGAAGTTTAATAAAATGCAGCGTTGTGAGAGACACGCTGTTAAATCTTTAATACACAAACACAATTGTGCTTATCTGAAAATCTTGTTGAAAAAATGTTTATTTTTCTTCTCACTTTTCACCTGTTGTGTTTATTAAGTGAAATGTGTGTTTTTGTTTGTGTTAGATAGTGTGTGTTTATGTGTTCTTTTAGGTTTTGTATTTTGAAAATAAATCCTTATCTGTTTACTAGTAACTAGAAATGGAAACCGAGTGGATGTGTTGTGTTAAGTTTTATGGCAGTATGTTATAAAAATAGCTGTGTGTTGTATAGCGGTGTGAGTCTGCTGATAATGTCGCTGTAGGAATGATAAATATGTGTGTTGTGTCTACTGAAGAACAATAATCTTACCTGATGCTTCTCGCTTTCAAAACACAAACCTACTGCTACACATCAAAATGTGTGTGAGACCTAAACAACATCTAAAGAGTAAAAAACATTCTTATTTGATTTATTTTTATTTATTCTTTAAGTGCAAAAAAATGGAAACGTAAAGGCTTAATGGGGCTTTGTGTGTGTTTGATTTGTTTAGTATAATTAAACATCTTTACTTATTCCCTAACATAACCACAGTTACCATAGTAAATACCACAGTTATTATTACTACAATAAATCTGTCATTTGTCATAAGACAGAACATTCACCAAAAAATAACAAACTGGGATTGATGACATTTCATAAAATGACTGAATGATTCTGAAAGCTTCTCGCTCTGTTTTTAGCTTTAGAGGATTGTTCTGTCTCCCGTATCTAACAGAAGCATTATAGTGTCTGTGGTTTTGTTGCTGTGAGGGTGCTCTCACACACACACAGAGAGAGAGAGACACAGAGAGACAGAGAGGGAGAGAGAGAGAGACAGAGAGAGAAAGAGACAGAGAGAGAGAGAGAGAGAGAGAGAGAGACAGAGACAGAGAGAGACAGAGAGACTTTTTTTGACTTTTCAAAACACTTTAATTTATAACTATTAAAACATAAAAACAAAAAACATTAAACAATACTCTTTTTTTTTTAATACATTACCAGTTAAATACAAAATTTTCTGAATCATATATAGTCACCAATGCTTCTCCAAATCCCCATCTCCATTCAAAATAACGGATATTATTAGTATGTTGATATCGTTTGTATTCCAAATCATCCACCCGTGATTCAATCTATAGACTTAAAAGTTTGTTATTAACACACACATCCTCATCAGCCTTTTTACATTTATGTGACTTTAAAATCATGAGTTTTGTTTGCACCTATCTAAAAATTAGCAAGTGTACATTGGTCGCCAAGCAAGATCTCTCTGGTATCTGCAACGGTAAAAATGAACAATCTGCTATTGGAATGAGAATCCAAATTTACAATAACTTGTTCCAACAATTCAAATAGCGATTTGGAGCCTATCACATTCCCAAAACATATGAAAGACAGAATCAAAACATTACAAAAGGGACATTTTGGTACATAGTCTTATTGATTTTTGGAAACATATGAATTTGATGCTATGATGCAATGTAGTATCCTCCATTGGATATCTCCACATCTCTTTGAGATAGGAGGTTTATACAATAATCTCCATGGCCGGATGTACGTCATCTGATATAGAAAGACACGACCTCCATTTACAGTATCTGGTCTTTCCTTCCAATTTACTTTAAATGTACAGATTCTCACACCAACATATAATATAATGCTTTTCTCAATGCAATGGAAAACCAAATCTCCATAACCCTTCAACAGATTTGTCTGAGACCATGTCATCTAAATTCCATCCCTTGACAGCCACTTGTGACCTCAGGAAATGCCTGAGGAATAAGACCTTATTAAAAACATCATTAATAAATAGATTAAAGGAAGTCAGAGGAAAAAAGAATCCTAAGTTTTTTTTAACTAAGCTTCTATAACTCTAACTGAACCAACTAGCCTCTCAACCCAATCTCATGACAGTTCTCACTGTCCTTTCCCAAATTCAATCAGATCATAACTCTGGTCAAACCAGCATTCATTAATTGCATAATCAGATGTAATGATACTTGAGATGATGTTTCAAGAGGGGATTAAAAAGGGGTTCCACCACACCATAATGCTCGACCTCTTGTCTTACCAGTTTAAACAAATCCCATGGTTGATTACTGATAAATAAAAATTAAAAGGCAAATGATGCTTACCTTAGTCAAAGGTTTGTGCATTAAAAACAACTGTTTATCAGAGAGAAACCCTGAAAGATGCCTCAGTAACTCTAGTCCAACAGTAACCCAGGGCACTTGGTCAGAACAATACAGAATTTTTGTAGCGTTTGTAGCCTCATTGCCAATATTTTAGATTCCAAATGAATCAATCCTTGACCTCCTTCTGCTACAGGAAGATACAGAACTCCTGGAGGAAGCCAATGACAACCATTCCAAAAAATTTACAAATGCTTTTGAATGTCAATAAGTAGTTGTTTAGGAGGGACTAAAACAGTGAGTTTATGCCACATCATCAAGCTGCCAAGTTGTTAATAACTAGAACTCTTCCTCTATAAGAAAGATGTGGAAGAATCCATCGCCATTTTTGTAATCTAAGGGTTACTTTGTCAACTAGTCCATTCCAGTTCTTCTCTGTATAGCTCTCTGTTCCAAAATATACCCCAAGCATTTTGAAACCATCACGGGCCCAAACACATTGCTGTGGTAATTTAGGAGTTCTACATTTTCAGTCTCCCAAAGAAAGGAAGCACATTTTCCCAGTTTACACATGCAGATGGAAGCTTTCTGATATTTATCTAGGAAGATATCAGTTTTGTAATATCTTCAAGTGTTTTTATAACTACTGTTATGTCATCTGCAAGCTGTGAGCTTGACTGTATTTATACTAGAGGTCATTGGAAAAACTAAAACCACCTAACTGTTTCCTCAGAGACACTAAAGAGGTTCAATACAAATAGCATATAAAGACCAGAGAGGACGTCCCTGCCTTATTCCCTCTAGTTATAGAGAAAGGCCTGGTGCGTGTACCATTAATCTTTAACTATGCACAGAAAATGTCATTCTCACAACAGACTAAGAGAGAAACAAAATAAGGACTGAAGCCCAAAAGCTTCCAGGGTTTTAAATAAATAGTGATGATCCACCCTGTCAAAAGCTTTTTCCTGATCTAATGAGGAGGAATCCAATATCTGGTATTAAATTTTTGCTACTGTAACCATATCTCTCATTAGAAATAAAATTATCAAAAATTTTTCCTTTTAGGAACACAAAATGTTTGGTCCATATAAGTATTGATGACATATACTTTTTGAGTCTATTATTAGTCAGTGATTTGAAGCAAAATTTTCAGATCCACACAGATTAATGATTGCAGGAATAGCGCCAGTTTTAAACATCCAAGGTCACCCTTCTTGGAATTAAATGTTAAAATGGCTCTCAAGGCTGGCTTAAAAGGCAGGAAATGCCCTCTTGATGCATTACATTAAAAACATCATACAAATCCTTCCTATTAAAGACCAGAAAGATTTGTAAAACTCTACTGTAAGACCATCCAGTCAGGTGATTTTCCAGAAGGCATTCTTGAGCGGTATGTGATATCTCCCACAAAACTTGATATCCGGTTTGTCCAGTTCATCACATTCTTCTTTAGATAATTGCATGATCACTTAAGATGCTCATCAGTTGCATCTTCATCACACATTTCAGAAGTATACCAATCCTCACTAATAAGAGAGCATGTGTTGAATTTCTCTCTCATTTGTAGTCACTTTACAAGGAAGTTTTTCAGTTGATGTAATATCTTTTTGTTCTCTTGGCTTTTTCCAGACCAAAAAAAGGCTGTAGGTCTATCCATATCATTCAGTTGAAAGCCTTGATCTTAAAAAGCTATTTTTTTCTCGTTCCCTCCAATGATTCCTTGAGGAGGTTTATCTTTTGCAATAGAGTCCTCAGAGTTGTGTTATTGCATTTGGTGCTTAGCCCTAAGATGGCTTGTTCAAAGGGACTTATTCTCTCTAACAGAAGCTACATGCGTGTGCAGGCGGTTTGTTGGCATTGTCCATGGGCATGGACTGCAGGCGTTCTCTAACCCAGGTTTGAAAGGATGAACAGACAGGCGTGCAATCCATTAGACATTTGGGAGGCTTGGGAGACTTTGTGGACGGGTGTGGTAGATGCGTGAAAGAGGTGAGAGTGCGGCTATTAAAAACCTGCCTCTGCTGGTTTCTCAACATAGAAGCGGTCCAGTCTCGCTCCTGACATATTATTTGAGTTTGTTTTCAACCATGTATACTGTCTAACTCCAGGAAAAGCCTCTCCACACATCAATCAAATTATAATCATTGATTAACTTTTGTAAACTCTTAGCAGAAGAAGTATGAGGTTCATTGTGATTCCTGTCTAAATCTGGGTTAATAGTGCAATTAAAATCTCCACCAAGAACAAGCATATTTCCTTGAGGACACTGTAATAGAGCATCAGCAAGTATGTTAAAAACAAAATACTCTTGACCGATGTTTGGAGCATACACATTAAAAAGAAAAGTGTGTGTCACCTATTATGATATCCTCTTAAGATCCTACCAGGCATTATCTCAACCATATTTGGTTGGTTATGAATACATGGTGAAAACAGAATGGCAACACCTGCACTAAGGTTTGTTCCATGACTATATACAACACTACCTTTCCAGTCACAAAACACTGCGTTTGATTTTCTTCATCTGTGTGTGTCTCTTGCAAAAAAATCACATCTGCTTGTTTTATTTGCAGAAAATCAAATAGAGCAGCTCTTTTCTTAATGGCGCGACATCCATTAATATTAAAAGTCCCTAAATTTAATGAATTCATAACATAAGAAAGGAGAATGTAATGAATGACTCCAAACATCACTTTACTGATCATGTCCTTATTATTATTTCTTAACAGCTGGTTTTAGTCTTTTTTTAACAGCACATACATGTTTCTTTAGTCTGTATCTCTTTGGTTGATCAAGCTCATCTACTGAAGCTTTTCTCAGAGCCAAAGTACAAGAATCAACAAACAGTTGTAGATCAGGGAAATATTTCTCCAGTTTTGGTCGTTTTTGATTGAAAGTAGCATCAAGGAAATCATTAATCTGTTTTACATCATAATGAGATGCTTTCAATTGAAAATTGGTTTTATCTGCAGAACTTCCTTGTGAACTAATATCATTGAAATCATCCCCAACATCAGATTCCTCACTACCAGAGTGAATGTCTAAAGACTGAGAATCCATCAGTTCATCTGGCCGAGACTAACAGACGTCTGTGTGTCATGAGCGCCTGTGACCCCATGACTCCTCTGAACTCTTCTCAGGGATGACACTATGACTGTCAGCTACAAGCTCATTTATAACTTCACTCACTTTATCCAAAACAACAGTTTCCACATCAATCTTATCACCGCCATCCTGGTTTAGATTCCCCAGGGGAGGAGCGGTTTGCTCCGTCGGTGTTTCAGGCTCAGTTTCATTCTCTCGGTTGGCAGTACAGTTTAACTTAGTGTGACCGAAAGCTCCACACTTAAAACATTTCATTGACTCTGTACTTATAAAAATGGTGTAATTTTTACCCGCCACAGACAATTTCGCTGAAACGTCTAAGATTTGAAACTCGGGATTCAGAATCATCGATGCTTGACGTCTAAATGACATGATGTGTTTAAGATCGGGATTTTTAACACCAAGGGGAATCATCCTAATTGGAGTGACAATTCTACCATATCGGCAAAGTAATCTTTCAATTGAATCAGTTGAAATGAACGGAGGCACATTTGAAAGAGTTACTCTTTTTAAAGGGTTTGACAGCGGTAAAACATGTAAAAACACATCTCCAACAGAGAACCCAGATTGTACTAACTGATTCACCATTGACTCTTCCTTCAGAAAAACAACAACAGCTCTATTCATCCTTGATGCAGACAGAATATTACAAGCACCAACTTCATTGCCAATAGCAACTAAACAGTTTTCAACAGATATCGTCTCATCCGGTAAACATTTACACCCGTGCCGTGCAGTTAATGCACTGAATCCATCAGAATCTACCGGCATTTTCACAACTCCTCTAACTCCACTCACAATACACTATAATATAATAAGAAATAGCAGAAAATGAAAGAGAAAAACTCACTCAATCACACCGCCGCTCACACAAACGCTCCCGCGCTCTACCCAGTCACTCCGCACATGCGCAAACACACAGAGA
>CM032797.1:19458172-19479717 GCA_019155185.1 Beaufortia kweichowensis | reverse complement strand
CACACACACATATACATGATACACATTGTGTGAACAGTACATTTGTATTTAGACATGAGAAATACATATGCATATAATGCTACATTCTACATCTGATTGACAGACAGGATTGTTTTACTGTGAATTTTAAGTAGATATCGCTTGATAATATATTCCATTGTTGTGAATTGTTGAAGTGCTTCATGATGCCACAGAAAACCATTTTTTGTGTATTGTTTCCATAGAGAACCTTCAACACCCACTAAGCATTTCTGTTTCTGAGGGGTGCTGGAGGAAAAGAAAAAGGGATTCTATAAGATTATGCAAGAAAGGCAAGCAAGAAATGCTTCTTTAAGGACCCTGAAAGGTTCTTTACTTGAAAGAACCAAAATGAGTCATTTTTCTATGACATTACAGTGAAGAACCTTTTAAAGCGGCTTAATCTTTAGGGAGGTGTAATCGCGTAGTGAAAATCTGACATTAACATGTTATGATCGCAAAACTCTATCGAAAGTTGCTATTTTTTGTGTCTATCATCATCATCCATGTCAATAATACACCCTGCATGCTGTAGCATCAACACAATCCTTTTCTTCTCTTTCTTAAAAGGAGCGATTAGAGAGTCTATTTTAAGTTCTTCCGTCCAGATGAAACTCTTATTGAAGTTAATGAGCCCATCCATTAGCCATTAGCAGCTTTGGCAAAACGCGTGTTTCCTAGCTTTGATGCTCATTTTCACAGTCTTCTGACTCTTTCACGTCCTGTCTGGATTTCCCTTCAATAACTTCAACACAACACATTTTATTCAGACAATCTTGCGCTTCCTGAATTTTTTGACTCTTATTCAAATGTCCAGTAATTTATAATCCTTATCATTTCATTTATATTTCATGTGTTCACTGTTGCTCTGATCTCTGAAGTCATCAAATCACGTTTATTAAATAGAGGAACACAAATTGCTGAGATGTGATACAGATGTAGTAAAACACTGTCTATGGTTATATATCACGTTGTTAAATAAATATCTATGCTTCTCTGCACTTTCACGGTTGGGGTTAGAAAAGAATTCCTTCAAGGACCCGGTTAGAGATGTGTTTTCAACAAGAACTTGAGAAAATGTCTGTGGATGAAAAAGCGGATCAAAGGCAGCTTCATTTCTGTGATCAAATCAGCCAAAAATAAGTTAGATTTAAAGAGTTGGGGCCGGGGTCCTGGGTCCAGCATTGGGTGGAAGTGAATGTAGTTTTAATTTAGAAAACAAATTGTGAAGCACCTATAAAATTACCCACCCACATCTACAAGAGGAGTCCCAAGATGTCAGGAGGCGCATTAATGTTCCTGAAACTTTAGATTTATCTAACCGAAGCGGTTGAAGCGAGAACCATGACGACCTGTTTCTGCTTCAGTCTTGAATGAGATTCTGCAAAAAGCAGAGAGTTAAAAGAGATGCACCTTGGCGCACCTATTCCAGGTAATAACGTATATCAGACGCTTTAATATTAGCCAGTTCACGTGCTTGCATTCAGAAAGGAGGCAATGAACCAGGGTGGAAGTCCACGACGAGAGAAATGGCCGGCTTTGCTCCGGATGGAAGGCCTTTCTTTAGGCGAACCCTCTAAAATTCATCAAATTGGATCAAGATGACACGAATAATGGACTCAAGCTGGAGCTCAGAGAAAACCAAATGATCCGTGCAACATTTCGTATTTTTCCTCCAACATTCCGATCGCTGACCCACCGTCGAATCTGTGACATCAAAGCCGTGCGTCCTGCGATGTCGCTTGCCTTGATGCGTCCGCAAAACTGTTTTACTTTATAGTATTGGTCTTTGTGGCATTACAAGCGATTTTAACAGTCTAATAATAAAACTTCGATTTTGTGCAGAACGCAATAAAATCCACCGACCATCGGTATATTGCAAAGCATAAGACAAATCAACAATCATCTACATTTACATTTAGTCATTTAGCTGATGCTTTTTATCCAAAGCAACTTACAAATATTAGGAGACAATCAAAACAGGATCATGACAAACTCATCAGCCGATCCGTGATGATCTGCTCCTCACGGCGCAATAACAGAAGCGTGATGTTTCACGAGAGAGAAAGTAAATAGATTTATCTGATCAATGTGTCTGATATCTCTGTTATGAGTCGCTGTCGTATCTCATCAGAAAGATCATCATGAGCTCTTTGTCATGTTTCTGTGGTTTCTAATGAAATTTCCGTCCGGTGTGGAGAACACAAAAGCTCACGGGCTGCTTTTCATTGGTGGCTGTGAAGTCTTTTACGTGATGAGGTCAGCGGGTGTGTTATTACTGAGATGAAAGACTATACTTGTGTTTGGATTCAGCTTCAGGTGGATGACATGGCGTTTTCATTATGGGGGACGCTGATGTAAGCGCTTTTATCCTTAAGGGCAGAACATTTAATATTCCAAAAATCACACTTTTATATTGAAAGAATTATACTTCATAACACTCGATATGAAGATGACAGACTATCTGAGAAGTTCAAAAGTAAAGTCTCATGGTTCATTGCATTTGTTCTCTCTCTCTCTGAATGAATGTGTGTTGTACTTCATGTTTCTATTAGTGTTTCATTCATGAGTGACATCAGAATTCCATGTTAGCCCATTTCACTTTTTGTATTTTATTTTATTTATTTATTTTGTACTGTACTATATTGTTTAAATATTTTGTTCTGTATATCATTACAAAAAGCTTAAAATAAAATAATAATAAAAAAATGAGTAACACCAGAAAGAGAAGAAAACACATGTGTTGATGTGAGATGATCCTTTCAATGACAGATCAGAAAATGAAATATATCACATAGACAGAAACACTTTATGAACACAAACATCCACAGACGCATTACAGCATCAGCAGATTTTATTATTCAGATAGATTCTCTTCACACTGTCATCATGAAAACTAAAAGACTATTCCATGCAAATGTCAATCTTACAATGACAAAATTAAGTTTATATTAAAGGTTTTCATCAATATTAAGTTCATAACACATGTATATTTCCGCTTTTTTAAAATCATTAACTCGTGTAAAGACTGATATTTTACTGATGTCTATTCACAATAAATACATTCTGCGATCATTTATATTTTAAGTTGTGACTGAAAATGTCACGTGCTGAAATTGCCCACAAAATAAACCAAATGAAAGAATTGAAACGAATAAATCTCTGGTGTGTTAAGAGCACGAAAAGAGTTGAGGTGGAAAATGATGAACACTTACTGAATCTGTGAACAGTCGCGTTAAATCGTGACGTAGATTCATGATTTATAATGATGTGTTTTCTCTGTTGATCTTACCGTGTGTTTCCAGCGTGACGTCACCGACAATCCCACAATCCACCGCGAAACACATTACTGACAAATCTCATCCCTTATCAAAACATATTTAACAAATAATCCTTTAATTTATTACCCTAACCATAACTTTAATATTTGATGTTTAATACTGTACAGTTTATTTATGTACAGTGAAAATAATTCACTCTGAAAGACATTTCACAGTAAGTTTGTATTAACATTAGCTTGAACAATATCATTTTTTAGCATCTTTGTTAATGTCAATACAGTTGTTTATAATAGTTCGTTGTGCATTAATAACTAATGTTAACAGATAAAACTTTTGTTAGAAAGAAATTGGCTGAAGCGTCATGCTCTTACCAACTGACCTACAGATAAGAGTTCAATTATAATCTCTAATGCATTAACTAATCTAAACAAATACAACCTTTTAATAAACGTTAAAAGTGCTTCAAAAAACTCGACTTACTGAAAGTTAAAAAGCTACTTAAATGAAAGTTTAAACCTGTTTGTTAGGATAATTAGTCAGATTTTAGCCAGGTCTAAAATTCTTGTAAGATACACACACACACACACACACACACACACAGAGAGAGAGAGACAGAGACAGAGAGAGAGAGAGAGAGAGAGAGAGAGAGAGAGAGACAGACAGAGAGAGAGAGAGAGAGAGAGAGAGAGAGAGAGAGAGAGATGCAGAGAGAGAGACACAGAGAGAGAGACACAGAGAGAGAGAGAGAGAGAGAGAGAGAGGCCTGTAAATGAACTTCCATGCATCAATCATCAGTGGCGTCTAACATGAGAGGTGGGAGGTGCAGAGCTCCATTCAGTCGTCTTGAGCTGGAATAACAGTGAGCATCCTTCTATTGTGAGCATGACGGCCTGCAGTTTTAGCCTGCACATGGACGCATGGAGCGGCTTTAATCAGATATCTGACTTCCTGTGAGATGAAGTACACATCAGAAACAGCGCACTAACCGAAGTGTATTGTGCCGTGAGCGCATCTAAGAAGGAAATGACCTTCGGATGTGGAGCGCATGCCAAAACAATAATGGATGGATGACTTTTACACCCTTCCAGAGTCCCGTGTGGCTCTTTCTCTCTCAATGTTTGTGCATGTGGACAGATTTCATGCACTTTACGCTAAATACTTCCATCACTTACAATTTATGAAGTTCTGTTTTGAATTATAGAGTGTAATACATTCATGCATGTGACAGACAGAAGTGTCTGAAGTCATCACCTTCATCTTCTGCTTTAATAAAATACAACAATGTGGAATGTTTGATCTCTCAAATGGGAGTTAATAAAGATTTATTACATTCACATTCAAATAAGGCAAAATCTATTAACAATAGCAACTTTTCTTTTTAAAGCATTCCTTGTTTATTAATATAAATATTTTCATCATCATTTATTTTGTTAGATATAGGAGCATCACACACACACACTTCACATCTAAAAACACACATCTCTGACCTGTTCTTATGAAACAAATAATCCTAATGACACGCATGTATTTATTATTGTTTTGTGTGTATGTGTGCCTCCCGGCCTTCACATGAGTTTGTGTGTGTGTTTGTACAATCTTTTAGACAGCTGTCTGTTCTACATGTTCTCATAATAAGGATATGAAACAGAATGAGAGATACATTAAAAGATGTGAAGCGTGCTCAGTGAAACTTATGAGAGGAGGCAGCGTGTGAATTACAGCAGGACACGCTGGAGGTCTTCTGACCCCCTAAATTAAGACTTGATCCTTTCAAAGTCAAAACAAAAGCGTAGAGAAGTCTTAATGATACGCAGAAGAAGAAAGTGCTGCAGATGAGTAATAAACACTTCAACACATCCACTGTCTCCTACACGTTCCTTGATTTATTTCTCTTCAGTTCTGTTCATCACATTATTTCCTATGCTATTGTTTATCTCATGGCATTTTATACAGGGCTGTGATGGGGTAACCATAGCAACAGATGAAACGAGTGCTAGTCAAAACATCACCAATTTATTATTACACACTATAACACATACATCACTTCAAAACTTCTTGCAAAGACTTTAAGATAGTTGATTCTACCTCAACAGATTAAAACCCTGAAAATCTAAGAATAAGAATAATAATAATAATAATAGTGATAATAATATGTAACAATAGCAATTTTTATTATACGTTTAAAGAAATTTGTGCAGGTTATGTATATATTAGATTTATTCTATCCTTAAAAACACAAAATGAAAAATAAATGAAATAAAGATGAATAATATAATAATTAATGGAAAAAAAATCACTCTTAATATCATCAGTGAAAAACATGTTTCATACCGCTTCTTGTATTGTATTTTTAAGCATTTAAACAAAAAAATAAATAAGATAGATTATCTTGGTATTATGGGTGAAACTGAAGGACAATTTGATGTAGAACATCTAAAATAGTAAACAAACACAGGATGAGCAGTAATGAGTAAAATCATCTTGTTGAAATGTGAATGAAGTCGGGCTGGAGAGCAGCTGTGGAGATTCCACCCAGTAAAGAGTTCACAGCTGCACCTCTCAAACAACTAAATTAACCTCCTTATCCATCAACAGCTCACTAATGAGTGCACACTAATGAGGGAGGATCAGACCGGACCTTCAGGAAACCCTCTGGAGAAATCACACTCGCTAATATATTAAATAACCACTGAATCTATTGTGCTCCAATACATCTGTTCATTTAAAGGTGTTTTAGGATATGATGAGTTAAAAGTGTAGTAGTTGAAAATTGATAACCATTTTACAACCAGTTTTACTATAAACTATACTGTTGTAAAACATGTTTTATTTCTCACGTACATAAAATAAAAATGTAACGTTAAATAAAGTAAAACGATGTTTTTTTGTGTAGTGAATCATGGTTTAGTGTTTGAAGATCACATGTGGATGTTTCATATCAGGGTTAGTTTGTTCTGATTGATGCTAAAACGTAACTATTAAAAAAAGTCTTGTTTCGTGTTTGACAAATGTAAACCAGTACCCTTATACAGAATAATCAGACTACTGTGCAGATTCCAGATTAAATGTGAAGTTCTCAGGTCCTTGTATTCGTCTCTATCAGTTCTTTGGTTTTGACTAGGTCAGGAGAATTTTACAGCTGAATGTCACATCGCCCTGTTGAAGAGATTCCGATGGTGTGATGGTCCTCCTCGCTGCCGCTCCCCACACAGATAGAGAGAGAGAACAGCTGGACTCGTATCTGCTCCATCCACCGTCTGACCTTCACCCGACGCGACAATAATACTACACTTCTCAAGAAAACTCATGTCATACCATTTCTGAGGTTTTTATTTAAAAAATGCTATTTGACATTTTTATGAGTAATAATATAATCGTCGAGTGATGAATAAACGTGCGTCACTGCAGAATCTCACTAAACATCTTCATCTTCTTCGACTCTCCCGTCTGAACCTCCCGCCAGGCGTCCGGACGATTCTTGAAGTTTGTCAGATCAAATTTGGCCCAAATGTGACGTGCAAACTGATCAGATCTGAGCTGACTTTCACTGGGAACTGATAAAGAAATAACATCACAACATGAAAACACTCAAACGCTTTTATGTCACACAACAAAATAAAGAATGTAATGAGAACAGGCACTGCGTTTAATCAATCAGAATCTCACCAACGGTCACAGTAGACAGTTACACAAACCCCTGCGTATACGGCCAGGTCAAATTCACAGGTAAAAGTTCATCAAACCGGAGTATTTTTTCACATTTGTGAATGTGTTTCTCATATTACCCATAATCCCTCATGCTGGTTGTAGAATGTGCAGCTGGAGGTTTTATATAATCTCATGTGTTAAATGTGAAACATACTCAGTTCCTCAGCAATGCTCCGTCTCTGACTGATGGTGGCGCTCTTCCACACGGCCTCCAGCAGACGACTGCCACATCTGGAACAGGCCAGCTGAACGTACAGCTCCTGAAACAAACACTCATCAACACGTCTGGATTTCTCTCATCTGCATTCGCATCCGCGTCACGTGATTTACCTGCAGTTTTCGGAGGAATTTCCCTCTGCCCTTATCGCTGGTTGATGTCAGGAGCGCCTGCAGAGCGTGACTGCCCCTACAGTCGGTCCCCAGGGTCAACAGATCACTCGAGCTCAAGCCGTGAAAACCTTTCATGAGTAATGAACGATCTTTAAACCCGGCCAAAGCCTGGACCAGTCGAGAGCCGTGATAACATATAGACAGAGGACGCTGTGTACAGACATGATCATGAGAAATTTCACATTGTTGATCTCACTGTGTTTTAATGCATTCTGTATATATATTTGAGTAAACAGAAATAATTCTATGCAAATGTCAAGCTTACAATTAAAAAACAAATCTGATGTCAATATTTGCTGCTTTAAATCCTCATGTGAGTCTCTTTTAAAGTTTATAAAGCATTTGTTTGTGTTTAAATCATGATTTCTCACAGTCAGATAAAGTGTGTTTTCACAATTGTCACATTCATAACAGTTCATATTCCTCATAAATGAACACATGAAAATTAATAAATAAAATAACAGTTTGATGTTCTTCTTAAGAGTCATCTCTTCTTCATTTGTTGGCTATTATTGCTTCTGCTTTGTGTATTTTTAATTCACAGTCACATTCATATCAACACTAATGTGTTTGTAAGAGTTGTGTACCTGTGTGACAGTGTCTCCTCCTGCTGGATCTGTCTGGTAATACACTTCATATGTCAGTAAAGTCAGAAACAGAGGCAGACATGATGTGTGACGGGATGATGGTTCACTGCAGTGAAACGCCTGATAACAAACACACAGTTATAATAATAAACAACCTTCTATAATCTGCACAGATAAACTTCACATATACACTATGATCTAAAAGTTTAGAATCAGTTACCACACAATACAAATATTAAAGCCTAAAAATATGTCTCAATGCAACTATCATGAAGTAAAATCACTAAAAGTCTTCCTTCCGCTGGATAAAATAGTCCCTATAGGAGAATTTAAAAAGAATCCTTTGGAAGCAATCTGTAGTTTGTCCTTGTGGTGAGAATGTTCAGGGAGGTAAAATAGTTTGTTTATCTTCCTTTAGTACACTTTCACACATGATGAAGAGGCGTTTATCTAAGGAGGAGTAAAAACGGATTGTTGTAATTCATTCAGACCTGTAGGAGGCGCTGCAGCATCACTTCCTGTCTCTCCTCCCACTGCACACAACTCTCCACAAGCTGCACAACAACTCCCATGTGATCCGCAGCGAGCACCGCCTCAAAACCCTCCATCAACTCATCGAAGATCTTCAGAAACTACAGAGACGAGAGAGAGAGACGATCAAACACCTCCTGGAATCAGACTGATGATGATGATGATGATGATGATGATGATGATAAAGTACCACTCTCATGCCGCTGGAGGCTGCGATCAGTGTTTGGATGGTGTAGTTTGCGATGGGATGAAGGGCCAGAGACATCAGCTGTTCTCTCAGATGATTCTTGTAGATGTCCCGCAGTAAAGACTTGTGAGAGAATCTGAAGACGGTCTGGATGAGATGACTGCAGGACGGGTCTTTCACAAACACCAGAAGAGGACTGACACGAGACACATCGACAGAAAGTTCAGTTCACCGAATGCTTTCATTACATGTGAAACAGAAGCGATGTGAAGAAACGTCACCTGACTCCAGGAGCAGAGCTGAGTGATGTCAGATATCCCATAATGCCTTTGTTGAGTTTTTTACACAGTACGGGTCTCTTCCTGTGACACACGGTCAGTAGAGTCTGAAGAGTCGCGCTGGCGCTCGAGTTCGTCACACACGCTGTAAAGAAACACATGATAAAGAACAGAGTCTCGTCATCACTGATGTTTACATGAAGTCAGACGTTACCGCTGATGTGTTCCATCAGACATTCAGACAGATCCTTCAACTCCCACCAGAATGATGTCGGATCTCAAAATCTCTCAGCTCACTTTCAGATTTTTTCTGCTTTTTCGCTGGCAAAAAGAAAAACTAATTTAGTAAGAACCACAGATTTAGTAACTACCCCAGTACCACCAACTTACTGTATATATGATGAGCAATTCAAAACTTGAAATATAAATTCTCACAGAGTGTATTTATTCTCAACATACTGAATCATCTGTTTATATTTTACTAAAGTCCTGTTGATAGAGTTCAGACATCAGAATAATATCAGTCTATACACGAGTTATCTATTTTAAGAAAAGGAAATATTCATGTGTTATGAATGAGACAGAGAAGAACACACGTTTATGAGAGGAAACCTAGTTTGTAGGATTTCTGTGAATTAAAAAACACAAAGCAGAAGAAATAATACCAAACACATGATCAAGAGACTCTTTAAAGAACATCAAATAGTTCTTTTATTTTCATTTTCATGGGTTATTGTGAAAGCAGCACTTTATCTGTTGTGTTCTGATCATGTGTGTGTTTGTTACCTGGTTTATTATCAGACGGTTGGAGAGTCAGACAGCCTGACAGCACATGTATGAGCGTTCGGAGCACATGTGATCCGTGTGTATCTTTGATAAATTCCACAATATTTTCTCTGACGATTTCACACAGACGCTGCACCTGAAACTCCAATATCCCACAATCCTCTTCTGCTGTCTGTTTGACATCTCCTTTCTCTTCTTCGTGGCTTTCCTCTTCATTAAACCAAAGTGTTTTTAATTTAGAAAAGGTGAAGCTCAAATAACTCATCTTGACTCTGGAGTGTTTGCAGTAAATCTCACCTGTCCACCTGTGTGTCTGTCTCAAAGCGCTCTCCATCACATGACCTCCACACTTATCACACGCTACACCTTTAAACTCGGAGCCGCCGTCTCCGCCCAGTTCTGCAAGCACTTCTCCCACCTGGACGGTCGTAGCAAACGACAGCAGCTTCTGCAGAGCGACACTGCCCGTCATATCCATCGCAACGAGATTAGCCTTTCCCTTCACCTCTGATAAAACGTTCTGCACAAACAGATCTGAGGATTCACAACAGACGCATTCATGTCACAACTGTCACCTCTTATCAAATATAGATGCTGGAAACGGCAAAAATAATGAAATACCAGATCATCATAACTGGTTATGATGGGCAACACTGATCTGTTACAAGAACTTTAAGATTATTTGAAAGTAAACAATGTGTGACTGTGACAGCAAAATGTGTATGTACAGTTGTGAAATGGTCTTTGATGTGATGATTAAGTAAGAATGTTTAAAGCAGCAGAAGGTTTTAACTGGTTTGTTGTTTTCACCTCTTTCTTCATCATCTGTAAATCCAACATTCAAACGCTCGCTGACCCGCCGGAAGTATCCCACCGACATCACGTCCAGTCTCTGTCTCTTCACTGGACGATTATTACCGTCACCGCCGCTGACGGTTCCCTGGGCGGCACGTTTCTTCTGTGTCTTCTGCTCACCCTTAGGATACGTTTGACCTTTGACCTCCATCTTCTCAACCATCACACACTTCACCAGCTCACACCTAAAACACAGACATGTGCTTCTGTTATTATCTGAGTGAATAGAAACACAAGAGAACATGATATCACAGCGAGATCTCGTGTCTAGACTCACTTTTGTGCCTCCTTTATAAAGATAATGAATGACACAAAACAGAATTTTAATTAAACCACAGTTAGGTTAGAAGCCTTATTTTTCTGATATGTGGTTACAGAGAAATAATCAATGTAATAGCTCAAAAAAGTCATCAAAATGTTCCCTTCCCCAGTGTCATACAGTAATACCATGATAGTTTAAATATTATCATGCTGTTTACCTGGCAAAAACTAGTGCTTTTTGTTTCTCGATCATAATGGCACATATCCAAAACACTATAATAATTTTAATAGTTCTGAAAATCTGAAACTTTTGACAATGAATGAAACGCGTAGATGAGATAAATAAGTCTGATAAGAGTGTAAATACTGATCAGCATCATCATCAGTCTAATAAACAGACACTGATAAACGTGACTTATAATAAAGTAACACATAAAATAAGTAACTTGATGTGAAACTCACCGGTTTACATTGAATTATGATTCACGTGTATACAGGAACGGGGGACGCCGTGAAATGACGTCACAGCACAGCGGCGACAGAATCGCGCGTCACAGAAACAAAACAAAAGTCCGGTGTGTCGGTCAACTTAATGTAATAATTTAAATATAAAAACCTAATTACTTTAGCTTTTAATTTCACACTTTTTTCATTTCTGTTGGGCTTTTCAGTTCAGTGCCGAAAACTGTCACAAATAAATGAGATTTTAAAAATCCTGAATATTTGCTGAATGATATAGAAATGAACAATGAAAACGTTTGTTCATAGATCAAGCCATAAATATCACTTCTAAATATAAAACACCTGAGAAGAGATTGAGTAAAAGTTGTAACGTTGTATATGATGTGCTATGAGGACATCTAGTGGTAATATTGTATGATGACATCTACTGGTTGTGCGGATGTTTGAAACATTTACATTTACATTTAGTCATTTAGTCATTTAGTCATTTATCTGACGCTTTTATCCAAAGCAACTTACAGATATTAGGAGACAATGAAGCGACACATCAACAATAGTACTGAGAAGTGCTTTACAAAGTTTACAATCCCTATTAAAGGTGTGTAAAGAAGCAGCTCGGGTTCTCATGTCCAGCTAAAGACAGAACAAAATCAGGCCCACTTTCACTTTAGTCAATTGTTTTAAAATTTATTTTACATGCACCAATGAAATAAATATCACCAAAGCTGATCTTATATGTCACATTAGAGATGTGCAGGTAACAAAAACTATTTCAGAAGGGGAAAGAAAGAATTTCAAGTTTATTTAGCAATTACAAAATTGCTGTTGGCCAAATAATGTTGAATTTACTGAATTTAATTTGTTTATAACGAGTTTATATGTGAAAACCCAGCTAAAGTCATTTTTTGTAATTTACTATAAAATAATCCTACATAATGCTCTGTCATAAAATAAAACATAATGTCCTACATCAAATTCTGTGAAAATATAACTTTGGTATCTTTAATATTGACTGATTGACATGTGAAAGATCATAGTGAAATGAATCACTCACAAACACACAGTTCTCTGAGGGGTTATAAACAACAAGGCATTTAATGATCCATACAATATATTTGATCATCTACATTATTTCTTCAAACAATATGAACTCAGAAATGTTTGGACTGATTAAACCTTTAAACTCATCACTGTATGATTGTCCTGAATAAATATCACACAAGACTTCATATTTACAGTATAAACAAAAAACTATTTAAAACATACAGTATGTGTAAAAAATGAAATAAATGACTTAAGAAAATCGAAAGAAACAAAGAAAGACAGAAAGCTTTGGATCGTTAATGATGACGCCATGATCATTACATCATTTCTTTGTATATTATGGTATATGAAGTCAATTTACAGGACATAGAAACCCATATGAGCATATATTCAACACAACAGCTGTGACACAGTAATCTGTAGAAAACAAGATAAAGCAGCTCTCATCTGTGCTGTCTGTTATTCTCTTCTGTACAAACACACTCATACTGTAGGATGATGATGATGATGATATAAATTAACATCAGGACTGATACAATTCAATTTCGTTTAGATTCATTTCTGTACATTTTCTAGAGATGACGACAGCTGTAATTCATCAAATGACGATCACTGGACGAGTCTTATAAACAGGCATGTGTCACATAACCTCCCAAACGTGAACTATCAGTATTTAAATGAATTTATCACATCCTTCACTGCAGTTCAGTGAGATCATCCACATCAGTTCATATAAACATAAAACACCTTCTGTACAGCTGCTGCATGAAGTCACGAACTAAAGCAGAACGTCATGATGGAGATAAACTGAAGTTTTCATGATGCATCACAACTGGATAAATGTAAAGATATACAAGCTGACTGTACACACACACACACACACACACACACAACACACACACACACACACACACACACAAACAGACACACACACACACACAAACAGACACACACACACACACACACACACACACAGACACACACACACACAGACACACACAGACACACACAGGCCACACACACACACGACACACACACACACACACACACACACACACACACACACACACAGACACACACACACAGACACACACACACACACAGACACACACACACACACACACACACACACACACACACACACACAGACACACACACACACACACACACACACACACACACAGACACACACACACACACACACACACACACACACACACACACACACAGACACACACACACACACACACACACACACACACACACACACAGACACACACACAGACACACAGACACACACACACACACACACACACACACACAGACACACACAGACACACACACACACACAGACACACAGACACACACACACACACACACACAGACACACACACACAAACAGACACACACACAGACACAGACACACACAGACACACACACACACACACAGACACACACACACACAGACACACACACACACACAGACACACACACACACACAGACACACACACACACAGACACACACACACACACACAGACACACAGACACACACACAGACACACAGACACACACACACACAGACACACACACACAGACACACACACACGTCTGTTGTGTTAGCCTGAGTTCAGATACTCCAGCGCCACTTCATAGCAGAACTTGTACTGATCCTGCAGAAAATCAAACACAAAACAACATCAATGTGACAATAAAATAATAATATAATATAATATATAATAATATCTCAAGTTGTTTTCAATATTTAGAGAATAACAAAATATTAAATTTTCTAAATATTTTCGAAATATTTCAATTCTCTTAATATTTAACATAAAAAGCTAAGACTTCTTTTCACTTCAGTGTATTCGCATTAAATGCACTTTTGATGTGATGATCTTAGTCTAGTTATGATGGGACTATTATTATAGTCTGTCAGTCGGGTGCTTTACTTCAGTCACATTATAAAGTGTGTGATGGTGTAAAACAGTGTGATATGTACCAGCAGATCCACCATGTTGGGCTTGTTGTTTCTCAGAGTTTTAACCGCATGAAACACATCAACCGAACGCTGATGTCGCAACATTTCACTGACGATACTGATGGCACAAAACGTCCCGCTGCGACCTCCTCCATTCCTGAAGAGACACACATTAACAATACTGCATAAAAGTTCATGAAACCTTTTTTTAAGTAATCATTTTTCAAGAATAATGTAGTATTTTCTGTGTAGTTTATGGAGATCTAAACAGGATCAGCTGTGATTGAGAGTCTAAACACACAGATGGTGTAGATGTAGTTGATGTGTTGAGACACTAGATGGAGATGTTCATCCACCTTCATCTGCTGTGTGTGTGTTTCTGATCCACTGATTTCATGAATGATTTGTGTGTGTGTGTGTGTGTGTGTGTGTACACATCTCTCTTTTAAAGCTGAATTCCACATCACATATTTTATGTATTTTGTTGGCAATCTAGCAGCATGTCAGTATTTAACATTCACACAGGATGTGCTCTAATGGACCCAATAAAACCTCATTTAAGGTGAAATTAGACGGGCTGTGCGGCTCAAATCACACATACTGTAGGTTTCAGTCACAGACACACAAAACGATTCAAACTAATGACAGCTTCATTATATCAAACATGACTGTTTATGAAGTGATGATGCTGATGAGAGTAAAGACACACACATGTTTACACAGTTTCTCATGTGTCATGTACTCACAGACAGTGGACCACAGTACGTCCCTCTCCACCATCATACTCCTCCTGCCATTTATCCACCTGATGGATGAGTTTGAGGAAGGAGCGTTTGGACACGGGTGTGTCCCGATACATGGGCCAACCCAAAAACTGAAACTGCTGAACCATACGGTACCCGTCCTGCGGCTGAAAACACACACCAACATAGATTATATCACATATGTTGTTGTGAAGCGTAAAGGATTGTGTTTGATTGTTTGTGTTCTTCACCCGGGCAGCGTTATATATTCTGAATATCCTGCTGATGATGTCCTCTTCTAAATCAGCTGAAACAAACTCCACCTGCAGCGGACCGTGACGATGAACACCGTTCTCTGGCCAGTACTGTGGACACAACTACACAACACAACACAACACAGTAAAGTATGTTATAAAACGTGTGTGTGTTCTGTCGCTCATTATTCATTTAAATCTCATCTGATAGACCAGCCCGTCATTGTGTTTGTGAAAGAATACATGATGAAAGACATTGTGCAGGACTGTGTGTGTCTGTGTGTGTGTGCGTCTGTGTGTGTGTGTGTGTGTGTGTGTCTGTGTCTGTGTGTGTGTGAGTGTGTGTGTCTGTGTGTGTGTCTGTGTGTGTCTGTGTGTGTGTGTGTGTGTGTGTGTGTGTGTGTGTGTCTGTGTGTGTGTGTGTCTGTGTGTGTGTGTCTGTGTGTGTGTGTGTGTGTGTGTGTGTCTGTGTGTGTGTGTGTGTGTGTGTGTCTGTGTGTCTGTGTGTGTGTGTGTGTGTCTGTGTGTGTGTGTGTGTGTGTGTGTCTGTGTGTGTCTGTGTGTGTCTGTGTGTCTGTGTGTGTGTGTGTGTGTGTGTGTGTGTGTGTGTGTGTGTGTGTGTGTGTGTGTGTGTGTGTGTGTGTGTGTGTGTGTGTGTGTGTGTGTGTGTGTGTGTGTGTGTGTCTGTGTGTGTGTCTGTGTGTGTGTGTGTGTGTGTGTGTGTCTGTGTGTGTGTGTCTGTGTGTGTGTCTGTGTGTGTGTGTGTGTCTGTGTGTGTGTGTGTGTGTGTGTGTGTGTCTGTGTGTGTGTGTGTGTGTGTGTGTGTGTGTGTGTGTGTGTGTGTGTGTGTGTGTGTGTGTGTGTGTGTGTGTGTGTGTGTGTGTGTGTGTGTGTGTGTGTGTGTGTGTGTGTCTGTGTGTGTCGTATGGGACATTAAATCACATCACTTACACACACTATATAAAGCAAACAGTTCAAAGAAACAAACTTACACATCTTTACACTAAAACACACACAGACACACAACAGTAAACACTTACTGATAACATTATGTGTGATATAACTGTTTAAAATGATGACAAATGTTTAAATTGTGTTGAACTTCAGTCCATCACACTGTTCATTTATCAGTCGTTCACATACTCATTCTGTGTTCATATTTAGTCAAATAACACAAAGAGAAATATTGTTTTTTATTTAAACTTCACTCACTGGTCAATAAACTGCAGTCAGTGTTTTTTGTATAATTACATTTTGTATTTTTCAGATTTACTAGTTTCTTGTGTCTGTGTGTGTGTGTGTGTGTGTGTGTCTGTGTGTGTGTGTGTAGGGACGGCTGTATTATGAGACTCATATGAAACACACAATACACAGAGTTTGTGTATAGTTGTGTGTTGTCAGTAAAGGTTCATCTGTCTGAGCGGTCAGTACCTGCGCTGGATCCACATCGTTCAGCATGACTATAGACGTGCAGTGATAATCCAGCACCAGCCTCCAGAAATCCTTCACTGTGTTCGGTAAAGGATGCTGTGTCACGATGAAGGCAGACGGCTGCTTATAACTCTGTTTAAACACGAGACACATTCACAGTTTAGCGCGTCTCGTTCACAGCAGATTAAATGTGTGAATGTGTTCAGAGAGGAATCAGATGAAGTGTGACTGAAAACAGCTGCTCGGGGTGTTACACACGATTCACATATAAACATGACAACATCTCATCCGTCCTCACGAGGAGGTCATGAATCTTATCCTACATTCACTTTAAACTTCAGACTGATAATCGTCATCAAAGCAAATGATTTACAAATGTAATATGCTCTGAATTGATGTGATTGTGATAATGTTATATTACAGTTGAAGGGTGTGTGTTTGTGAGAGATGCTGATTGTTTTCATACATCCATGAGAGCGGCGTTGATGTAGTTGCTGCTCTCTCCATCGATAGTGATGAGGAAGGGCAGACAGCGGTCGGGCGGCAGCACGTCCATACAGCGATTCTTCTCGTGATTCCTCGGCAGGAGAGCGATACTGCAGTCCTCCACACGCAGCGTGGGTGTTACCATGTTTAAAGTCTGTGTCACACACACACACATGTCAGGGATAGATCTGTTTAAACCCATCAGAAGATTAAGAACTCTCTCTCTCTCTCTCTCTCTCTCTCTCTCTCTCTCTCTCTCTTACCCTGAACTCTTCTTTGATCGGACTGGAGTTGGTCTGAGGGTCTAATCGGTTCATGTCGTAGTAAACGGAGCGAAGCTGATTGGCTGGAATGGTTGTGTCACCGCAGAGACACGCCTCCAAAATGGCATCATGGATAAAAACATACTGCTCCTGACATTATGACATCACACACAGACCTGAATCAGACCTTTCATAACAGTCTCGTCTCTATAACATACACTGAAAAACATCTATATCTTACACAGTATTTTTGTCTTGTTTTCCAACACAAATATCTAAAATAGATATTTACTTGACAAGCAAAACAAAATATTAAAATTAAAGAAAAATATCCACCAATGGCCTTAATTTAATAAAGTTTATTAGCCCAATGACAGATATTTTGTCTTGCTTGAAGCTTAAACCCACTTAATTTTATATTTAAATATAATACATGTATATATATATATTTCATAAAATATTTTATTTATAATGATTTTTAATATCTTTTTTTATTCTTTTAGAAAACCAAACAATATTTTGCCGAGCAATAAAATCACTTTAACTCTTTAAATGTCTGATCATCTGCACACAGAACACTGAATGAATGTGTCAGACACGTGATGAAAATCACATCAAACTTTATTAGCTGTAAATCTGTAAAGTGCAGTTGGCAGATCATGTGGATATTGAAATGATTTTCAGATGGCATCACATCTGATGGAAATCACTCGTGAAGTGACATTTAAAGTCGCTTTTCACCACGTCCTGACGACGAGGTCGACGTGTGTCTACGGCTGACTCTCAGGTGAACTTTGACCTTTCTGCTCGAGCAGCCAATCAAAAGCCAGCACCCTCAAAAGAGACACTGGCTAACTAATGAGGGACGTGTTGTCGTGAATTATTAGTGACAGTTCAAACACGCGTGTAAAAAGGTAACAAGCGCCTGTAGGGTAACAAACACAGCGTTTGAAGGTCACTGATCTTTAAGGAAGCGGGTTCTGGGCTAAAGTCTTAAAGAACAATTCAGACGTCATCTCTGAAACATTTGCTCACGAAACGCACGGCTGCCTGCCATCTAAATGAAATGACAGTGAAATGATGCAGCGAGTGAAAGTGCGGCTCCAGATGGTGAGAGTTCAGAAACACTCGAGAGTTCTTCATCTGTACGGCTACATAAACCCGTCAGGAGCTGTAAAAATGAAACGGGCGGCTGCTGTAATCTTTTTTTTAGTTACGTGAACGGGTTTATGGCTCTTTTAAGCACCTGCATTGTGCCGTACTGTGGGCTGATGGACGCTTGAACAGGTTGACGACGTGTTGGTGGATCATTCAGAATGTGCATTTATCTCTCTGTGTTTGTGTGAACAGCCACTGATCATTGATCAGTTTCCAGGATATCTTCTCACATGGTGTCAAAGGTCAAAGTTCAGAGATGCAGTACCTCCGTCTGGACCATGTTGACCCGGCGTGAGCGCAGCTCTCTCACGCAGTTGTAGATGTCCACCACGCCCTCTCTCTCCGCCATGTCCAACATGATGTCAATCACAATGAAGCAGCCGGTTCGGCCCGCCCCCGCGCTGTCCAATCAGAACAGAGAATGAGACAAGAGCACCTATAAACACTTTTAGCATTTATGATCAAGACAATTCATTCGTTTCCATAAATATTCCATGTTATTTATAATAACTATTATGATTTTAGAGAATCATTACACAAAAACATGTCAATGAAAATTACATTAGTGTACAAATGTTTAAAACAAGAACATGACATCACACCTGCAGTGGACCACGATTGGTCCGGCATTAGTGGGTGATTTGGCTTTAACTCTGCGCACGAAGCCCAGCAGACCCGTAGCGTGATAGGGAACGCCGTGATCGGGCCAGCCGGTGAAATGAAACTGACTGATCTCACGGATCTCATGTGCTCCTCTCTGGAGACGGACAGAAAGTCAGATACACACCTGAGCTGATTTATAATAATCACACTGAGCGTTACTAATGGACATCACACCTGCCGCACAACACGCTTTATATCATCAGAGCGGTACAAACAGAAATGATGAAAAACACTTTATAACATTATTCTGTGAAACACAATGAATGATCTGATGGATGCATTATATTTTGACACTCATCATATTCCACAAACACTCATTCACAGTAACATGATGATGAACTCATGACATCACTAACAGCTCACAATAACACATGATTCACCATTATCATTATATCACAATACTGCCAACAAAATGTACATGTAGAAAACTATTTTCAGTTGTACATAAAACTTGATTCTGACAAAAACTGATTTTGAAACTTGTGGACACAAACAGTTTTACAACAGATAAGACATTCAGCAGTGGATTGATATGTGATGTGTGTGTTCTCTCACCTTCTCCACAGCAAACGTACGGATGACATATTCAGACAACAGCTGCGTCTCCATCAGCGTCACCTTTATATCTCTGTAGATCTCTGTGTCATCAGGCCAATATTTACAACACTTCACCTGATATCACACAACACACACATCTCCATCAGATACTACAATATCACAACAACAAACATTACATCACTACTTTTATTGAAGAACAAAACATGTCTTCTTACAAACCAGTTTAGCAATTAAACAGGACACACAGGGAATTGAAACATTATTATTTAAGTCAATTGAGAATTATTTGACTGTCTCTGTGCTAAAATAAACATGTCACAGCGTGTTTCAACACATTAACCTTTCATCTCAAACATTTTAAATCTAAACACATTTCATTCATGTGAATCTGAGATACAGTGATCATGAACATTATTCATCATGAATCTACAGATAAACAGCATTCATTCTCAAACTATACACAGATGCTCATGACTGCAGCTGAAGGTTTATTATGATATCTGTGATAAACTAAATAAGGCTTTAACACAAGTAATGTGTCTGTAATAGTCGAGTCTGATTAAAAAAACTATATCTGGTCACTGACGGTTAGATTTGTCCCTGATGATGATGATGATGATGATGATGAAAGAACCAATATTCCAACTAATCTAGTCTGTAAAATAATCTTTGTATTTGTGTTGGCTTCATGAGGTTTTATACCATTTCAAAGAACTACAGTATGTCTTTTATAAGATCACACACAAATTAATCATCGATCAGCAGGTTATCTGTGTGACCTCTGACCTCACACATACTGCATCAGAACCAGTGACGCCTTATTATATTAAAATATAATCAACTGCTAATAACCTTCATCCAGAAAAAAACATCTGCACAACATCTATGACAACATGATTACAAACGTCACTTTACAGTATGAAAACCAGCGAGACGCTTCTGAGAGATTCATCCAGTGAGGAGAATATAATCCTCTACTACATCATTACAGCTGAAACCTGCACCTCCTCTGGGATTATATTCAAGAAACAAAACAACCACATTATCTCTGTAATTAGGACAAGAGATCTGTGTGTGTGTGTGTGTGTCTGTGTGTGTGTCTCTGTGTGTGTGTGTGTGTGTGTGTGTGTGTGTGTGTGTGTGTGTGTGTGTGTGTGTGTGTGTCTGTGTGTGTGTGTGTGTGTGTGTGCGTGTGTGTGTGTGTGTGTGTGTGTGTGTGTGTGTGTGTGTGTGTGTGTGTGTGTGTGTGTGTTTCTGTGTGTGTGTGTGTGTGTGTCTGTGTGTGTGTGTGTGTGTGTGTGTGTGTGTCTCTGTGTGTGTGTGTGTGTGTCTGTGTGTGTGTCTGTGTGTGTCTGTGTGTGTGTGTGTGTGTGTGTGTGTGTGTGTGTGTGTGTGTGTGTGTGTGTGTCTGTGTGTGTGTGTGTGTGTGTGTGTGTGTGTCTGTGTGTTTGTGTGTGTGTCTGTGTGTGTGTGTCTGTGTGTGTGTGTGTGTGTGTCTCTGTGTGTGTGTGTGTGTGTCTGTGTGTGTCTGTGTGTGTGTGTGTCTGTGTGTGTGTGTCTCTGTGTGTGTGTGTGTCTGTGTGTGTGTGTGTGTGTCTGTGTGTGTGTGTGTGTGTCTCTG
>CM032797.1:19415672-19453172 GCA_019155185.1 Beaufortia kweichowensis | reverse complement strand
TTAACTCCCGTCTCTTGTGATTCAGTTCTCTGCAGAGTAAAACAATGAGAAATAAATCACCTGTCACAATGAGATAACACAAGAACACAATGATATTTGTTTTAAAGAGATAGTTTAATATTCTCTTTATTCACTCTCATGTGGTTTATACATTTATGTATGTGACTCTTTGTTCACAAAGAAGATATTTTTGAGAAATGTCTCAATGGTTTTGTGTTCATACAATGTCAATGTTGTTTAATTATTAACATTCTTCATACAGTCATGCAGGTTTGAAATGACATGAACAAAAAAACTACTGAATTTTTAATTCTGACTAATTTTTAATTTTTAGGTTTGATTTGAAGTGAATTTGATTTGAATGTTTTCCACATAACATCTGTTTATCTGCTCATTCTTTATAAAGATAACTGATGTATGAATGCACACAGAGAGGATTTTTAGGAATTAACTGTAGATAAAACACTGCGAGAGAAACTCTGTTGGACACACAGATCCATCTATAACGTCTGTAGCAAAGACACAAAGCTGTACAGCAAGCAAACAAAGATGAATGTGATAAAACACAAATAAATCTGGCAACAGGCGAAACTTTATTGGCTGAAGAGATGCCTAAAAGGTTTTTGTAAAAGACAAACTGCCTCCATCAGCGCTGGAGCGACTAAACACCTTTAACCAACAACCAGCCATCTGTTCCAGCAAACCACTGGCAGTAATAAAACCTTTCACTCTGTGTGTATGTAAAAAACATTGTGAGAGAGAGAGAGAGAGAGAGAGAGAGAGAGAGAGAGAGAGAGAGAGAGAGAGAGAGAGAGAGAGAGAGAGAGAGAGAGAGAGAGAGAGAGAGAGAGAGAGAGAGAGAGAGAGAGAGAGAGAGAGAGAGAGAGAGAGAGAGAGAGAGAGAGAGAGAGATGAGTAAATAATTGAGGTGTATGTGAAGCGGACGCTCTGCATTATGCATCAGGATTTGTAGAAGTGTCTTAAACTGTGCTAATAACCAGCGCTGACAAATCAAGCTATTAACAATACAACAGAGAAAGAGCTGAGATTTCATGTTAGGAAAATCTACAAAGTGCAAAGAAACACAAGAAATATGAATCCACCCAAACACACGTCTGGTGTAGCCCTCCATGTGCTTGATACAGTAAATATAAAAGAAACTGTTGAGTGGTGTATTTAGTGATAATGATGAGACAGCTGTCTCTGACATCACTTCCTCTTATTATTTACACTGCTGAGCCACTACTGGACACACATCCTTTCTTTACCTTGTGGGAACATTATTAAGCTTTATAAATCACACTAAATGATGTTTATGTTATACAATATACACTTTATACTGTAACTGTAACTGTAGAAATAAAGAAAATATGAAAACCCAACCAGTCTGAGAACTGAAATAATAAGAAACTTTTTGTCAAAGAAAGTGAAAGAATATGTTGCTATTTTTACACCCATTTTTAAAATGTGAATGTAAAATTAAATTGTTAAATTGTTAAAATGTAAAATGTGAAATTAAAATGTGAATGTATTAACTGAATAATATATAGAGTAAATCAATAAAGAAATGATTAAATGTAAATCATTAAAATGATAAAAAATGAAATGCCCATTTCTATAGGTGACATTTCAGTTATTGATTAAACACTGATGTGTCTGTGTGTGTCTGTGTGTGTGTGTGTGTGTGTTTGTGTGTGTGTGTGTGTGTTTGTGTGTGTGTGTGTGTTTGTGTGAGTTTGTGTGTGTGTTTGTGTGTGTGTGTGTGTGTGTGTGTGTGTGTGTATGCTGTAAAGTGACCTTTGTGAGAAGGTCATGGTTGTTTGTACTCACATCAACGTAATTTGCATTAATGTAATCAGAGTTTTGCTCTCCTATCCAGATTCTGCAGTCGAACACGGAATGATCATCTACAGAGAGAGGGAGAGAGATCATTATTCTCTCATTGTTCATCTTGTGTGTCTGTTGTTGTTCTTCATCTACATAAGCATTAAAACACAGTTGAGGAATGTGTCTCTGTGATCTGTGATGTATTGAATCTTTACACAGATGAGCAGGTGTCCTGCTTTACAATACACAAGCAATGATGTTTCCATAGCGATTCTTCATCCGATTCTCATCCTTCTTGGCATGGAGTCCCATGGAGCGGACTGACCCTCAAAAACTCTGAGACACAGAGAGAGAGAGAGAGAGAGAGAGAGAGAGAGAGAGAGAGAGAGAGAGAGAGAGAGAGAGAGAGAGAGAGAGAGAGAGAGAGGAGAGAGAGAGAGAGAGAGAGAGAGAGAGAGAGAGAGAGAGAGAGGAGAGAGAGACAGAGAGAGAGAGAGAGAGAGAGAGAGAGAGAGAGAGAGAGAGAGAGAGAGAGAGAGAGAGAGAGAGAGAGAGAGAGAGAGAGAGAGAGAGAGAGAGAGGAGAGAGAGAGAGAGAGAGAGAGAGAGAGAGAGAGAGAGAGAGAGAGAGAGAGACAGAGAGAGAGAGACAGAGAGAGAGAGAGAGGAGAGAGACAGAGAGAGAGAGAGAGAGAGAGAGAGAGAGAGACAGAGAGAGTCATTTAGATGATCTCCTGTGAAGGAATCCATACGACAAGATAGGAGAATCATTCCTGAAAGTTCTTTTACACATGCTGACTGACTGTCACATCAGATCTGTAAGGCAAACAGCTGATGATAAACATCTGAAGAGTTACCAACAAAACAGTTCAAGAATAATAAAACATCCTTAAAGAAGAAACACTTACAGATGAAACAAAACTGTTTGAGTTAATAAGACTTTAGAGAGAGAATATCCTGAACATTGCAGGATGATTCATTTAGAAATATTTTAGATCTGTTTTACTGGATAACAAGAGAAACACTCAGTTTTGTGGATCATATCACACATTTCCATCATACACTATTTCTCATTATAATGAGAGTATATGGAGTGTGTGTTTGATGTTTCCAGCGTATCATCTGTGTTTTATCTCATGGAAACACTCCTCATCAGGTTAAATGAATGTGTAACATTTCTTCACATCATTAACTATCTGTATGAACAGAAAAATACTCACTAATAAACCTTAGAAGTAAGATTAAGATTGTCAGATTGTACCCACGGACAGATTTTTTTAATTTGTTTATGATTTAAACAATAATAATAATAATGTAGTCTGTGTTTTAGCAAGACTACCTGTTTAAAATCACAATCCTGAATGAAAAAAGATGAGAACAACCAGACTTCAGCATCTGATAATATGTCTAATCATATCCTGTACTGCATCTAACACTGGCATAATTAGAATTTACAGTTTACTGTTATTCGTTTTAGTTCTCTATTTTTATTTGTTGGACTTCTAAATTTCCCATAACAATGATAAATGTATACATTTATTTAAATAAATAAAAGTCTTTTTTGTCATATTTGTTCAATAAATATGTGAGCTTAATTTCAGACATTCTATGAAAAATCAAAGCTTATGTTTCTATATAAATAAAAGGTTCTTCAGTGGATCATGGGAGGTGCTATAAAACACAGCTATAGAACCTGTTAAACACCTGCATGGTTCTTCAGTGGTTCTTTAGAGCGGTTAAGGTGTTGTCCATGCATCCATTCATCCATTCATCTATCCATCCATCAATCCATCCGCTATCACACAGTCAAATGCTTTCTGAAGAAATGACATTCTAAAACACTGTTCATGTTTATCTTCTTATCGTTAATCTGTCAGCACAAGCTGAAGACGCCGGCTGTGGCTTCAAACCTTCAACAATGCTAGAAGTGAACTAAAATAAAGTTTGATCTTACCTCATTTATCTTCTCCACAGATAAGGTACAGAACCATAAGAGAAGAGGTCAGAAAGAGATACAGCCGATAAGTGAAGAAAACTACTTAGCACAATCCACTAATCCATAAGAGAAATCAATCAATAACCTGCACACACATCAGATCTATTACATGACTGTATAAACCCGTCAGTGTGTGTGTGTGTACGGCAAGGCCTTTTATCTATAATAGAGCAGAAGTGCAGGACATCATGAAGCCCGTGCCAACAACAGACACTCCACAGAAAATGACTCAAAGAGAATAATGAGATGAGATGAGATGAGATGAGATGAGATGAGATGAGAAACAGGGCAAAGGAGAAAAAAGTAAAATGAGATAAGAAGTGAGAAAAGAAGACAAAGTGAGATGAGAAGAGACAAGAGGAGAAAAAGAAGAGCAGTGAGGTGAAAAATGAGCGAAGCAGAGAGGAGACAAGAGAATAAAAAAGAAGAAGGAAACAAGATGAGGTGAGAGCAAAGTAAATGAGAGCAGAACAGATGAGAAGAGAAATGGAGACAAGATGACAGAAAACGAGACAAGGAGAAGAGATGAGAAAAAGGTGTGTGGAGATTAACATGTGATCTAAAGTAGGACGCTGCATGTCACATGTGCTGCAATTACAGCCGGAGAACACGCATGTGTGTGTGTGTGTGTGTGTAAACTCATACAGAAAACTAAACACATATGAAAGCAATGAATAAAACTAAAAGAGAGAAAAAATAAAAATGTGATGAGGATGATGGGATAGGTGTTGGTGATGATGGGATAGGTGTTGATGATGAGGATGGTGGGATAAGTGATGATGATGATGATGGGATAGGTGATGATGATGATGGGATAGGAGATGATGATGAGGATGATGGTGGGATAGGTGATGATGATGATGGGATAGGAGATGATGATGAGGATGATGGTGGGATAAGTGATGATGATGATGGGATAGGTGATGATGATGATGGGATAGGTATTGATGATGATGGGATAGGTGATGATGATGATGGGATAGGTATTGATGATGATGGGATAGGTGATTATGATGATGATGGGATAGGTGATTATGATGATGATGGGATAGGTGATTATGATGATGGGATAGGTGATTATGATGATGATGAAGATGATGGGATAGGTGATGATGATGAAGGGATAGGTGATGATGAAGATGATGGGATAGGTGATGATGATGAGGATGATGATGGGATAGGTGATGATGATGAAGGGATAGGTGATGATGATGGGATGGTGAGGATGATGATGGGATAGGAGATGATGGGATAGGTGATGATGGGATAGGTGATGATGATGAAGATGATGGGATAGGAGATGATGGGATAGGTGATGATGGGATAGGTGATGATGATGAAGATGATGGGATAGGAGATGATGGGATAGGTGATGATGATGAAGATGATGGGATAGGGTGATGATGATGAAGATGATGGGATAGGTGATGATGATGAGGATGATGATGGGATGGTGATGATGATGAGATGGAATGATGATGGATAGGTGGATGATGATGAGGATGATGGATAGGTGATGATGATGATGGATAGGTGATGATGATGAGGATGATGGGATAGGTGATGATGATGAAGATGATGGGATAGGTGATGATGAGGAGGATGGATGATGGATATAATGATGATGATGATGGATAGGTGATGATGATGAAGATGATGGTGATGATGATGAGGATGATGGACAGGTGATGATGATGAGGATGATGGATGGGATAGGTGATGATGATCTTAAGATGATGGATAGGTGATGATGATGAGGATGATGATGGATAGGTGGATGATGATGGTGAATGATGATGGATAGGATGATGATGATGATGAGGACGATGATGGAATAGGGATGAGATGATGGATAGGATGGAGGGAGGATGATGATGGATAGGTGGATGATGGATAGGCGGATGATGAAGATGGATAGGATGATGATGAAGGATGATGGATAGGTGGATGATGATGAAGGATGATGGGATAGATGATGATAGGGATGATGAATGATGGATGATGATGGGGTTAATAGGAGATGATGGATAGGATGAGATGATTGAATGAAGGATGATGGGATAGGTGATGATGATGAAGATGATGGGATAGGTGATGATGATGAGGATGATGATGGGATAGGTGATGATGGGATAGGTGATGATGATGAAGATGATGGAATAGAGATGATGATGAAGGATGATGATGGATAGAGATGATGTGATGGGGGATGATGATGAAGGATGATGGATAGGTGATGATGATGAAGATTGGATAGATGATGATGATAGGTGGATACTACGATGATGGATAGGTGGATGATGATGAAGATGATAGGTGATGATGGATAGGGTGATGATGGATAGTGAGAGATGATGATGGATACGAATTATGACGAAGACATGGATAGGAGGATGATGATGGATGATGATGGAGAGATGATGGATAAATTAGTGATGATGATGAAGATGATGGATATGATGATGAGATGATGGATAGGTGATGATGGACAGAGGATGATGATGGATAGGATGATACAGATAGGTGATGATGATGAATGAGGATGATGATGGGATAGGTGATGATGATGAGGATGATGATGGGATAGGTGATGATGATGATGAGGATGATGGATGGATGATGATGATGATGGATAGATGATGATGATGGGATTTGCGATGATGATGATGGATAGGAGATGATGATGATGATGATGATGATGGATAGGTGATGATGATGGATGAGGAGACGATAATCGAAGGATGATGATGATGGATGATATGGTGGATGATGATGATGGATAGATGAATGATGGATAGGTGATGATGACTGAAGATGATGGAATAGTGATGATGATGAGGATAATGACGATGAGGATGCAGGCGATGATGATGAAGAAGATGGATATGATGGGATAGGTGATGATGATGATGGGATAGGAGATGATGGGATGGTGATGATGATGATGGGATAGGTGATTACCTCATACTCTTCTTTGAATCCGTATCCCTCAGCACATTTCATCTGTGTGATGTGTTGTAGCAGATCTGCCACACGGATGGCCGGGTGCAGCTGACCCGTCTGATACGGCACGTCCACGGCTTCATGCTTGCGCAGTGAGTGTGTGTGTGATGAGTGTGTGTGTGACTGCACCAGACTGCTGGTGTCACTGGTCAAAGTCTGACTCTCATCTGGAAACACAGTAAACACACAGTAAACACACAGTCAGGTCAACACAGAGCCCATCAAACACATTTACAGTTTACTGCACTCTTCCTTTTACCATAACTTATCTTAGAAAAGTGTCTTACAATCTGCATTTTAATGTCCAGTTATCAATTATTCATGCTCATATCATTTAAAACTGTATGCTCTATAATCACTGTTGTTTGGCTTCTCCATCACAGCTTTTATCCCGTCTTCAAGTCCAGATTCAAAAATCATTCAAGGAAATAAAACTGCATAAAAATGTTAAAAATGCAACAAAAAGATTTGCTTCTGACAGCATACAGCTTTTAAAAGATCTGTGTGTGACTTAATAACACAAGCTCTTATTTTAAGTGAATTATTTCTTTAATTTATACGTCTGAAAATGCAGAAAAAGTGTAAAAGGAAAAGTGCTTGACTGTTTTCCAAATGTAATGATAATGAATGGATGATGAGACATCGCCGGAGGAGAGGATGAGTGGATGTGGAAGACGGGATTTATCCTTTCACAAACATCACTTTATCTGTCCTGTATTATTTCTGCCTGTGTCTGCTTTACTCTCTCATTTACCTCTATGTGAAATCTGCAGCAGCTTTTGAAATTCATTTTTCCCATGGCAGTATGATTGACGGGTGTTCATCAACAGCGGAATGATCGTGACATCACAATGACAGATGTTTAAAGCCACGGACCGTCTCGGAAGAAAGCCGAAGAAAAGCAAACACCGTAACGAAAACAGCAGGTGGAGAAACGATGCCACGATGCACATGTGATCGGAGGGGGTTAGCGTGTACGATCATGCAAAGACACGTGATGAGGGGAAATGAGCGTCTACGTGAAACACAGAATCCCGTCAAGCTGATGAACTTACCAGTAATGGGGACTTTATAAGCAGATAGATTACAGGTTAAACGTGAGAATAGAGAGAGAGACGACAGTGAGAGAGAGAGAGAGAGAGAGGAGAACAGGGTATAAGCAACATTAACAGAGGCAGAGCACTAACAGACTGAGCTCTGATCAGCAGTTTGAGGGTGTACGGGGGACTCTCATGGCATTCAAACACACAATGAAGGACAAAATAATGAATTTCAAAGAAAGAAACTCAGATGTGAGCTGTAAGCAGCGCTTCTCGACTGCAAAAACAATAAGAGTGAATGAATATGATCAAAGCTAGAAAATACACCATTTCCATCTGATATTAAATCCTACACAGTAAATGTGTTGATAGATGTGATGTTAATGAACATAGAGAGATCAGTTGAGAAGATATTTCATCTGTCTGCTCATTATTCTGTGTTTTATTGTGTAACGTAAACCTGCCGCCGCTGCCGGGCGAAGGATCGCTTACACGAGCTGTTAGTCATTCATATTTAATACGCCGCTCAAAGCCGTCTTATTTTTCATTATGTTATATTTCAATTAAAGTGCGTAATGGGGTCTCGGGGTACGAGGGCCGCCTGCGTTCACTGCAGAGGTGGAAAAAAATCCCACCGAACCGGCTTAATTATTCCATTTTATCAGAGAATAAATGAATAAACACGAGCGAAAAACAGAGAAAAGAAAAGCATGTAGGTCAGAGAGGAGATGCTATAGGCAGAAGAAACATTAGCAAGACATTCTCTAAAAAACAAAAAATCATTCAAATCTTTTTCCTCAAAGCAAGAAAACCCGTGTGACCTCTGACCTCTGCATTATGAAATAACAGCTGAGATGCTTTCATGATTTCTGTATCATCCAAAGCTTCAAACCGATTTTAAAATTCTATCCCACAATCCTCTCCCCACAGCAGTCCATGCACATGAGACGTCCCAGACAGGATGTGACATCGCACGCGTGACACTCGGTGCTGATGGGATGGAGTGAACCCCCCCGCACACAGGAAGTCAAAGGAAGAGAAGCAACAGACAGGTGGAGCGATGAGAAAAACAGAACCAACAGAACAAACTCGATCATAATTATCGCTTTTTTCTGCATAAAGATGATTTAAATGACACACGCATGTCTGCATGAGACGGACGCTCTGTTCCAAAAACTACTGAGCCGTCTGTGACACGCTGACTGTGTTCACTTTGTGTTTAGTATGTTGTTGTCTGATTTAGTGCAGCAGATTCACTTCTGGAACAGAGCTCATAGTCATCTACATCACACATCACAGACACAAATGACTGAATGAATGTCGTTTCTCTCACCTAAGATGGCGGTGGGCACAAACGGGTCTGATGGAGTTTGTCGTGAACCAGGTTGGAGAAAAAACAGAGAGACATGTCAGTTAATAACAGCGGATGATTTCAGTCTGATTCCCACACTACTGCTCATTCAGTCACTTCTTCATATTATTCACACACTTTAGAATAACAGTAAAGCCATGAACACTGTAGAATAACACACATATAACTTTGTTAAAGTTGATATTTTCTCAGTCAGTTTGGTGTTTGTGCGTGTGTGTTGTCACCTGGGTAATATGTGTTTGGCATGTTGCTGTTCAGCGTGTTGCTCTTCACAGTAAGAGAACATGGAGAAGAACCAGCTTCAAAAGAACAAAACACAGTTAAACAAGAATACCAACATTTACTGATATAAATCTATATCTGATATAAAAAGCTTTTCCTCCGGTCACTGTGTTGTGAATGAACAGAGACGGTCTCGATCGGAGTCTGTCAGTGATGTTCTGAAGGATTGTGTGTTTGTTTTCACTCACAGCGTCCGTTGACATTGTGTGTGTCCATGAATGAAAGCGCTTCATCACAGCTGGTTCCCTGTTCAGTGTAACTCTTATCCATGGAGTTCACCATCACGGTCATCTCCTGCCGCGTGCTGTTCAACGTCTCCTTACGCTTCTTTGCCAGTTTACTGCAAATCACAAAGCACACGTCGTCAGCAGACGTGATCGTGATCACTGTCAGATAAAACAAACATGCTGCAGTATAAAGAGAGAGAGATAATAAGATCATGTGACTGCTAAAGATACATGTTAAAGATTGAAGTACTATCAAAAATAAAAACATAAATAGGAGATTAATACATTCAGAGCTTAGGCTTCGTTCAGTCAGATTTCTAGTGATATTTGAGCGTGCGGTGAAAACAAAAACACTCGATGTGCTTCACCATTAAAATCATCAAGAGAGACTCATTTTAATGACTAAAGTCTGATTAGGGCGGCGGTTTAACTTTCCCAATTAAATCCCAATATAATTTTAATCAATGCCCTGCCAGGAGCCATGTGAGACGCCAGTTCTCTGTGATTATAAGTGCAGCTCGAGCTGAAGAGCAACAGCAAACATCACCTGCTGGAATTCAATTCTGCTTTAGTGGATCTATAACTCAAAGCCTTTGTCTTTCAACCATCTAATGCACAGAAAAATGCTAATTACACCAAATTAGTCAGTCAATCTGTGGGAGCAAATGAGCATGTGGGGGCGGAGTTTCGTGCCCGAGGCCGAGTTCTGCGTCTCTCGGCTTCCCAGAGCGGATCTACATCTGCGATTTCACATGAGAGTTTGGAAACGGAGCCAAACCACAAAGTAAGGAGAAGCAAGAAGTTTCTACAAACTATGAACTCCATTTAAGTGGAGCAGATTTGATGAGCATTAAGGGAACACATATCAAGACATGATGGATGAGTAACACTGCTCCTCAAACATCTATCACATTAGGACAAACTCCAGTTACTCCACCAGATGATCTGCGTTAACTCCATTCAGCAAACATACTCAAACTCAATTTCTCTTTAAAAGTCTGTGAAATAAACTGGACTCATGTAAAGTCGTGTTAAGATGATCTTTAAGCATTGCTGCTTTCCACTCGCTCACTTCTGTTAACACGAGTGTCAAATCTGTAACATAAAAGAGCCACTGATCAATGATCTGATCATCTCATCTGCCTCCTGCAGGCCACGCACGCACGCACGCACGCACGCACGCCACGCACGCACGCACGCACGCACGCACGCACGCACACACACACACACACACACACACACAGTGATGCTCAGCCCTGTCAAACACACACATTAACAGTAACCTGATGATCATTTATGCCAGTAAGAGCAACGAGTGAATCTTTCCTAAACACAAATACAGAATCTTCCCATTCACTCATTCATTCACTCACTCATTCATTCATTCATTCACTCACTCATTCATTCATTCATTCATTCATTCATTCACTCACTCACTCATTCATTCATTCATTCATTCACTCACTCACTCATTCATTCATTCATTCATTCACTCACTCACTCACTCATTCATTCATTCATTCACTCACTCACTCATTCATTCATTCATTCATTCACTCACTCATTCATTCATTCATTCATTCACTCACTCACTCATTCATTCATTCACTCACTCATTCATTCATTCACTCATTCATTCACTCATTCATTCATTCACTCATTCATTCATTCATTCATTCACTCGTTCATTCATTCATTCACTCACTCATTCATTCACTCATTCATTCACTCATTCAGTCACTCATTCATTCACTCATTCATTCACTCATTCATTCACTCATTCATTCACTCATTCAGTCACTCATTCATTCACTCATTCATTCACTCATTCATTCACTCATTCATTCACTCATTCATTCACTCATATCTCAGACAACAGCTCCACTGAACACAAACACTACACAGTAAAAAACCTTGAGAGAGATTTTGAGAAATGAATCAGTCCAGCTCACATTATCAAACAACAACCCGCTGAAATCATTCTTCTCTAATGGCAGAAGGCAACACATCCCCAAAACATTTATCAAAGAGATGAAACTGAACAGCCTTGTGGGTAATGTCTCCTCTCTGTTTAATGTGTGTATATATCCAGAAGAGAAGAGGTCTTATTAGAGGCATTGTGACACAGGAAACAGTGGGGAATTGTGGGAAGCGTGCTGTGTAAACACAGACCAGAGAGACCCAGCAGAGACTAAAGACACGATCCAGACCATAAAACAACACAAATAAACCACATTCACAGCTCTTTAAACCTGAACATCATTACTATTAAACCTAAGAATAAAATCATTTCTCTTTTGGAATAACATGAATTGTTAAATATGTGTTTATACCTGACAGCTTGTGCTCGTATAATACAGAAAACGATGTATTTGTTTTTTGGGTAAATGGTTGTTTAAAGTGTATTTGCAATTCTGTTTTACTTTATTTAATTTTGCACTACAGAAATATTTTCTACACTGAAATTTTGGAAACGACTCTCAGTATCACATCACTATCAATCAACTGGGATTCATTCAGAAGCTCTTCAACTAAAGAGAATCATTCTTTCAGTCAGTGGACACGGCCTGTATCTCACTCCATCACTCGCTTTTATTGAGCTACTTTACACTGTTGCTTTTATTGCATTGAAATGGAGTGAAATACGGGCCGGACCTTCAGACGGTTCCTGTGGGTCAGTGTGCTGATGGTGTCCTCGGGGATCTCAGCCCTGTCCACTTTATTGATGACATGACAAAAACTAGAGCGCTATAAAGCAACACTTCCATCTCATACGGTCTTACGAACGTCAATCAGATCTGCTCTGAGAGCAACACAAACTCACAACTGACATCAACACACTCGTGATTGACATCAGCTCTGCCTTGTTAAATCAGTCCAGATGCTTCTGGAAAATCCACTGTATGAAAAATAAGATCTTTTAGCTGAAACTATAAAAGTAACATCACTATACCATATCATTTCTGTGCCATTAGCACAACCCAACAAAAATCATGTCCGTTTCCAAACACTGCAGCTGAAGTCTCAAGAGCGGACAGACGTCAAGCAAATATTTTATATTTTCTTTTAGTAAAACCGGTGCTTCAGTGGTTCCCAAACCCTATAAATAAACAAACAGCTCAGCATGATCAACAACAAACAACATGGAGCGCAACTATCCATTAAACACTTGTTATGAAAATGGACATGAATGGATTTTATTTGCATGCCACTAACACACACCATGCAGCCAGAAGCATGTAATGACTATTGAGAATAATGCCAATGATGATGATGATGATGTGATGAACGATGCGTTTCCCATCCCTGCGCTGGGCAACAGAAAGACAAAAACTATTCTGGGGAAATTTTTAAGGGAAAACAGTCTTCAAGCAGAATGAGGGAGTTAGTTCTGCTGCTTAAACGTGTTGACAAATAATCATTGACTTGAGGATATATCAGTCACAGACAGGCATTTTTCACATTAGCGATATTGATCTCCATCACTTTTTCATGTTTTTACAAGATCATCATATGAAAAACAATTGACAATTGAAATGCACGAGGGCAGAACGTTCATTCGGGATGGAAAACGCCTGTCCGGACGCGAGTCATGCAGAGGAACAGAGCTGAAATAGCATGACACTAACATTGTACAAAGACGTTTTACTTACAGGTAGTAAGTGTAGGACTGATACGTTCTCCTGCCCAGTGGGGTGGTGAAGGGTTTTAGCAGTGGAAGGGGATGGAAATGAAAGGAAAGAAAAAGTAAAAAATATTAATGTTTGAAAACGATATCAAACGAACAAAAACAGCCATGGTGACATACGTGTGAAAGAGCTTCACCTGGTGACAAACCTCAAGACGGATCTCTGAACTAAAGCTCGTGTCTGTTTATCTCATAACAGATGTGTGATCCTTCATCCGTGTGAGGAAATCGGTTTCTGATGTAAATGACCAGACCGAGCGTCAAATGAACTACGCTGACAGGTTTAAAAAGGGAATTAGCACGACTCCCCGCTCTCCTTTCTAATCTAATTCAACAAATTAAAGCAAATAGATGCAATAGATTCAATCAGACTCCTTCATTTGATTTAGCTTTATTGAACAAGATTTAATTAACACGACTGCGGTGTGATCAGCGTTCAGAAGCCGTGACGGTCTCCTCGGGAGGGAAATTTACTCAATTCAATGTTTGCGTTACTGAACACGTGTGTATTAATAAGACAAAGCCCATCTACACATCTTTACCTGATTACTAATCCATGTACACAAACATGTAGTCTGAGGTTTAGTTGAAATGCAGATTTATAATACATCCATTTGTGACTGTGTTGTGAAATCCAGACTAAAGTCTCATAATCCATTGATGAAATCAGAAGTAGATTTAAATAGATCTGATAGATTACATGATGGATTTAGTGATGCCGTTTTCTCTTATAATCTGATACATACTGATATTAATGATTTTAATGGATTTATGTAGAAAGGAGTAAATCACAAAGAAATATCTTTAGCTGGATTTTCACAGACATGGTCACACATATAATAATGACAATCATTTTCTGTATTGGTTTGGCTTTTAATGATCTCCTGTAGGATTTCTGAATAGTAGTCTAACACAATTATAATGATCTTCTGACAGCTTTACAACATGAACGTAGAAACACAACTGAAAGAAACGACAACAATCAAGCACAATCATATGCAGACGTGTGTGTGAACGTCCACAGATATTATAATTCACGGCTATAAAAATTCAATATTTTCTGTATATGTTTAAGATGGTAATGTGGTTCCTGATGGAGAACACAGTGTAGTTAATGGCCTCAGGTCATCTGAGACGGGTGTTGAGGAAAGTGAACAGAGCGTTTGTGATGTCAGACGTCTTGTGTGAGTCAAAGCCCACAGGAGCTGAAGATTTGCTGAAGATGACTCATGAGGACCTGAAGTTCTATACGGCCGGCAGGAGAGCAGACTAATGTAAACTAGCCTCCAGCTAATCCTGAAGAGCTTTATCAGCCCACCTCTCATCCGTCTCTCTGCATCATCCCCCCGGTGCCCAAAAATCACTGACATACTCAAATCTCCTCCATTTGTTTGTGTTTTTCAAACGTCAGAAGCCGAATGAGAAAGCGTCTCTTTATCGGGCTGTTATAAGACATTTTAATGGGCCTTATCCTCATAATCTGATGAATTATTTAGCATGGCATAGACAATGAGGACGAGCCGATAGAAAGGTCAGGAGAAATATCTATTATTAATAGCTGCAGTTAAACTCGGGACAACCTCCAGATCTCACTGACTGCGAATGAGACTCTTTACCATTTTTACATGTCAGAAAAACAGAATAAAACCAAATGAACAAGCTCGTATATGAGTTTCTGACTGACTCTCTCGTTCTGTAAAACTGCTTCATGACATTTGATTTAAACGTGAGGCGTATCTTCAGTTGCGTGTGAGACGGTTCTTACCGTTTCTTCATGAGAAGCACTACACCGAGGAAGATGATGATGAAGAGCAGAACCCCTGCAATCACTCCAGCGATCTTCACCGTGTGGTCCGTCTGTTTCTCCGGCTCCACAGCATTGGGTTTGTGAGTGGCCGCCCCTGACATCAACCAAAGGTCAAAGGTTACACACAAGCCAAAGAGGTTTTTAAATCTCATTAAAAAAATCTATTTGATAGTTTTGTGAAGTCTGTGATATGCTAGTGTCCTCCTAAAGCCAGAATGACCGCATCATTGCTTTTAGTCAGCCCATGGGCAATATTTCATTCAAAGGTGCCCTGCTACATTAAAAAAAGCACTAAAAAAATAAAATTGAATTGAAAGCTGACAGAATGATGTGACATTTACACAAGAAAGTCCATTCAACTGCAGTCCATTAAATCATTCCCCAAACTCTCCTGAGAGAAACACGCGCACACACAAGCCGGACACAGACGTGCTGTCTGGAGGGAGTGTGTAAGCCGCCTGACCTGTTAGCTGATGATCACCAGCGGCCGGAGCGATGCAAGACGTAAGGTGTGGTGAGCTGTGTTACCAAGATAGCAGCTGCCAAACCAAAATCCACACCACATGCAGAACGAGAGAGAGAGAGAGAGAGAGAGAGAGAGAGAGAGAGAGAGAGGAGAGAGAGAGAGAGAGAGAGAGAGAGAGAGAGAGAGAGAGAGAGAGAGAGAGAGAGAGAGAGAGAGAGAGAGAGACAGAGAGAGAGCGAGAGAGAGAGAGACAGAGAGAGAGAGAGACAGAGAGAGAGAGAGACAGAGAGAGAGAGACAGAGAGCAAAATTACATAAATCCAGACTTTTTATATTTAATACAATAAATTATTATATTTGTGTTGTTATATTAAATTACATAAACTATTTATATATATATTTCAAATAAAACATAGTATAATACAATTAAGTTATCTAAATGTTTATAAATTAAAATTGAGTAATAATATGTATTTGTATTTTTATATTAAATGAAATCAAATATAGTAACAGCTCAGGGTTAGATGCACATCTAAACATCTCATGCTCATGTTAGATGACAAATGAACTGCTGCATTTTTAACCTGTTTTTGTATTAAATTATCATTCGTACCTTTTGTAGCAACACGGACGCAGTCAATTTTCGTCTCCTGCAAACAAAATTAAACATTTAATGATTTAATCAATGAAAAATGATTTACTTACATTCACCACACTGTAATATTAATCACCGTCCTCTGTAGAACACAACATTTCACATTAATTGTGTCAAGTAAAAACAAGAATGCAAAATCCCTAACAACCCTACAATCATTACACACAGCATTACACATGCATCAGTAGACAGCAGTAATCTACAGGAATAGGAAATGATTTACTTCTGTCAGCAGAAAGAAAACTATGTGCTGTTTCCTGACTCTAGTGATGTATGTGGTGATATATATGGTGATATAGTTTCAAAGCCTGCTAAGCATCCTTTGCATTAAAAGCGCTGAGAGAAGTTACGTTTCATTGCATTTCAGATAAATGTTCCTTCTGTGCTGCTGCTGTATAACACCTGAAAAACACCAGCTCCACCTTTCCTTCTGTTATTACACTCATTTTGTTTTAAATATAACCACTATTGCCACTGTGTGCTGTTGAACACAAGTTAAAGGGATTTTCTTTCCACTACCCTGGCAATGACTTGCCACTTCTTAGAAAAAGCCAAGCACCTCTAAAACATCACCTAAGAACTGCTTAGCAACACCTTAGCAACCACCCAGAAAACCCTGGAAACTCACCCTGACCATGCACTAGCACTCGGCACCTTAGCAACCAGTGAGAACACCTTAGCAACAAGTAACTATGCAAGACATCAGCAGACACTGATCAAACCTCATAATCATGTAAACAAATGCATGTAGGGTTCCTGCAAAAGAAAACATGGATTCAGTGTCATCTGCACATCTCCTGAAACATTAAGAGAGCACAAGCTGATTTAATGAGGTACAGCACTTAAATAGACAGAGCGACTCAATAAGTGTCCGTCCGCATCCATCAGCCCCGCTAAAACACAGATCCTCACTCAATTAAGACATCAATTACCGCTGCAGGGCGGCGTCTTTATAGAGAAACACGAGCGTCAATCTAAACAGCGAGCTTTCTTTAAAAGCGCCGGACGAGGTGAGAGAGCAGCCGAAAGCATTAAGTCAAAGGCGTCTCCTGTCACGCGCCGCAGCTCTCCGCTCGCTCGCCCGCCGACACTCAAAGTTTCACAGACACTGTTCCCTGACGGCCTCTTCTGAGGACGGGTGACCCGGGGTCGAGGTGTCCGGAGGGCCCTCTTCACATTCATTCTCATTCTTACCCACAATTAACTTTCTCATTGACTCTGATCCGAGCCGGCCGCTGTGATTCCAGAGGGACGATACCGAGAGACCCTTGATGCACAAAGAGCCGTGCTGTAAAGATGCATACGTGTGTATGTGTGTGTGACTCATACTCAACAATTAATTCATTTTCTTACTAGTACGAACATTTTCCACTACATTTGTACATTGATGAGACGGCAGGAGTAACGCACCCCGTTAGCCAAGCTGACGGCCTGATAGTAGATGCTGTAGCTCTTGTGCGGCAGGAGAGGAGCGTTCCAGTATCCGCTGTACGTCCGGTTGTCTCCCACAGTGAACGGTTGAGGTGACGGGACGCCGGCGGAGGGAAACTCTGCAGTGTAGTAATACTGTGAGTTTAAACTGCTGGTGTTTTGATAGTGAACCGGTGCAGGATAACAGCGGAGGATTTCTGCTTCACCTCCACGAGCTCTCCGCGGTCTCTCCTCTTCAACAATCACCTGATACACACTGACAGACACACACATTCAAACATTTATATTTGATCATTTACATTTTAAGTGACGAACAATAGAAGCAATTAAAGAACGAACGAGCAAACATGTGAAAGTGCTCAGTGAACCCAACACAGTACATGTAGCTTTTCTAGAAGAGAAAGAAGAGAAAAGAAACAGAAGCAGGTATTATCATTATTGTGTCAGGTGTTCCTAAAGATGGCTCATGATTCAACTGTTTGAAGAAACAAAAATAAATCATATTTTTTATATAGAAAATGAAGTGTATTTCTAGAAACATCTAAAAAAAAATATTACTGTAAAAAATCCTATTCTGTATCTCAATTTTTCTCAGTTTCTTTGTGTAAAAGTATACAGTGAGATTTTTACAGTAATAAAAATTTGGCCTTAAATTATAAGTGATGAAAATAAGGTCACAATGCAAAAAATCTTTAAGCAAAATATATTTTATTTCATCCTTGTTTTTTAGGGAAACATTATTATTAATATTAACTAATAATATCACTTATTGAATTCTACTCACTATGTACTCTATATATTTTATACTTTTCAAAGCTGCTTTGAATCAATTCAACAATGTAAAAGTGTTAAATAAATCATTTTGAATGAAATTCAATTGAATATGATCAAACATATAAAAGGTGTTATTGATAAATGTAGTGTTTCTTATCAGTAGATTTCAGTATTTCACTGTTTCCACTGACACACAATCTATAAGCATATTCATCAAGAGAAAGACTTCAGAACAGAGTTCAATCTCTGCGGGTGAGTGAGTTTTCATCTCGCCTCGCCATGGGCTCTTAGACGCTCTGAGAGGCCTTCATCATTCTCAGCCGCCTCAGACATGACACACTCGTGGGAAATATCCACATTCTCCTACACCAGACCTAATACTAAAGCAAAAGACCCTCCATCCCCCTTTAGAACTTCAGAAATTAGTCCTGCCACAACACAAAACCTCCATGTTTGCTGCTTAATCTTTTCTAGACTTAAAGGTCAGCCGCAAGATTCCCTTTATAAACTCAGCGCTTGTTTCAGAAAGGGTCGGGCATGGCCCGGAGCCTACACGGATGCACGGGTTACAGTTATGATACCGATGTTAAGTGACCGTGGATACAAACACATGAGACAAAGGCCGATGTAAAATGGAAAAATTCATAAACACTGTGAAGTCAGAAACTTTAACCAGCTGTATATATAGAGAACAATGGGCTGAATGAATGTTGACTGATGTTAATCTGACCTTTGGGTTTGGGAAAGCTGTAATAAAGTCTGGTTTGCCCTAGCGAAAAGGTTATCTGTGGATATAAAAGCTGGGCATATAAATATACTGTAGTTAACAAAATTACAAGATTGCACGCTTATGTGAGGCTGAAAGTGCCTGATCTTTTCCCGCTTTCTCATTATCCCACATATGTGAATCAGCTGAAATACTCTTTCCCACAGCAGTGCCTCTGTACATTACATTCACTCATTAATAAATACACTTACATTAAATATCATACATATATAGAGTCAGGGAGTGGCTCTGGACTTTACACAGCCAATCAGAAAATCATACCAACAGCCAATCATTTAGTGTGTTTCCTCTAGTTTGATGGCGCTTTGGAAAGTGTATGTTTTCAAAATGGCTGAAATCTTACATAACCACCAACAAAATGTCTTTGTTTTCATGTAAAACAACAAGAATCATGAGCAGATATGTGTATATGAATGAGCTTATAGCAGACATCTGCTATCCTTCTGTGTGAAGATGAAATATAATGTCATTCATTATTAAAACCTATGAGACACAACACAGGTGAGAGGTCAAGTTCATTAACTCCACACTGAGGTGAAAGTTCAGAGGTCACCCGAGGTATACACTGATTACAGATGAATGAGAGAGAGAGAGAGAGATGCTCTGCTTCTACACTGTCAAGTCCAGATCACATTTCACCACCTTGCAAAATTTAAAGTATAATGTTAGAAATTGAATAAATATTTTTCAATAATAAATCTTAAAAACAGGCTTTATTTTCTTTATTTAAAATCTTCTTTTCTTATATTTTTTATTTATGGATGAAATACACTCTGACCTGGATATTCACTCATGACCTCATTCATCTTTAAACTAAACATTATCTGTATAAGTGTTTGTACATTGACATTCACAGTCACAGATGGAAATTCAAGCTGAACCGAATCATTAAATGTGATTAAATCTGCAAAGAAAAATGCTCAACTGTAAAGAAGCAACGCTGCTAATGTGATGTTTTTAGAACTATATAACTGGAGGTGATGTGTTTGAGTATGGGGTGCTGATGCTGATGCTGTGGGCTACAGCAGGTGTGTAATGGGATGAGACCTGCAGACGGAAACCCATTTCCACATCAGAACCAGTAATGTCCTTCTTCCTTCTGTTACTGTGGAAACGGAAATCTTTCCCCTTTGCCCATCGCACTACCACTTATTATTCCGCGATAAATTCTGTCTTTCTCTGAAAGAAGAAGGTCTCCGCTTTGATCGTCTGTGTGTGAACGTGGCTCAGCTCTGTCACCGCTGATATGGGGGCGGAATAACGGCATGAACGCTGACTCGCCTCTGCCCCTCGGGTGAAACGGAGATCGCCGACGCACCGAGCGCATGACGACATCTGAGAGCTTGAATGCGCTGAGGACACCTCCGCGATCTGATCAGAGAGCCGAAAGCTGCACTTCTCTTCATTACATCACAGTAAAACAAACTCATTAGGGGTGAGGGCAGGAAATGCCCCTCTCTCTGAATGATAAACACTTTCTCAAGTGTGACATATTAATATATGTTTCATCACTGTAAGGTTTCATATAAACAGATGTTGACTGTATATACATCTGTGTTGGAGTTTATAGACATCATTATAAATTTGTTAGAGTTACAGAAATACTCCTGTAAGCAGATCAGAGACTGTACTGTGTGTGTTTTAAATTGTACTGTATTGTATTTTAACAAGAAGTTTTTATATAAAAAAGAATCAATGCTAGTAAAGTGTGTCATATCATCTATCTAATAACTTCATTTGTGTTCCACAGACGATTGAAAGAATATAACAGTTGAAAGTAGTGTGTGTGTGTGTGTGTGTGTGTGTGTGTGTATTATTTTTATTTGTAACTTTCTTATATCAGCTTCTGTAATAATTGTATTTTAACTCCATTTTTCAAAAAAATGTTAAACCATAATTCTAGTTTAGGTATGTGTTTGTGTTTTATCTTGTAAAATGACATATGCATCTTAGGAGTAACTCTGTGGGTTGAATTTGTTCTTGTTTCTGGTTAAGAACTCTTGAAAGTGACTACCATAACCCTGGTAGGAGCTCCTAAACTAATGAATTAAACCTCTGACAGCCCATTCCCACGGCTAAATGAGAGCATGCATGGAATTAAATGAGAAAAGTGACAAGAGTTTCTTGCCAAACAGAGATGATGAAGATAGACAGCACCTATTATTACATACAGAAAAAAGCCAACATCTCCATTGTTTCTCATAGATGTCTTTGATATTGCTGAATGCAAAACAGGATGTTCTGTTTAATTTCTTTTCAGATGTATCATTACTTGATGCAAAATAACTAAATCCAGTAAATACATTCTGTATCAGAAATTTCATACATTTCTTGTCAAATATTTTGCATGACATTGTTTTATATAGCTGTTAACTGAACGGGTAGTTCAGAGCTTCAGTCTTGTAAAAGGAATAGACCTGAACTCTGCGTCTCTCTTGATTGTATCGGGTTAGACAGAAACAGACGGATGAACAGGGCCGTTTGATGGATGCTGCGTGAGCTGTGCTCTCGCCTGGGATCTCTACAATGATTTAACTGACAATCATTCACTAGAGGTCATTAGTCGGGCCGCCTTCGCCGACACCCGCTGATAGCATAATTCTGTAGGAAATGACTGGCCATTGAGCTTGCATGGAGGTCTCTCTCTCTCCTTCTTCTTCTCTCTTGTCCTTGCTCCTGTCTCTCTGTCTCTCTGTCTCTTCTGTCTCCTCTGTCTCTGTCTCTCTCTCTCTCTCCTCCTCTGTCTCTGTCTCTCTGTCTCTCTCTCTCTCTGTCTCTCTCTCTGTCTCTCTCTCTCTCTCTGCAGTGTTAGTGTTAATGATTGAACTCAACAGTCCAGCTGTATGATCGAGCGGAGCGCAGGAGGTGATGTCGTGATTATAGACTGACCAGCAGCATTATGATCTCACTCACTGGTATTCACATTTTTATTCACATGATTAAATGTTGTACCAATACATTAATATGAAACAATAGTCTATTTACATTCATGCATTTGCCAGACTTGCAGTGCAGTTTAAACTATATGTTTGATCGCAATGATCTACCAGTAAAGCTTTTATTGGCAATATATATCATACATACTGAAGTCATACAAAGAGTGCAAATGATTCATATCAGTACCATCAGGATTGAATGTATTAATGTGTAAATGTTTCTACTCTGGCCATCGGCTAACATCATCACGGGCTTTAGTTCCCTACAGTCAGTAAGCCGCATAGCTCTGGAGTGTTGGTTTGGATATCTGAGTCCCAAGCTCTGGTCGTAACCATAAAAAGTGTTAAAAGATTTACACGCCTTTCAACTAAGTGACACGACATTAAACTGCGGTGTCAGTGACATACACAGATGTGTGTGCAGTTTGGCTCGGATCACTGAAACAGCGCAGAAATCCAATCGTGAGTGAGGGGTTTCTAGGTTGTTGTTGTAAATGTGTATTTCCGGTTTGTTATGGTCCCTGTATGAAGCGAAAGCCGTACAGATTGCTAATGCTCTAAAGAGACGGGTACATGCTACACTTCCTCGTCTCCTCCTCGACATCGCCCAGAACCTCTGTGTGTGTGTGTGTGTGTGTTTTCACAGAGATTATGTGCTTAAGAATATTTGTACATGAGTAAGTGGATCTGTTTTAATTACCGCTAATCAAAACATAAAAGTGAACTGTTTGATTTCAGTGGCTGGTGTGGAGGATTATAAACAGAGACTTCTTCATATTCATCGCTTCATCTCTGTTGTGTCATTTGGATGTGTTCCCCTTCTTAGGCTGATATCAATGACAAACATCTGGCTGTGATGAGATTTTCCTCCAGCCTAATCAGATGCTTTATGGATTACTCCCTTCACAACAATGAGATCATATAGCATAGTGTCTTCTTCTGTGCATTATTCTTCTCTGTGTATAAAAATAATACACTAAATGAATAATGATGAGAGATTATTAAATAGAATATGAAATAAAATGAAAAGATTCAGGGATGTTTTAACACTTGAGAGACACACGTGAAGTTCAGATCATTCTCAGATGCTGATCTTAAATTCTTCTGCTAGTTACTAGACTAGTCAAAAGCTAACTAAGGTCCAACCCTAAGAAATAATGTCCATTCGATTTCAGTGAGTCAATAGTTTGACATCTTAACACACAACAGACAAAAATAGGCATATAATGTTTGGGTGTAGTGTGTAAGTGAGGATATAGAACTGTGACATATTGTACCTAAAGCTTCTTCATACAGTGTGGACTAGGACAGGAATTACAGGAATCTAAAAGAACCTGACAGACATGATGGTCAGAAGATTACAGGACTGTCATTGAGTGCTGCTAACGGTACTCCCAACAAACTGTATTGATGAAAAGTTGTGTAAATAATGTCATACTAAAAGTTGTCTGAAGAATTAATGATTGATTGTTCTATCAGAGTTTTCTATCTGACATTTATCAAGATGCATTTGAACTCTGTAACTGTGGATAATGTGAGAAATGCTGAAGGGTGTCTGAATAACCTGGGTTTGATCTCTGTATATGGAGCTTGATTTATCATGTAAAACAAACATCATATTTCCCAGCTGAGAGAGAGGAGAGAGAGAGAGAGAGAGAGAGAGAGAGAGGAGGAGAGGAGAGAGAGAGAGAGAGAGAGAGAGAGAGAGAGAGAGAGAGAGAGAGAGAGAGAGAGAGAGAGAGAGAGAGAGAGAGAGAGAGAGAGAGAGAGAGAGAGAGAGATAGAGAGAGAGAGAGAGAGAGAGAGAGAGAGAGATTAGACTCCAGATCACAATAATCAAATTCCCTTGAGCTCCCATTCTTCCAGTCTCTGCTGAGGACTGTCAGAATTCGAGTTAAAACATGAGATTTGATCAGATCAGATAGATTAAAATGCTAGACTTTGGAATTATAATCCCAGTATTCTGAGATCTTGTCAGAAGTGGGATTACCACGTAAACACATGACTGTAATTTATTTCTGTATTTATGCTGTAAACAGTCATGTAAAGCCTTCACTAATACTAAAGTCCATTCTTCTTTATAACATTCCTCTAAGATGGAGATGTTAGAGCTTTATTCATCCCTAATACAAATGTCAGAAGATGTAACAGTGAATGATTTCCAGATTATTAATATTACTGCTCACATGCTCTCTTTCTATTATCTCACAAGATTGGAGTTCAAACTTTGTTTTCAACATTTTACTTGTCATGTAAAAGAACAACAATAAATGCATTTCTTATTACTGTTCCTCAATTTCGTTATTAATGAAATATTTTAGCTTAGAGAAATCGAAATATCTTCATAGACTTACTAAAGCAGAGATCAGCCTTGAACCAGAACACCCTAGCAACCATCTCACAACATCAAAGCAACTGGACTTTGATTAAAAAAGTAATTGTGTCCAGACAAAAATAAGAGCAGAAAATAATGTGAGAAATTCAGGTAAAACACTCTTAGTAAAATAATCTCAAAAAATAATATTTATAATTTCACTTTTGTACTGATAAGTGACCATGACATTTCAGAGAGAGAGAGAGAGAGAGAGAGAGAGAGAGAGAGAGAGAGAGAGACAGAGAGAGAGAGAGAGAGAGAGAGAGAGAGAGAGAGAGAGAGAGAGAGAGAGAGAGAGAGAGAGAGAGACAGAGACAGAGAGAGAGAGAGAGAGAGAGAGAGAGAGAGAGAGAGAGAGAGAGAGAGAGAGAGAGAGAGAGAGAGAGAGAGAGAGAGAGAGAGATCCTCTCTTGACATAGTCTCTGAACTGAAGTCACACACACTTTGTTCTCTGTTTTAAAGAGTGACTCTCTACACAGAGAATCCAATAAACAAAAAAGAATGGGAGTTTATGCAGGTTCTGGTCGGGAATCGACCATGTCTCCACCTCGATGACATCACTCAAAAAGCTGCAAACACAAAACCCTGACAATTCAGTCTTATAGTTAATGGTAAATGAACTTGGCTTACTTGTCCTCGCAGGCAGGGCTTTCTAACCCTCCGGCTGGTAGAACTGTACTGGAAGGGGAATAAGAGCAAAAGGAGGAAATACCAACATAATGATGATTGACAGGACTGAATGTATAGTGGCTTCTCCTGGAACCCATGTTTAAAACTTCATTACATCACACTAAAATGATGCTTCCTCTATTTCTAAAATGTAAAATGCAAGGAAAGGTTTGTGTGAGGGGATAAAATGTACAGTCTGGTACAGTATAGGTGTCATTATGTCTGGCGGAAACCTTAAATATGGTGTGTGACCTTGTTTTTACATCCTGGTGGGGACTCTAAACCTGAACGCCATTATAGACTCGTGGTCCTCAATGGTAAATAAGCTTATAAATCATACAGAATGATATTTTTGAAAATGTAAAAGTTTTGTGTGTGATGATTAGGTTAAGTGGGTTGGATTAGAGTAATCTGACAGGAGCTCCCTCCTGTTCTGAGCTGGAGCTCTTCAGGACGCACCGGCCAATGCATGCCGGGTCTGACTGATTCAGGAGGATTCTCCTTGATCATACATTGGTGGCATCACTGGAGCTACAGACACAACAACACAAACAAGAGTCTATCAGGATGTAGTTTCTATCAGACATCAAGCACTGTGAAGAAGTCCCATTTTTCTTCTCAGCTGACGCTTGACCTGAGATCTTGGTGGTGGCCTCCGTGGATGGCGGCGGTCCGTGATCCCTTTAGCTGTGCTCTGCTCTGGATGGTGAAGGAGTATGTAGGATCCCGGTAAAAGACCCATGAAGATTTATGACTGCCTCTGCCTTCCGAGCTTATTTTACTTTCCTAACTCTTGATTAGAGAGATCCAGAGCAGGATCTTCAATGAGCTGGACGGCTTTATATGAGATCTGTGGAGATAAACGCCACAAACATCTGCCAGTCTATACCATCTGCTATTTGAAGTAAGAATGACATTTGACGGACATCACGTGCACACATTTAAAAAGCAAAAACAGATCAAAAAGCCTTGGTAGATTCACTCTTTAGCTTCTAGGACTTTACTTTTCACAGACTGAAACACTTTCTACATTTTCAAATCTTTCTCCGGCCATAAATCTATAATGCTCTCAACTCAAGACAAAAATAATATGAATAATCACTACCATCACTTCAAAGATTATTCAGACACCAGTTCGGATCATGTCATCAATTATTTTTAATGCGAATAAAACCACATTTTTTCAATGTTAAATAAAATGATTTCTCAGATTCCCAAACCAAAATGATTTCAGGTGCAAATTAGACACTTTTATGTGAAATGCCTTGAAGGCTTCTTTTCAATTATAATCCAGCACTAAATAGAGGACATGAATAATAAAGTGACTGAAGTCTCTTTCTCCTGATATCTGAAGAGCTCTTCTTCACTTATTGATTACATGAAGCCGTCACGCTCCAACCCCTTTGATTTGTGAGGACCTTTTGATATTGGAAATATTTTCTCAGGAGCTGCTGGTTTTTCATAAGACTTGAACCGCTATTAGATTCGGATTAATTCAATCCAACTAAATCACACAACGTGAGACTGGAATGTGAAACACACACACAAGCAGGTGGAAACGAAGCTCTTATTCTTGATACAGTCAATATAAATCTATATACCTCATACTTGTGTGATGATGCCGAACGTGTGAGCCGGTTCCCTTCCATTCTTTAGCACAATCTTCTCCTCGTAATAATGATGGCCTGGATAGAGTCCAGAGGCGAATCTCACCCGGCACTGATGCGGAAGTGTAGGACATCACACAGTGACTGGCATGAAATATCATTACAGCTAATGCCCATTTGAGTTCTGAGTCAACTGGATCATTTTTCTTCAGAATCTTTGGTTCTGACCTTTCAAAATCTGGGATTAAAAATCTGGTACAGTATGTCAGCATACAGCATAAGTTATCTCTCCCACTGTAATCATAACTGACAATATACTCTTTATTTTAAAATGCAAATACCCCTTTAACTCATTCCAAAGAACTGCATCATGACTCCATTAAACATGACATCATTAGCGATTAAACACCTCTGGTAATGTGTTTTTCCATTATTTAATGTCATTTTACTCTCTCTTTATGAATAATGCCGTCATCCCATGTTTGTGCGGGATAATTCAAACGCTCAAAAAGTCGAGCTGCCGCAGACACCTGTTCCTTTACTTTAATTCAGATTCAAAATAAAATAAAAGAATATTTCATCCTTCATTTATTCAACTTCATGTGTGTGAATCATCTGGAACTATGATTAATTGAAATTAAAACTGTGTGTGTGTGTCTGTGCGTGTGCGTGTGTGTGCGTGTGTGTGTGTGTGTGTGTGCGTGTACGTGTGCGCCTGTGCAGCGCGGTGTGTGCGTGTGTGTGCGTCTGTGTGTGCGTGTGTGTGTGTAAAAGTGTCTGCGTGTGTGCGTCACTGTGTGTGTGTGCGCATGTGCCCAAGTGTGTGCGTGTGTGCCTGCGCTGGCCTGTAAAAGTACCGCTGCCTGTGTGTGCGTGCATGTCTGTGTGTGTGTGTGCGTTTGCGTGCAAACTGTGTGCGCTGGGCCTGTGCGCTCCAGTGTGTGTGTGTGTGTGTGTGTGCATCTGTGTGTGTGTGTGTGCATCTGTGTGTGTGTGCGCTGCTGGCCTGTGTGCTGCCTGTGTGCGTGCCAGTTCGTGTGTGTGTGTGTGACTGTGTGTGCGTGCATCTGTGTGTGTGTGTGTGTGTGTGTGTGTGCTGCAGTATAGATCCTGTGAGGTGTAAGTATTATTGATAAGTAAATCGAAGTAAATAAATTTCAAACATAAATGTTCAGCTGCTCACAGATGAATCCGTGAGATATTCAAGCTCACTTTAACAAAACTCTTTACCACTGTAGTGGAAGAAAAAACCATCATCACAATAATACATGTGATAGCAGTGATCGAAGCACTTCCCATTCACTTTCACTCAGCTTCATATAATGACTCACAGCATATCAAACACCTTTCTTTACTTCCATTTCATCAACTCCTTTCGGCTGGAAGTTCCTTTCTTTCGCTTCCAGAAGAACACATCTGTCCGCTATTAAGAATGATCTTTGGGCTGTATAGGGTTCTTGAGTCACTTTTACTTTAGCAGATCAGGATTTTTTGCTCTCAGATTTTCTAATCAATGAACAAGAATAAAAAATCTCACAGAAACAAAAAGAATATTCCCCATCTTGTATTCTTTAATTCCCACAAAAATAAAACGTAGTCAGTTTAAAGAACTTTCGATGAATGTTTTTACTGCATAATATTATTGTCTAAATCTGGAAATATTTCTTTGTTTTCTGGTCATTGCTTCCCGACTCACCGCCTTCATCGGGTCTGTAGGTGTATTTCAGGACTTTCTTTGGACTCTCAAGCATTCCGCAGGACGATTTTGACTTCCAGGTTGGTGTAATGGCGTGGAGGTTACGGATGGTGTGTTGTGGGCTGACGCCTGACTGTCATAAGACGCCTTTCCTGCTCTCCTCGGGCTCCGGCCTCTGGTAAATCTATACTGCACCGGCCAGGACTGTAGTTATGACAGTAGCCACACACGCTAGCCAAAAGGTTCCCAGCTTAATAGTAACCTGACGTAGATCTGATGTCCAGAACCTTCATAGCTGTCGCGTGGGCCGTGGTGCATACGGGCTCTGGAAACACAAAACACCATCAACAATAATATAGTGATGATTTTATATTCATGTCCAGAGACGCTTCCGAGGCCAAAACAACTGTTATGCAGCCTACACCAGCCTTTTGCACTAGTAAAGGCAGAAATGAGAGTTTGTATGTGATGAGAAAAAGATCTGTTAAGATAAGTCTCAAGTTTAATTCTGATGCATTTGTCAGTCAGATTCCTTCACATGAGAGCTTAGAGAATGAATATTAAATGTTATTTGTGATGTTTAGACTGAGAAAGATTGAACTCAAGCGAATAGACAGATTAGACTCCAAAGTGTTTCTGAGTTCATGATTCTTTACATCAGCTTCCAGATAAAAGCTGCAGAAATGATCAGGAACCGGCAAGATGAAAGACTCCGATCCGGATACAGTAATAGGAATGAGGATTACAATGACACATCTCAATTCATCCTCCAAATAACTCTTTAAGCTTGTTAAAAATGACTGCAGATGAGAATTTAAAGACGTCAGTGAAATATCTCACTGGATTTTAACCTTGAGATGAGAAGAAAAGATACAGCAGTTTATCTTGTATTGGCTTTCCTGCATCAGAATATATAACTTCAACAGACATTAAAATGAATGTTAAAACACACATCAAACAAAGCTGAAAGCTGTCATTTCCTACATATGAATCAAATGACACATGACTCTGTGTGATGCTATTATTGTGTTGTTTCTTTCTAGTCATTCACAAAAACTATATGTAAAGTCTGTATACAAATATCATATTCTTATGTCATGTAGAAGAACAACACTCATGTTGAGTAAATATCATCCAAATATATATTTGGGTAAAAAAGGATGATGAATCTATCCAGTCAGGCTAAAACAACATTTCTGGTTGTTCCTGCCATAATCTCTCTAATCAACTCTTGAAACATTTTCCCACCTATTAGATCCAGAGAGTCTCCATTTCCTCTCTGTTCACAATCTTGAGACACTCACAAACTCACAAAACACACACAATAATAATACACACAATACACACACACATTACACAATAACAATACACACACACACAACACACACACACACACACAACACACACTCGCGACACACACAAACACACACACCTCGCACACACACAAAACACACACACACACACACATCATCAGCAAGCATTGCCATCGTTGAATAATAATGCCACACACACACACACAATAATACACACACCTCACAAACAATAATACCACACACACACACACAAACACTACACTTCATTTACACTAAAGTTAGTGATCGACATGCAGAAGATTGGAAACAATGTCTCAAGTGACACAAACATTAATACATTAAAACAGCTTCTCCAGACAGACAGAGACAGAAAAACACAGGACATTGCGCAAAGCACAGGACAACTGCACAGGACAAACTGCACAGGACAAACTGCACAGGACAAACTGCGTAATATGATCAAACTGTACATGCGACAAACTGCACAGGACAAACAGGCACAGGACAGGACAGCATTAGACAAGACTAGCACAGTGACAGGATCTGCAGACAGGACAAACTGCGACATGATTGGTGACTGGTACTATGCATAAACTGTGACAGACAACCACTGGTACAGGACAAACTGCATTACAGGGACAGACAGCACAGGACAACTGCAGCAGGAGGGACAACCGCACAGGACAAATCTGCAATATGGACAGACAGCAATTGCGGACAGACTGTACAGGACATCACTGCATACAGGACAAACTGCGACAGGACAAACTGCACAGGACAAACCAGTACAAGGACAAACTGCACAGGACAGACTGCACAGCGGACAAACTGTACAGGCGGGACAAACTGGTACAGGACAACCGTGACAGGGACAAACTGCGGCCATGGATAAACTGCACAGGACAGACAGCAAGCAATATGACAAACTGGCATTATGACAAACTGCATTAGGACAAACTGTACAGGACAGACAGACAGCAGGACAAACTGGCACAGCGGACAAACTGCACAGGGACAAACTGTACAGGGACAAACTGTAATAGTGACAGACAGGTGACAGGACAAACTGCATTATGGACAAACTGCATTAGGACAAACTGCACAGGACAAGACAAGCACAGGACAGACAGCAATAAGGATTAAACTGCACAGGACAAACTGGTAATAGGACAAACTGTGCTATATTGTGACTGTGACAGGACAAACTGCACAGGCATACCAGGACAAATCCGTAATTGGTGACAAACTGTAATAGGACAACTGCATTATACAAACTGCATTATGGACAAACTGTACAGGACAGACTGTGCATTGGTGTGACAAACTGCAGTAATAGGGACAAATCCGTACAAATCTGGTACAGGACAGACTGGTACTGCGGACAAACTGCATTGCGGGACAAACTGCATTAGGACAGACAGCAACAGGACAGACTGCACAGGACAGCACTGCACAGTAGACAAACAGCAATTAGGACAAACTGCATTATGGACAGACTGGCAATAGGACAAACTGGTATGAGGATATCAAACTGCATTGAGGACAAACTGGCAATAGGACAAACTGCACAGGACAAATCCGTACAGCGACAAACTGCACAGGACAGACTGCACAGTGACAAATCCGCACAGGACAAACCCGCACAGGACAAACTGCATTAGGACAGGACTGCACAGGTGACAAACTGCACAGGATGTAGATAGAAGCACAGGACAAACTGGTATTGAGGACAGGACTGCAGACAGGACAAACTGCACAGGACAGGACTGCACAGGACAGACTGCAATACAGGACAACAAACTGCACAAGGGACAAACCGCACAGGACAAACTTTGCACAGTGAAACCAGACAGGACAACTGTGAATAGACTGTGAACAGACAAACTGGCATTAGGACAGACTTTCGCACAGGTAATAGACAGCACTGTGATTAGATACGTACAGGATGAGAAACTGCATTGAGGGATTAAACTTGCATATGACAAACTGTAACAGGACAGACAGCACAGGACAGACACTGCATGAGGACAGACAGCAATAGGACAGGACTGGGTATTATGGACAACTGCATATGACAGACATACAGGGACAACTGCGTAATATGGACAGACAAAGTCATTGGGACGAACTGCAGGACAAAACTGCATTATGGGACAGACAGCCGCTATGAATGAGACTGAATGGCTACGCCTCTGATGTGTTTCATCTATTTATTCAGCAACATATAATAAGAATTGAAGACAAATGACATTTGAAAAGGTCATTAACGCGATGAGAAATAGCTGAATAAACATTACTACACATCATATTCATATGATAAGAAATGAAACCGTGATTACTGTAGATGAGGTTCAAGATGCGTGTGAGCTGTCTCATCCAGAGCTTCATGTGTGTCACGACTCGACACTCCATTTTGAAGGAATTTCTTTTATTTTAATTCCAGTAAATTCCCATCATTCCAATTCAACTACAACACATCTATCTAAACTTAACACTCATAAATTAAAGGAAATGAACAAAAAGCTCATTCTGGATTCTATTAACAAATACTTATTTCATCTTTTAACATCACAAGAGAAGTGAAGCTATTAGAGATCATACAGACTCAAATGACATCCACTTGGGACCAACACGTGTCAAGTTACATTTATCCTTTTCAACAAGGTCTCCAGTGAATGATTAAAAAAATATGATGGCTGATTTTGGTGCTTACACAAAGAAAAAGCTTCCATTAATTGTGTGAGCTTCCAGCACAAACTTTAAAAGCTATTGATTTTGAAACAATTTCAGATTTTGAGAAAAACTTAAGAAAAACATGTGAAATGTGACCTGCAAGCGTCACTGTTCCATTATTCAAGTGCTTTTATTTCATTCTTATTGACATGAAAGCCACTTTAAGAGGCTTCTACAACGTACCAACAGGAGAAGGTTTCCGGAATATCACTGTGTCAGAGAAGTCTCTCACTATGACAGTGATGGAGGATTCCGGTTTGCGGTTTCTGTTTGTTTGGGTACAAAAAATCTGTCGAAATGTCTGAAAGTTATTGGAAGAACAGATTATTGATAAATATTGATCTTGTCTCACAACAGCACAAACCAGGTAAAACACAAGAATCAGATGTTATGAGAGACATTCCAGTAGATCAGATGAAAGCTGCAGTGTGTGCCGCGCAGTGTGTGTGTGTGTGTGTGTGTGTGTGTTTGTGTGCAGCTGGTTTGGTGTGTGTGCGTGCAGGAGTGTTTGTGTGTGTGTGTTTGTGTAAAGTGCGCGTGTATGTTTGGTGTGTGTGCGCAGCGCAGCGTGCACAGTGCGGTTTGTGCATGTGTGCGCAGGTAAAAGGCGGTGTGTGTGTGTGCTGTGCTGCGTGTTTGTGTGTGTGTGTGTGTGTGTGTAGGTGTGTGTGTGTGTGTGTGTGCATTACAGGCATGACACCCCCTAAATGATGTAATTGAATAATTTCACTTTGACATTTTAAATGAAACTATTAGAAGCATTTTATCATTACAGCTTGACATTTAAATAATGTTTCTAAATGTGATCAGCACACATTATGGGCTTCTTGTTAATACTTTACCGACTTACTCATCTAACCTTTATCATGCAAAATGATTTTACACGATTGAGATGATGATTAGATGAGATGGCATTAAGAGGGAGATGAGAAAAGAGAATAAAACAAGAGACATGGATCTAGACAAGATTACAAGATAAGAATGAAGAGAAGAGGATATGAGACCAGATGAGCATTTATCTAACATTATCTATATCTGGTATGAGATCGGGGATGACATCTCATCTCCATCTCATCACTCACTATGATCACAGCATGAGAAAGATGAAGGACAGACAGAATCCTGGATTAAAAGCTCAATGTTGTTCTCAGTTGTCATAGTAACACTGTCAATTCCAGAGACCCTGCCCAATTCTTTCATGTCAAAGAAGAATGACCTTGTGACCCTTTTGATCTTTAAGACTAAAGCCGATACATCAGTATAACAAATAAGACATTTACAGGTGAAGAGTGACAATCGCTCCCAATCCATTAAAACCTGTTGTGAAAGCTTGATTATATTAATTCCACTCCATCATCATCAGCAGACACCCCTTCTACTCGTCTCCCCCCAAAGTCTCTTTTACAATATTCTGGGACAAGATCTGCTGTCAAGACACAGAGAGAATAAAACTCTCTTAGTAAAATTGTGCTTTGATTGTTTCATGTCATATTGAAATGTGTCTCCCTCCTCAGCTAATGACACCAAACACACACACACATGCACACACAATAATACATTAAAAATAAAGAATAAAATAATCAGATGAATCCATCTTCATTAGTGCTACTGCCCCATATGTCAGCCACAATAACTGTCATGAACTCCCTGACAAAATGACATCAGTCAAAAAGACACTTCCTGTACAGTACACAGAACAAAAAACAGTTTGGAAAATGAATGAAAGTTCACATGTTCTCTGATAATCTCTTCACTTCTGTCTTTAGAGAAAGAGTGAACCTAAAATAATTCTAACAATTCAATTTGAGGAAAGAGAGAGGAGAGAGGAGAGACAGAGAGAGACAAGAGAGAGAGAGAGGAGAGAGCGAGAGAGGAGAGACAGAGAGATGAGGAGACAGACAGAGAGAGATGAGAGCCAGAGATGTAGGAGAGAGGAGAGCGAGATTTAGAAAGCCAGAGAGAGAGAGAGAGAGAGAGAGAGGAGAGAGAGAGAGAGAGAGAGAGGGAGAGAGAGAGAGAGAGAGACAGAGAGAGAGAGAGAATGGAAACAGCCTTTTGTTAGATAAAATGCATCTTCTTGAAGTTGTGGATTGTATAAGAGCATAAAGAAGAACCTTGAGACACACACGGGTGACCTTCTGAATCCTCTGCGACAAAAGAGTCCTGTGTGTTGGTCTACTGCTGGATGTGAGCTGAAGAATTGTTGCTGTGAACATTCTGTTGTTAAACATCTCAAGGCACCCACCATTATCACCACAGTACAAAGCTTTAAACCCTTCAGCTGTCTGGAAACACGGTGACCTTGAGAGGAAAGTGTCAATCACATTGATTTTAACTACATGACCAGGATACAGATAATACCTGATATACTGTAATTACCTTTAAACGACACTGTAATGGTGACTTTCATTTCTTCTTTAATACACTACCAGGTCTTACTGTAAATAATCATCAGAATTTATTAATTTGTTTCATCTCTGATATTCCTTAAGGCGTTTAACTACTTGATGTCATCTAGTCGCAGATTTCATTGAATATTGTTAACCGCTAGCCAACACCTTAAAACCATACTGAGCCTCCTTCATGAATCCTGAAACACACAGTGAAGTGTGAGACATTAATGTTGACACAACACAAATATACCGTGATCTGTAGAAGGATACATTCATACTTTCTTGTAATTTCTCATTTATAAAGGCTGCAGTATTACTATATATACATATAAGCATCATCTCTAAGAAAATTCAGATTATTCTAGATGAATAAATGTTCTTCAGACATGTACAGATTGAGTTCAGGTTCAGATCACGTTGACCTGATGTGAGTCTGTGTGACGAGCGAGGACAGAGAGTTTCTGTAAGACGACAGCGAGTGTTCTTCACAAAGCTTTTATTAAACCTCATCAAGAGAAAAAAAAACATCAATCACGAGCGGAAACGTCTTTATAAAGCCAGCAGACAGATAAGACTACATACCTCCTAAAACAGAATTCACTTTCAAGGGTACGAGCCTTTTTTCTCTCGACATTTGTATTTCTTTGTCAGTGGACTTCCATTAAGCTCAGCGGAGAGATAACAGACTCCAAACTAAATGAAGCAGCCGGAGAGGAAAACAGTCATTTAAACAATCCGCACGCGTGTTAAGCATGTAAACTATAAACCGTTATTATGTTTTCTGAATAGAGGATTGAATCAGACGTTACGCTAAAAGCACTCTGATGATAAACCTGATAATGAATGTTACGCTCATATCTCTGCAGAATAATCATCCGTTAGAGGAAAGTTTCGAAATGAAGAACTGACACTGAACAAATAAAACAACAGCTACAGGATTCTGTACAAACACACACTGATACACAACAAACATTCACAAATCACAAGACTGAAAGAGCAGTTCAATAGTGAAACACACACAGATGTGAAGACTATAGAGAAATAACTGGTATATCAGCATCAGGACCACTGAGATGAGAGAAAACCTCTGAAAACAGCATCACGAGCTTCTCATCAACATTCACACAAACAGATGATGATTAAACTCACCAGCACATTTGGTTCTTGCTCTCAGCGGCGGAGGTCCAGGAGCGCCGGTTCCTCCCTCCAGAGGTCGAGTCAAAAGAACACCGATCTCATATTCCGTGTCCGGGTCCAGATGACCGATTTTGTGTGAGGTTTTATCAACGGGCTGGAGGTCATACATCGTGCCCGAGACCGTCCGGTACTCCACCTCGCGGTTAATGATGGGCCCGTCTCCATTGATGGAGTTTGCGTTCAGCTGAATCCAGAGATATGTGGCTCCTACTGCCATCAGCTGAGGAGGTGCGATGGGAACCGGCGGCTCTGACACAAAAACACCACAAACATAAAAATCTATACAGTATATGTTTATACGCAGATAAATGTGTGCTTGTGTGTGTTATAGTGTGATGAAGATCACATCCTCCACACAAATCACCTCAAACCAGCAACACAACAAAGAGAAGAACCGACATCAGAGATCCTGCTTCACCTCGCTCTGTGATCGCTCTCATTCAGACACTGAAGGTGACCTTTCACCTCTCAATGACTGAGCCTTGAATGAAAAGATGCTTAAACTTTTTAACCGCAGGTGGATAATTACAGACATTGAATAACGTCAGACCACTTCAATCACACAGAAAGTTTTGACCTTAATTCTGATTGGATGAGCTGCGTCTGAAGATGATAAACTCAAACCCGTGACACGTTCAGCAAGTAAAATATGTGACTGAACCAGGATCATATAACAAAGATAACAAGCATCAAAGTTATTCATTTCACTTGAATCTTTGACATGTCATTACTCAGTCAATATTAAAGATATTAAAGGTATTTTGATAGACAGAATGTTCTTTACATGATTTATTTATTATGATTTTATGACTTTAGCTGGGTTTTCACAGTCAGGGTAACAAATGTTCTTACTAATAGAGTTTGCTGGTAAAACATCGTTTTTTCAGGCTTTAAGGTGAAAGTTCACATCAATGACAGTAGCGTGTGCGTGAGGAGGAGTGACTCATCTCTTCAGCATCACGTGACCCGCGGGAGACAGATCAGAGACAAGCTGATCCCTCACACATTCTGACTTCATCAAATTCAGCTGAAACTCGCTCATCATCATCATCATCTGTCACACAATCACCAGTCTGTGAAGATGAGTCAAACTCTTATTAAACACACCTGACATACATCATCTCATCAGGATCTTATTTCTTCAGTAGTGAGATTCAATGAGAACAAATGGAAACCCTGCTGCAGTAATCTCACATGATCTTCAGATTTCTCAAGACACTTCAAAAGAT
>CM032797.1:19405672-19410672 GCA_019155185.1 Beaufortia kweichowensis | reverse complement strand
AAATCAGGTTATGATGTTTTAATGTTTGTGTGGTACAGTGAGACGCCAAGTGGACCTTCAATGGATCCACACACACACACACACACATGCGCTATGCACACGCACACACACACACACACACACACACGCTATCACACACACGCACACGCCTTGACGGCGCTGCAGACACACTACACACACACACACACACACAGACACTGGAACACACACAGACTGCACACACACACTGACACACACACACGCAGCACACACACACACTAGTACACACACACACAGACACACACACACACACAGACTGCGCACACACACGCATGTACATACACACACACACGCTTCGCGCACACACACGCATTACCGCACACACACGCACTTTACACACACACACACACACACACACAGACACACACACACACAGACACACCTGCACACACACACACACACACAATAATAACACACCTCCTATAAAGAAATGCAAATGCACAGTAAGTTTGCTTTTGGATAAGAGCTTCTGTTAAATGTCATGGGAAGATATTGTTGTCTCCTGATGAACACATTTTATGTTGAACAGCACATGAAGCAGTATGTGTAGGATTGTAACAGTATTAATAGTGAAGATGAGGGTGATGTGGACGATTACAGGTCTTACTGCATTGATGGCCCTGGAGGATCCGCGTCCTTGATGGCGAAAGAAGACCTCTCTGCCCTGAGGTCACTGCTTCAAAACCATCTGTGGAGAAAAGAGAAAGCTGTGACAAATGAACACGGCTCTCAAAGCGTCACACGATCCATCCTCAGAGAAGACTCTTAAACGGCGTACCTACCACCTGACCAGAGGAGAAGCAAAGCGTTCTTCATTACGGGCCATTAAAACAACATTCATCTTCACTTATTGGATTGAACTTGTTGAATCAGCAGGTCTTGAGGCTTCAAGAGTTCACCTGCTGTTTATAGAGGCAGTAAATCAGTGCTCGGCGGTTTCACTTTATCACGGTAACAATTCCAACTGGAATGGGGTTCAGGTAGGCATCAAACTGTCAGGCGCACAATATTTGAGCTGCCATTCCAGCCAGACAAACAGAGCCGTTATTGGTGAAACTGAAAGCAAACACACAACGTGCCTTAGTTCAGTCAGCTAATCCACACAATATCACACTTAGCATCTTTATTCTGCACCTCTGTATCCAAAGAGGAGCGAGACGAGAGAAGAGGCGCCAGCAGGCGAGATTAGAGAAGATTCTCTCAGTATGCGTCTCCTCTGCGTTCTCATTGCTTGTGAAAACTCACATCAGCTAGACAACACAGAACACACTCTTCTTATAGATCTAATGACATTATTTATATAGAAATGATTAAAAGGTCACGTTTTAGATTAGAGGAATATTGATTTGATGGCTATAAAGAAGACCCCTGAAAACTGAAATACAAATCACAGTTTTTAATAGCTGACCTCGATGGAAATCACTAGGTGGTGTCTTCAAGTGACTCTAATTATAAACTAATGTCCTAAAGCAGCAGGTGCTTTCAAGAGCATCATTACAGTCATCTATAATTATCATCACATCACTCATTACCATACAGATCTGATCCTGAAGAAACATATGCAGGTGAGGAACATTTTGACTCAACTTACATTACGTTCATGTCAGATATGATGTTCAAACTTACATGTCGTAGCGCTTCCACTGACTTAGATGCTGTGGAAACCATACAGAAGATATGAAGCACATTCTCTCTCTCCCAGTGGATTAAAATAAGAGCAACATCAGCAAAACAGAAACTCATTTCCAGAAGAGAATCAGAAACTTTGTATACATTTAAAAGTCAACTCTGGTCACATGGGTCAAGATTATTTACCCTAACAAGGTATACTTTTGTCCCTAAGACAGAAAATGAGAGATGTATTTCACATATCTTTCCACAAGGAGCCTTCCTCTCTGTCTCTGTCTTTACAGATGAATGAAAAAGCTCAACGTGAATGGGCGACTTTGAGCAGATCCTACAGCTTTAAAGCTAAATGTTGATCTTGCTTAAAACCTCTATAAATAATGTTTGTACATAACACTGAAAGATTGTAAATGAAGTGTGTTATTGTATGAGGAAGTGTAACAAGGTGAGGATGAGACACGTGTGCTGTGTGTATATGATGTCTCTACGAAGCTCTCTAATGGAATAATTTAATACAGCAGCACCGATTTCTTCAGAGTCACGGCTCTCTTCTACCACTAATATCAGCGACGTGAGTAGCCCTCCTCCTCCCTCCTCCCTCCGCCTCCTCCTCCTCCCTCAGCCTCCTGATGAGAGCAGCTCCTCCTCCTCCTCCTCCCTCTCCCTCCTCCCTCCTCCTCCTCCTCCTCCTCCTCCCTCCCTCCTCCTCCCCTCTCTCTCTCTCTGACATAGTGAAAATGAAGCCTAATAATGTGATTCATAATGGAGGGCAGACTGTCATTATTTCTGAGAGAAAGACAGATATAAAGAGAGACACAGTGATGATGAGGGTGACTGAAAAGGTTTTTATAAACCGAATGGCATCACGCAGTATGTTCTTATACTTCAACTTTAAAACCAAATACATGTTCACTTTTTATAAAGCGTGCTACAAATGTTCTTTGCAGTGTTGCCATAGAAGAACCATTATTAGTCCCTCAAAAAGATTGTAAGAACCATCATCCTCTTTACGCTCCATAAAGAACCTTTTTAACAACATTTTGTGATACAGAAAGGTTCTACAGTCTCCATCTACATTTATATACAGGTATAGACCCACTTTTACTATTGTTTATGCTGAATATGGTCATGTAAATTGGCACGTAAGTGAACATTTCTTCATCATTTTATCTTTTTATCAATTTTATCTACTGACATAATTCTGTCTTACTTCTGTCTAATGTTTATAATGAATAACAGATGCTGATTGGTCATTAGGGTCACATGTTCTCACCTGATAGAAGTTGGGCCAGTATGTGCTGATGGCGAGCTCCACCTGATTCCAGTTTCGACTGACGGTTCCGGATGCGTTCCAGACGGGCAGACCCATCGGACTGTTATTCTCTTTAATGTAGACGTTCAGGTGAGCCGGACTGCCCCCGTCTCTGCCCGCGATATAATACTGGAATATAACACAGTGCGTGTCGTTCTCTTTGAGTTGAGGACTAAAGAGTAAAGCCTTCTGTCCAGTGTAACGGCCTGATGAATTCACCATCATAAACGCTGAACCTGTGAGAGACATCACAACACTCAACATCAATCCTCAATCATTGTTTCTACAGCAGAATATCATTTAATTACAATAAAACCAATAACAACTGAATAGGGAACTTTTTGTTTGAAGGATGGGATAGGGAAAGCTCTGGCTTTGTGTGCATGTACAGTATAGTGTTGTTGTGTGGCAGTAAATCTCTGAAGTTTCCTTCATGATTTAACATGATTGTGGCCCTTTCAATTCATGTGAAACAGTATGTGATGCAGACGTCTGTACACATGTTTAGTCGGGTTCATATCTGATTCATCTTTACATCACACACTGCAGTGACACTGACAGAAATCAATTAAACATAAACATAAGCACTTTCATTTAGATTAATCAGCATCACTAATGAAGGAATATCTGCTACAATCAAACTAATGCCAAATCAACACAAACACACACAGTAATGGATCTAAACCACTTCTGCTTCATGATACACACTTCCACATTTGTGTATGTGTAAATATGTGTGTAATCAGTTCTACAACCACTAAAATATCCCATTACTCACTTCACCCCATTGGACAGACAGACAGATAAAGTGCATGTGGACAGACGTCTGTGTTTCACAATACACACATTCTCGTATTCATTCCCATCAGTTTTGAACTTGATGTAATCTTTTAAAACGCAAGGACATGTTATGTGTCATCTTCACACTTCTGTTTACTCACTAATAAATTAAACTCTTTACAAACAACATGAAACACATTCACAAATCCATTTCACTTTTTTCATTTGATTTCTACAGAAACCCAACATTCAATGAGAAAGATAACACACAGGTCAAGACTTTATCCATCAATTAACAGCATGAAAAGTGTCTCTATATAACAGATATTACATTCTGATGAAAGATACAAAGAGAAATATTTTTTCATTAGAATAACACGCACTGATGAATCGCACACAATAACAGCAAGAATGCAAATGAAGAAAGTCAAAGTGAAGTCCATTTTAATTTCATGACGATATTAAACATCTTTTAAAGATTCAATGTCATGAAGCTGACGCTCTGACGATTTCCTTTACAATGTACATAATGCTGCCAGTGAATAAACCTAACAACACACACGACAAAAACTACACAAACCACACACACAGCTGTAGGACATGGAATGACATTTGTCTGCAGGAATAATTATCCAGCTACTCCAGCAGTACATTATAATGACTGTTGCTTTTTTTACCGCAGTATCGCAGTATTAGTGTGGTCGAGAGTGTTTTTCTCTTCCTTTCCTCCCTAACGATAACATGTTCAGCCCAATTAGCCACAGAGTGCCGTCTCTGTCTGCGGCCTGGTGAAGAGGACAAGCGCTCGCTCGCCTGCTGTCAGGGGTCTGCAGGAGAATGTCTTTATTAACACTTCACTAACATCAGTGTCTGATTAGACCAGAGAGAGAGAGAGAGAGAGAGAGAGAGAGAGAGAGAGAGAGAGAGAGAGAGAGAGAGAGAGAGAGAGACAGAGATGACAGCATCTGTGTCACTCAGAGACATCAAACTATAGAAAGACATTATGACTTTGTAAATAATGAATAGAAATCAGTCAATAAGAGTCCAGTATAGATAGAAATTCAATGAAATGGTTTTGTAATGTTAATAATATTATTATTTCTATGATATATAATATCGTAAAGTCTAGACAAAAGGATTTTTCTGCATTAAAAATCTACTCAGGATGTGTCAGATCTGCTGTGACGGCAGATAGACCGACACAGAATCGTCTGACATTGTGAGGCATTTAAACTCATTCTGC
>CM032797.1:19370299-19405572 GCA_019155185.1 Beaufortia kweichowensis | reverse complement strand
GGAAATACTGATCTGAACTATATCATCTGTCTCTCATTTCATGTGTCCATTCAGGTTTGTGATAAACAGACCGTGTTGAGGTTTGACCTGAAGACTCTCTCGCTCATGTGATGATTATTCTGCAGTACTTGATGTTGTGTTAAGGGTTTACAGGAACATGTGCTGCAGAAATAAATCTATAACTTAATCTGGATCTAATCCACTAATATGTGACATGTGCTGTCATAAGATCTTGAGTTTCAGGGCTAATTGTACCATCATTCGCTTTCATCTGCTCCAAAAGCCTATCTGAACATTTGTGACAGGGCCGGTGGGATGTAATCTGGAGAAGATGCTCAAGAACAATATAATTTTCACAGTATCACATTCATAATTATCTGGGATATGAGTCAATAACACAGACTGGGTCTTAAACAAGAAAGAAAACAGAATTGTTTAAAAGAGCAGGAAAATGTGATTTACATTTATTTAGCAATGATGTGATTAAATAAAGGCCTAACCGTGTTGTTCAGGTCTGTGTGTGTGGACACTTCATATAACACAGATGTGTCTCTATAATAATTGTGTTACATCATGCCTTTTTTCTCAGCCCATTTGAATGATTCAGTGAATCTGATGAGATCTGAGTATAGAGAATATTCACATATTAAAAAAGTGGAGCTGAAAGTAATTTCAGAGGTGGATCATGTTATTAAATGTTGATAAAAGTTGAGATATAGTGCCGTTTCTCTGGTTTCAGGTCCGTTCACAGATGTCGTCACTGCTAACCTAAAGCTGAAGAATCCTTCCGACAGAAGAGTGTGTTTTAAGGTCAAGACCACAGCACCGCGCAGATACTGCGTACGGCCCAACAGCGGCATCATCGAACCCGGAGCCACGCTCATCATCTCAGGTCTGATAACATCTTCAGTGTGTGTGTGCTTTTAATCAAAGAGTGAAATGATGCGTGTATTCTAACGTGTGTTGTGTTATGTGTCACAGTGATGTTACAGCCCTTTGATTATGATCCAAACGAGAAGAGCAAACACAAGTTTATGGTTCAGACCATCTTTGCACCCATGGCCGTCACAGACACAGAAGCCATGGTAACGCTCCGTCCTTTAAAGCTGATGTGTTTATACTCAGAGCAGCGTGTGTGTGTTTCTGTTTTAAACACCTCTGTTTTTCTTCTGCAGTGGAAGGAAGCAAAACCTGATGAGCTCATGGATTCCAAACTGAGATGTGTCTTTGAGTTACCGTCTGAAAACGATAAAGTGGTAAGTGTTGACATGTACACTCTTCCTCCGCCTCAGACACCGTTAGCAACTGTCAAGGTCAGAGGTCACAGCAGGTGTGTTAGGGTCAGAGCAGACAGTAGTGTAGATCACAGAACCAAGTGAATACATTATTTATGTCTAAATAAATCTCATGATAGGCCTCATAGAATAGTCGTATTATTTAGAGAGGTTTCCAGTGCCACAGTTTTAACATTAAAGTCAAATGTTTCTTACAGATATTTAGCATAATGAAACACCCACTGTCATTAGCCAGAATGCACACAGAATGATGATGTAATGACTGGTGCTGGCAGTGTTTTTCATGAAAGATTTCGGCTGGGCTTTTACTCATAGATGAGACTGTCTGAATATCGCTGAAGTGTGAAAGTTCTTGCTCGTCATTTTATCTGCGGGGAGATTCAAGCGTGCTTCAGTGCTTCAGCAGCGTGAAAAGATCTTTCTTGTAAACAAAAAATGAAAGATCACACACACCCACGTTATTCCAAAGCCGTATGACACTCCTCGTACTTTCTGCTTTTCCTTCATCGTGTCTCGTAACATTAGGAGTTCGGAAGTGTAAAACGATTAGTATTAGAATACTAATAAATGTGAGTGAATGTAAATCTCTGTGTAAATCTTTCCCTTTACATGTTCATTTCTTCATTTTTATTAGAATGACATTGATTCAGCTAAAGTTGCACCGGCGCTGAACTCCTCAAAAGTGGACGGGCTGCTGTCAGCAAAAGGTGTCAGTTCTGCTCTGGATGACTGTGAGATGAAGAAGATTCTGGATGAGTCCAAACGCCTGCAGACGGAGGTTAATAAGCTGAGCGAGGAGAATCGTCAGTTAAAGGTGAATCAGAGCAGACTGATTTTTAGAATATTTTTTAATATTAAGTCATTTAAAGTACACAATAAATAACTATATGTATATAATTTTCATCAAAGTCATTGTTTCAGAATTCTTTGTGTTTGTAAATGTACTCTTTCCGCTTGTTTTCTCATTATCAGGATGAAGGTTTGAGACTGCGAAAGGCACAACGAAGTGAACATATAACATATAACTCCAGCTCTGTGATTGGACGAGAGTCCACCACCAGCTCGCTTCCATCACTGCTGGTGGTCATCGCAGCCATCTTCATCGGATTCTTCCTGGGAAAGTTCATCCTGTAGGCGCGAGCGCAGGAATGTGACGATCACACAGCCTGATGAGAAAGTCTTTCTGTTGACGTGACCATATCATTGGTAGTTTGGACAGCAGCATCACGGGTCCCTTTGTGTAAAACCGACATCCCGTGGGCCCCGTCCTCAGGGCTCTCACACTATCAGCACCAGAGAGACAGAAAGACTTTTGCTTTTGGTTTCTTTCTTCTTGGCTGCTTCATGAACTGGTTGTTTTAGAGGGTTGAAGACGGTTCGAGAAAATGAAAGTATTTTGAGAAACACGCCGTCGTCTGAAAGACAAGTTCGGTTCTATCGTAACAGCAGCGGTCTGTCTCCCCCGAAAACTCTTTTTTGTTTTATTATAAAGTCTAAAGGCTATTGAAATCTTCCATCTAATCGAACGCAAAACACCACAAAGACCTTTCAACCTTTTTTTGTCCTGGACGGCCTTTCACAGTTAGTTTAGTTTAGTTGGTGATGTCAACAGTTGGACGGGTGACACAGGTGCCTCTCCTTCCTATGTACAGCTGTTCTCTGTCTGTTCCGAACAATACCAATGCAGACTGTTTTATTACTGTAATTATTATCATTTATTAATTATATTATTCATGTACTTTCTCTCTAAACAGAGCATTTATTTCCACAGATGTCTTTACTGTCTCATACTAGATGACGTTGAAGAAATTAAAAGTAAAAAAACAAGTAAAGTGAGTCTGCTTGTGCTTTATTTTGCTCTCTGTGTTAAATGTGTTATTCATGTAAGTCATCACGCTTCATAGGTCATGAATCAAAACACTCTTATAATCCACATGTTTTGATAATGTCAGGTGTAGTTGAGCTTTATCTGAATGTTCTGTTTAATTGAACAGAATTCATCAAACTGATCAGCTCAAACATGTTTCTATAAAGAACAACAGCGCGTAAGATCCGCCACAGCTCTTTGATAACACGTTTGACTGACCTCATACCACTGAAATCAACTTCAGCACTGATTCTACTCTTTCCTTTGGCTTCATCAATCCTTTTAATAAATATTTGACATATCTACAACACAACCGCCTTCCTGTTCTCATCATGTCTGATATTCTCTAATGGGGAGTCTTGTGTTAAAACTATTTTTGTGCAATTTGAGCTTAAGAGACAAAAACGATGATAAAGTTAAAGTCAGATTTAAATGTCGGTCAGAAATATGTTGTTTAATTGCCACTTTCAAGCAGATTCAACTTTATTCATGGATGACTGAAATCGATCATGCTGGAAGACCAACGATTGCCTTGAAAAGAGCCAATCATATACTGTTCCAGACCATCAACTGTGAATCTTTGTTCATGCGGGTCAACCAGGAAAAAGTGTTTTTTTGGCTTAAGAAACAAAATTCAAGCTAAAGTTCATGTCAGATATGTCAGCTGATGGCAAGAGATTAAACAGATTTGTCTTCCATTATTCCACTTGATCTTGTATGAGTTGCAAATAGGGCTGTCAAGTGCAAAGACTAAAGTCTCTATTAAAGTCAAGTGCAGTTACTGGTTTTATTGGCCTCTGGGTGCATTCTGGGTCATCAGACTCACTAATGTCACGTGCTTCACGAATGACGTCACTAGTGTTTATGCGTCAATTTGAGCTCCTCCATTAGCCAAAGAAACTCGAGAACACAACCGCTACCGGTCCTTCGCATGTTGCCATAGTAACAGCATCCCTCTCTGTCGGTCTGCTTGACGTGTGACCTTTGGCTGGACCAGCGTCAGCCCGTCGGTATAGAGCAGGAGTTTGTGTGGGAGAAGAACGCCATCGGTCGGAGTGACGTCATATCATACATATTTAAAGGAAAACATTGTCCTTTTCCCCACTGTAGGAATCTTTAATCTTTTTTTATTTTTATGCATTTGGCAGATGCTTTTATTCAGACTGATTTTAGCACGAGTTTAAATATTAAAGCATGTGTGATCAAAACTTATTATAAGAAAATCGTTTTAGTCTCAACAGTCTTTTGTTGTGATGCAGACATGACTGAAAAGTACTTCACAGGTCAAATGATCTTAACTCTGTCCACGGGCCTCTGAGAGACCATGAGATCATCATCTGAACTGCTGATGAGACTACAGACGACACAAAACACATCTGATCTGATTAACTAAAACATTACTGCAGGTAAAGCCATCGCTAAGAGCAGTGCTAAGAGCACTCATGGGATTTCACATACCATATAAAACATCTATAGTATGATACACTATACATCACTTTGGATAAGTGTCTGCCAAATGTATAAATGTAAATACAATAAAATGACATTAAACATGCTCTCAATCAAAAGAAAACAATAGAACGATGTTGTGGTTGTACAGTTACAGTTAAAAAGATCATTTACCACAACCCACAAAATATTTGTTTCTAACTCATTTTTAAGTATTAAAATATGAATACATTATGAGCAATTCCAGCATTATGGATGTGACATTTTCAGTCAAAATGTGAAAGTTAAGGAATATATATTAATATATTAAATCATCTGCCAACTCACTATCAAAACACTGTTAAAAAGCTAATGCAAATTGTGTGTCTTTCTGTAGATCATCATGTGGTTTTATACTGTAGGGTAAGTGTGCTCATTAAAACCCAATTCCAAATCTAAGTTTTAAGATGTAGTTTTTCATAGACACTGACATGTGTTTCATAAGAAACTATAAGTCTATCACGGGTTTAACTGGCAACCACTGTAATTCATCTAAGCCCCATATCACTTGATTAATTCACAAAAATAAAAACAATTATTGGTTTTTTAAAGAAGTAAAAGCATCATATATTCAATGACAGGGACATATTTGAAAAACTTTTAAAATATCACCCACAGTTTCAAATAACATTCAACATATGAAAACATGCGGTCTGGTCAGTTGGCATGATTCTGGATCTTCAGGTGATGAGATGCAGAGTAAAACTGATTATGTTTTCTCTCCATCTCCAATTCAGGTTTACCTTTTAAAAGTCTGATACATAGAAGTGTTGTACCTTTTTATGTAAATAACTGTTACCATATGAACCCTGTCTGTATGAAACCAATTGTAGTTTGATTTCACCTATTCATTTTTTACTATGATTTCAATCTTTGACATGGCCTTACTATTAAAGATATATATTTTATATATATGTAAAGATAATATTAAAGGTATTAATGTTATTTTTTAAAGAATGTTCTTGATTTGATGTAGAAAACAGTAAATCACAAAATATGACTTCAGATGTACTTTTACAGACAGGCAGGTCACATATTCTTGTGACCAGACATTAGCAGACATCCTGTAGGTCAAAAGTAGACAGAAGTTTAGCGATGCAGCAACACCAGCCGGTGCATGGGTTTGATCCATACTCAAAGAAGTTGGTGCTAGCAGGATGCACTGCGGTAAGTTGCTTTGAATAAAAAGCATCTGCCAAATGCATGAAAAATAAAAAGAATAAAGAATCCTCATTGGAAACACATAAGTGTGAGGCTTACGTGGTACAGTGGGAAAAAGGACAATGTTTTCCTTTAAAATGTTTGATATGTTTCACAATGAGATGCATGAAGTTTAAATATACTGTGGACTAAAACATCAGGAGTTATCTTTATTGTGCCCATTATCTGCAGGGAAATGTTTGAGTTGTGTTGGCTATAGTTTACATGTGTTTTGTATAATGTTCCATTTAAGGTCACCTTTAAAAAGCATATTTATGAAAATAATCTGCTCTACAATACAATTAGTTATGTATTTATTTGTGCAATTAATGTAAGAGGTGGAATTATTAAAACATTTCAGCGTGTGTAGCTCACACTTAATTCTTCCTGCAATCTCTTTCCAGTAAGATCTTTAGAGGCTTTGTGAGCAAGCTAATAAAACTCATCTTTAGTAAAAGAAAGGAAGGTATAAAATGATCAATTACTATTTGTTTCGGTATACAAAAGACAATACATTCATCTCTTTTTATCTCACATTATAGCAACATACTTAACACAGAAATGGCTCACAATTATAGGAATGTGTTCACATTTCTGAAGTTTTAAGTGACTTATTATGGCAGTCACCTGAGACCACATGAAGATGAGATCAGAATAACTCATCATTGATATGTAATTCAAATATCAGAGGAAGTTAACAAAATCATTTTTAAACTGGATTTAAAAGTTGAAGCAGAGTTTAATGAGAGACACTTACCTTATATTGGCCCTTGATGTAATCCTCACTCCTAATGCCCTAAACCATCAACTATCTAATATTCATCACACTGACAGTCACGTGAGGTCTCTATCAAAGCTTTAAAGCGTTTGTTTATGTTTAAAGTAAAAGAAATAATATATTTATATTACAAGATTAGACTGAAAGGGTCTTTGTGACCTCAGTGCTGTGTAGCTGCTGGTCTGTACCTGGACGGTTTGTGTGAACGTCTCCCAGTTAAAGCTCCTCCACCAGCTGATCCATTACGGTACGCGTGCGATGCCAGCTTCTCCACGCGCATCAGCTCCGTGCTGCTCGCGCCAAGGCGCGTGCCACCTGACGTTGGTGAATCCTAAACGTCTCGCGTCGCCCTCAGATCTTTCAGTCCGTCACCGGACTGTGTGGAGGTGGACACAGCACACGGGTTCCGTGGATTTGCCAGCTTGCGTAAACTTCAGCCCGGGCAATGTCGGCTCGAATCGGTGATGAACTGTGGACCGGGCCGAACAAAACAAACCACAAATCATAAACCCCACCAGTAAAACTACAGTAATAGCATGTTTCTTGTGTGGCAAGTTGTGTACTGTACCGCATACACACAATAATACACACACACACACCATTTATGACCCAAAAACGAGTTTAAACAACCCAGCTGATGCAGTGCCAACATCAGTCAGGACCTGGTGAGATCCAGTGTCAAATCAGGAGGAACCTGCAGAGAAACTTCAGCATAGGATGACATGATGACTGTCTGTCAGTGAAAACTACATGGCATTCGCGACAACACAGCAACTGTCCATCATTTATACATCATGAGCTGCTCATCTGTATTTGTTATTCCAAACAAACACTTTCATTGAGCAAATCACTGTAAATGACAATAAAAGACCATCAGGACTGAAATCTCAGGACTCAGTTCTCACATCCACATCTGTGATTATTACTGGAAAATGAAATATTACTATAACATGATAAAAAGCGGCTCACATATACACACAGAACTTCCACTTGGACCGGTCATCATCTAATGATGTGTAGCGCTTATCCAGCCGAGTTCTCTCGCATTGAGTTGATGATCTACTTGACTTCATTACGAAGCATGACAACGAGGAGAGAGAGACAAAGAGAGAGAGAGAGAAAGAGAGAAAAAAGAGACATGAAAGAAAAAGAGAGAGACAGAGAGAGAAAAAGAAAAAGAGAGAGACAGAGAGAGAAAAAGAAAAAGAGAGAGACAGAGAGAGAAAAAGAAAAAGAGAGAGACAGAGAGAGAAAAAGAGAGAGAGACTGAGAGTTTGCAGCAAGATTGGGTGCTGTGGCGACCTAGTAGCTCTGTGATAGAAAGTAATATCGCATTACAGGTTTGACTTTATAAGATGAACATTTAACAAACTTGAAATCATGTTGATTTCCAAATAACATTTTATTCAAAATACAAAGAAGAAATCACAACTGTAGTTAGATGATAGTATTATTGTTGGAGAGTCATGAGTGGTGTGTTGAGGATGAGAAATACTCAGAGGTCAAGTGACAGATTTCTGTTTGTGTGTAAATGTTCATAGCAAACAGCGGCAGGTTCATTTTATTCACTGAACACTGCGGTAAAACAAACTCTTATGAGTTACACAAAGCTGCTTCACATCACTCCTCAAACACTTTACTTTGCCAAGTTTTTGTCTATGATACTCCATATTAGACGACATTTTTGTGAAGAAAACCAACAACGAAAACTGTAAAACAACTGCTGAAATACTTTTTGATTTGGGTAGAAATAACTATGACACAATAAGCTTCATATGAATGACTTTTGCACAAATGACCGCCATCTTATCTTGTCACAGTAACATGTTGGCGCATAGATGACTTTCTTGATGACAGTTTCTCTTTTATATTTAAAATAAATTTCATAAAACATATGGACAATCGTCTCGTTACACCCCACAACTCAAATAAAGACACACAATAATATCTGTATAAAGAAGTAATATTCACTTGCGTTTGTATAATTATATTTGTATAAAGAAAATTTGGCCTTAAATTCTCAATAGCTGTAATGCAAAACCACTCTTAAAAATAAAGAAGCATGATGGTGAGAGTTATATCTGATTTATGTAAATGACAATCATAAACATTACAGGAAAGAATCAAGAGTAAATGCATCGCGACACAATAAAGAAGAATTTTCATCTTAACGGACTGTCATTTTTCTGCATGCAAATGTCTTGTATTGAGGGTGGATGTGTTCTGCACACATGAGACATGCTGGAATATAAATTAGAACACTTGAAATCATTGTGATTAATCAGACAGTTTAAGGCAAAAGGATGTTGTTTAGCTTTGCAATGGCTTCTGACCGCAGATCTCTGCACACTGGCTGTGATTGGCAGATGCGTCACTCTGACCCCTTGTGAGGTCAGAGGTCGTGGGTTGTCGTGAACTCTCTCTCGCTGATGATCGTCAGAGGAAACTTCCTGGACATTATTCTAAGCAACACAAACAGACGGATGAATGCGGTTTAGCTATCGAGAGTCTTTACTGGTTTATAAATATGAGTGGATTGTTTGATGGATGAATATCACCTGTCATCACGCTACTGACATGCTAGAGCTACATGAGAAACATGTTAAGATTTATATTCATTAAACACTATGTGAAGCAGAAGAGTTTTGTTCATCACATGCACCAACATCACTACACATATTCATAAACTGTCCTTCATTTATAATGCTTTAATATCTATATATTAGAAATAAATAAATTTGCTAATATAAGGCCAGTCAGCTTAAAAGCAGAAATGACAAATAAAGATTCTCATTTATTCACTGTGATATTAAAGCATATGTTCAATGTGTCTCTGTGTGTTAATGTTTCTGTCAATCCGAAACCACGGAGTCATTCTTGATGACTGACACCAAATCACTTGTTTATTGTTTCTATAAGAGCTTCTGGGTACAGACTGATCAAACTCATCTGAGCTCATGACTTAAAACACCTAACATGATGATCAGTCTGCTGAAGAACAGATCAATCTCTCCAACCAGAGGCGATTACTTTCGTGTATATGTCCAGCTCTCTACAGTACAGATGAAAGGAGCATGTCAAAGTCATGCAGATGAGGCTGATGAGGTGACAAACAGCTGTTCTTACCTATAAGCTGCAGTCGAGAGCTCAGTCTCTTTATGTACCACTACTTTAGTCCACACAGACATGTCAGGATGCTGCTCTTTAACATCTTTAATAGCCTGAGGCCAGAACCTGAGGGCCTGGAAAAGCCCGACACCAGCCCAACTGCGCAAACATCGCAAACACAACACAAACATGATTTCAGGATTAGCCATCAGCTTAAAGACATATAATCATCATCAGTTTACAGCCGGAAGCGTCACCATGCCACATCCTGTTATATTAAAACTACATTTCATCTAAAACACTCTTAATAAAGCTGTGGTCAGTGAATACAGGGCTCGACATTAAAGCTCATCCAGGTGAAGAAGAAATTATCGACCACAGCAGAGAAAGAGGTCTAAAACATGAACATGAAACCATTATTGTTTTAAGAACATGAATTAGTGAATAAACTCTTATTGTTTTTAGAACATGAATTAGTGAATAAACTCTTATTGTTTTTAGAACATGAATTAGTGAATAAACTCTTATTGTTTTTAGAACATGAATTAGTGAATAAGCTCTTCTTTAGTTTTTAGAACATGAATTAGTGAATAAACTCTTCTTGTTTTAGAACATGAATTAGTGAATGAACTCTTATTGTTTTTAGAACATGAATTGAGTGAATAAACTCTTATTGTTTTTAGAACATTAATTAGTGAATAAACTCTTATTGTTTTTAGAACATTAATTAGTGCAGATAAACTTTACATCACATTGATGACTATCTTATTGTTTACTTGTGTGGTAGAATTCAGGATTAATCGTTGGGTTTCTCCACACTTCATAGTATTCATTGAAATACACAGGTTCAGTATGTCATTCAGTGAACCCTGTCAGCTTTTCAAAGACATATTATTATTATACGTGTCATCAGACAGAAGCGTTGTTTTTCTTCTCCAGGCAATGTGCTTTTTACACAGATAAGTCCATGTCCAAAAGGTCAACAACATGCCTTAATGTCAAGCCCTGGAATATAATACATCTAAATCAAGATAACTGATGACTGTGGTAAATCCTTGAGCAGATGTTATAAAAAGTCAATGTATTAATTGTCATTGAACTATCAGTGTTGTCCATTTAGCACAAGAGTTCATCATTCTTACGTCCACACTCGTAAGCGTTTGTGTCATTTTGCTCTCTGGACACACGTCTTTGTCTTTTTGACCTGCTGCTGATGTACAAAGAGTTAAAGACCTAACCTGCTAGTTAATGGCTTTACCTGGTCGTGATCGGCGTCCGATGTCTCCGGTGATGACGATTCTCTTCTCGATGTCGTGTTTCTGATATGCAGTCCTTCACCGTCTGACCGCGTGAAGAAATGATCAGAGACAAAGGAATCTACAGTTCCGTCATGATAAAACATGTGTAACGTCACTGACCTTAGTGATGTGTGGGTGGTGGTGGTATTTGTTGTTTTCTGATGTTATAGTCTGGCATCATCAGAACTCCTGCATCCAGCATCTCCGTTAACATCCACCTTCACACAAACACACAGGTGAATATGACATCATCAGACCTGCGTATGCGTGTCAGCGGGTGTGTTGCGTTACCTCTGATGATTCATGCGTGATGGTCTTCTGTCGATTGTGAACCACAGGATTCACTTTAGCGTTCTCATCCTGCGCTGGTTCCTGCAGATTCACAAACAAACACAAAATCATCAGTCTTTATGATATATTATTGATCTAACACAGCAGAGATACAAAGGATTATAATTCTTCAGAGAAAGAGCCCTCATCTAGGGTTCTTTTTGTTGATATCAGAACCCATCGTTATAATCAACAACATATATTTACACACATCACACTCTTACACAATAAAGTTTCTAAAAGGTTTCTTAGTTTGGCTGTGGCATGATCCATAAAGAATATCCACAGAATGCATTAAATTGTCCACACAAATGTTCTTTACAGTAAAAAAAATGATTTTGGCGCAAAGAACCCAACTTTAAACACTTTTATCTGTAAAGAGTAACATCAGGTGTATATATGTGCGTATCCAGAGACACAAACATGCAAAAAACATGGAGTTCATCATAAAAGATCTTCAGAAGTGAATCTGTGAACAGAAAACCTCGTGGATTACACACTTTGAGTTCTGTCAATCAAAGATAGATGTGTGTGTGTTCCACACAGATTGATGTGACTGTGAGATATGCAGAAACACACGGGTGTAGGTTACAGAAGATCCTGAACACACAAAGATCTGTTTCACCTGTGGAAACACGTCTGTGTGTTTGTCTTGATCTGATTTAGATTTATCCACGTCTGTTTCACTCGTAACAGCGCCATGGCTGTGATCATGAGGAGAAGCGGCTTTCTAAATCAGACAAAACAATCTTTACTGAAGCTTTCTTCCTTTAGATGGATGATGAATGCGACTTTACAGCGAGATTAAACACTTCTTCACTGAAGATCTCCTCTTCTTTAACATCATCCTGACGCGGGAACATCTCTAAAATCTCTTCCATCTGATCTGATGTTTGTTGATGCACTACTGTACTTTCTTCATCTTCATCATCTGGTGTGACAGGATGATGAGCGTTCTACCAATGCAATGGCTTCATTTAGAGCCATCAGATATTTCTCTTTATCACCACGACAGGACATGAAACCTCTCTGGAGTCTTCTCCACACATCTCATCGGACTTAGCTTGAGGTCTGGAAGAACGACGACTCGTCCTCAGGGATGTTCAGTCTCCTGTAAGTCATCTTCAGTCTGACACACATCAGCACACTGACATCACTCTCACACACTTCATTATAGAGGAAAACCCTGTCTAACGTCTGCTCAAGGTCACACACACTGATCCAACAGTGTGCAGCGTGTTTAGAAAGACAGAATGCTGGACAGATTAAACACAAGAACAGATGAGATCTTTCTGAAGACACTAAACATGATTTATAATCCCAGTAAGACCAGTTCACTTTAATCTCTTTGGACCGAATTTTAACCATCTGTGTTTAAAAAGACTCTCAGGGCTGATATTTCTTTATAATGAGATTAAACTTCTAGATTTTCAAGATTATTAAAAGTTCACATGAGATTAAAAAGGAGACACACAGATAAAGGCTGACATCAGCTCATCTTAATCTCATGAACCTCTCAGACAGACTGAATAAATCACACAGTCTCAAGAAAATCCTTTGGATTTAGAAACACTGAACCCAAATGTACAGTCAGATAAACACTGAGGCTTTTTCATAAACACACAGCTCGTGTTTGAGCTCCTGCAGATGTTCTCACGGTTCTGCAGGCGCATACAGAACATTTTAACATTATGATAAATCAGTATAAAATTAAACTTCCATGAGCTATAAATACTTTAGGATTTAAGTCATTCTATTTGAATGCATAACAATGTGAATGACATTTACAATGATGTTTAATGAGAATTAAATACAGTTGATGAATGAAATGAACTCACAGCATCAGTGACCTCAGAGTCCTGCTTCACTGAATCATCTTCCTGTTCTTCAGCTTTAACCTCCTCTGACATCTGTACACAACAGAAGAGACATGAAGCTAATAATAACACAGGATCACATCAGCTGACCCACCAGATCCACCAATCACATTCAAGAAAACAAATGATCCACAGCACCAAATGATCAGAGCAGGTGTTGGGCCGAGTTATGTGACCCAACAGTCTCTGATAAACATCTGATCCATCAGCAAAGCAGAAAAATGATGTCACATATAAATATTAAATATAAACATAAACATAAATATACCTGTCCCAAGATCTCACTGTTGTCCTCAAAGTCTGACTGAAAGCTGAGAGAGAGAGAGAGAGAGAGAGAGAGAGAGAGAGAGAGAGAGACAGAGAGAGGAGAAAGAGAGAGAGAGAGACAGAGAGGAGAGAGAGAGAGAGAGACAGAGACAGAGAGAGAGAGACAGAGGAGACAGAAAGAGGAGAGAGACAGAGAGAGACAAGACAAGACAAAGAGAGAGAGAGAGAGAGAGACAAAGAGAGAGAGAGAGTGAGGAGAGAGAGGGAGACAGGAGAGAGACAGAGAGAGAGACAGAGAGAGAGACAGAGAGAGGACAGAGAGAGACAGAGAGACAGAGAGAGAGAGAGAGAGTGAGAGAGAGAGAGCAGTGAGTGAGGATACAAAGAGACAGATGGGAGAGCGAGAGAGAGAGGAGAGAGAGCAGGCAGAGAGGGACAGAGTGAGAGAGAGAGAGAGAGAGAGGACAGACAGAGAGAGAGAGACAGAGAGAGAGAGAGAGAGAGAGAGAGAGAGAGGAGAGAGACAGGTGAGAGGAGAGAGAGAGAGAGAGCAGAGAGAGAGAGAGAGAGATTATCACACACATCCACGCAGAGTACACATCATAAAATACACAAATTGTTTCTGAAGTTAGAACATATAAAAAACAGCCAAGTATGTTTCATGTATAAAATGATTTTGTGTATGTGTGCCATATATCTGGGAAAATATGAACTCCATCTTTAAGAGTTCACACACACACACACACCCTCAGTGGCGTGGTAAGTCATCAAAGGCAAAGTCTGTTTGATCGCTGTCTGTCTGTAATGCAGGAAAGTGTCCAAAGCACGCAGGGGAAGAAGAAAACTTCATTAAGACGTGACATTAAGCTGTGATGATAAAGTGATGGAGATGATGAACATCAAGTGAGGATGTGACTCAAAGTAAGAGAGGGGAAATAATCAATGAAAACTTGCTTTTTATAAACTCATATAAATGTTCATGCACAGACACAATCATTCCCATTCCGGTGGAAACCAGTACAGACACAGTCCCAGTGATGATGAAAAATCTCACGCAACAACATGACTGAGATGAGGATGACCGGAGGAATCACGACATCACTTAATCACACACCTCCTCATCCGAACTGTCCTGAAAGCTTTCAGAGAGACACGTGCTCAGCGACGTGTAGCTTTGGGTTCCAGGATAACGCAGACAGAGCTAACGGGACGAAGAGTGAGGGCTGAAATCGGAACGGAGAAAGACGCGGACAAGAGGAAGAAGAAGATGAAGAGGAAGCAGGAATGAGGGAGGGAGATTTAATGGGCATGAAGTGATGTAAACTCTCAGGCAGGAAGCGCGGTTCCGTCAGGTCCGGGAAGCTCAGGTATCCGTCCGTCATCCAACAGCGCAGGTGACATCAGGCAGATGAAGAGAAGGAGAAAGCAGCCGCTTCCTGTCGAGTCTCTGTTTCTTGTGGACAGCAGGAGAGCTCAGCTCCTCCAGCAGAAGCTGACCTTCGATCCGCCGCGGGCCTGACGATTGGCAACCCGCTACGTGGTTTTAGCCGGACTGGCGGGCGGCGCTGCTGGCCGCTTTTCTCGCGCCTCCTCGCCGGACCTTCGTGGATGAAACGGGAGAGGACGGGAGGGAGAGTTCGGAGCCCAGCGGATCGGACGAGTACGAGCACGGCTGATGATGATGACGGTAAGAGAAACAGAGTAAATGATGTACGAGGAACAGAATGATGTGAAGGGAAACATGAAACACGTGTCAGTCGTGATCAGAAGAAAACAGCAGATTAGTTAAAGAACAGAAAAACACTGATCTCATTCTCTCATTTATCATGTAGTCATCACAGAAAACAAACACCATCATAAGACTTTTACTGCATCTTCATTCAAAACACTACATCTATTTTATCACTTCAAATCAAACTAAACGCGTTTTCAACAAATGAGAGCTGTGTGATCTGATCACATTCAGACAGGCTGATCACTGCAGAGATGATCGATTTGTGAAGTGTGTTCATCATGAAGTCAATGTGTTTGATGTCTAAAATAATATTTTTCATGTTTTATTCTATGACATCAGCAGTAATGGTCCATCAGTGAGTTCATGAAGCTTTATTCATGTGTATAATAAAGAAAGACGGATGATAACAGGTTGCTAAGCGGGGACACATCGAGGTCAGGAACATTAAACATCATCGCGATATAAAAATCTAAATCTAGCATGAACACAAATCTCGTGAACGGTGTGGATGGAGTTCATCAGCCGCAGTAGTTACTCGTCATGGAAGGTTTGGTGATGGTGATGTCGAGAGCATGCTGCGTAGTCTGGTTACAGCATCATTATTATGATCTCTTCTGACTATATTTAGACTTTAAAATTCATATATATGTATGTTATCATCATTTTGTAACGACTATCTTAATAGCCTAAACATACAGGTATATGTATGTTAAACTGTTATTAATCAATAATTCAAGAGCTTGTGGGAAAAATCCAGAAGAGAAATGCTAAAGTATGTGTGTTAACAGTTAACACAGCTGCTGTCTGTGAAGGGCACTTCAAATCCATCATTTATGAGATCTGAGGATTATATATCATCTGGATTTATGACACATAATTAAACGACAATCATCAGTTTCCACACACCGTTACCTTGGTGACAGAAGTGGGCGGGACTTCATCCGTGCTGGTTTTATTCTCTTCCGCAGAGTTGAGCTCTTCAGTGTTCTTCTGGGGGGTTTCTGAGGTGATGATGTCATTCTTTGAGTTCTTCACACTGTCATTACTGACCGTCGCTGGTGCTGATGATAGAAAATATGAAATCTATATTATTATAACTTTACAGAATGAAAACTCCTTTGTTTGTGACGGCATCAGATGACAATACCGGCGTCCATGCTGAGCGTGTGCCGTCTGCTGCTGGTGCGCTGGAACTGAAGGCGGGTCACATCGATCTGAGCCTTCGCTAAATCGCGTCTGAGCTTGAGTTCTGCCGCTGTAACGGAACTTTGAGCCCAGTGACAGAAAGCGTTTAGGAGGAGCTTCAGGAGACACCAGCCTGAAGAACACAAACGTCACGTCATCAATAACCAGCTGATGATAATCAGCTAACCGTAACCCAAGGTGTGAAAGTAAACTCTGTCTCTCTCTCACCTGAAGAAGGTGTGATGCTCCACACAGACTTTCCACAGTCTCTTTGCTGCTCTGTGATTGGGCAAAAGCTTAAATCGATCGCGTTCTCTCAAACTGTTCCGACTAAATCAAAAGAAAGTGATACGACTGAATCATTCAGCTGGAATAACTGTGTGAAAGAGAGCTGACAGATGATTTTTGGATATGTGATGATCAGGCGTGGTCTCACCTCTCCGGCGGACCTTGATGCAGAAGTTGTTTCTCTTGTAGGAGATCTTGAGTATTTTGGCCAGGCTAGCGGTTGATACGCGGATTTATCTCTGTAGATGAGGAGACGCTGGCACACACTCCCAGCATGATCTCCACACCCTCTGAATCCTAAAGCAATCACACAACAACACAATTAACATCTCACACACACACACACACACACACACACACACACACACACACAGACACACACACACACACACAACCCAGCAGACACACACACACACACACACTAGCAGACACACACACACACACACACACTAGCAGACACACACACACACACACACACCAGCAGACACACACACACACAACAAAGCAGACACACACACACACACACACACACACCAGCACCAGACACACACACCAGCACACACACACACACACCAGCAGACACACACACACACACACACACTAGCAGACACACACACACACACACTAGCAGACACACACACACACACACAGACACCAGCAGACACACACACACACACACACACACCAGCAGACACACACACACACAGACACACACACACACCAGCAGACACACAATACACCACACCAGCAGACCACAGACACACACACACACCCAGCAGACACACACACACAGGTGGGAGTGAACTAACAATTACTGTAGGAGATGAGAATGCTCGAGATATTTATGACCTTCATGAGATTAGACACACACAAATAACAACAGCAAACACTGACACATGTATGCACACACACACACACACCAGCACACACACACACAGCAGACACACACACACACACAGACACACACACACCAACACAGACACACACAGATACACACACATCAGACACACACTGCAGTGCAGCATACAGCATCTGTGCTAAACAACCCTTCATGATCTGTTCCAGCACAACAATACACACACACACACATGACTAACCTTCACAATGTTCAAACACCCGTGTAGACAAACAAACACAAAACAAGCAACACAGGCCAAGGCGACGGCCTGCACGGCATCTTACCTTCTCCCGCAGAGCTACAAAGAGCCTCAAGGAATGACCAACCGACTGTGAGTGGAGGAGGTGAGACAGAGACAGAGAGAGAGAGAGAGAGAGAGAGAGAGAGAGAGAGAGAGACTGTATTAGTATGACTGCATATTGGAGAGAGAGAGAGAGAAGCCAATCAGAATCTAAATCCAGCATGACATAAACCACAGTCAGAGAGAGAGAGAGTTTGTTGAAGAGAGAGAGAGAGAGAGAGAGAGAGAGAGAGAGAGAGAGGAGGAGAGAGACACAGCTGAGGAGAGAGAGGAAGAGAGACAGAGCAGCCAGAGAGAGAGAGAGAGAGAGAGAGAGACACACACAGAGGGAGAGACAGACATCTGCCAAAGGACCAGAGAGAGAGACCCAGGAGAGAGAGAGAGACACAGAGGGAGAGAGAGAGAGAGAGAGAGAGAGAGAGAGAGAGAGAGAGAGAGAGAGAGAGAGAGACAGACACACAGAGAGAGAGAGAGAGAATAAGAGAGAGAGAGAGAGAGAGAGAGAGAGAGAGAGAGAGAGAGAGAGAGAGAGAGAGAGAGAGAGAGAGAGAGAGACAGAACTGTATTGGGCTGCAGGAGCCAATCAGAATCTAGATCTAGTATGACATAAACCGCAGTCAGAGAGAGAGAGAGAGAGAGAGAGAGAGAGAGAGAGAGAGAGAGAGAGAGAGAGAGAGAGAGAGAGAGAGAGAGAGAGAGAGAGAGAGAGAGAGAGAGAGAGAGAGAGAGAGAGAGAGAGAGAGAGAGAGAGCTCATACTGTGTCTAATGAAACACACAGATTCAGATTCATCAAGATATACATGAGGAGCAGATGTTCATCACACACATCACTACACAAGACAATTACACAAAGGAGAAGTCAGACCTAAAATACACACACAATCCAAACCACACAATCACGCCACACACATTACACACATACACACATGCCGCACCTTAGCATGATGTAGATCCACTCCATACATTGAGAGTTTCTTTGCATTTTCAAGGAAAAGCATTTCAGCCTCAGCTGGTGTCATACCTCTACAACACACAAACACACACATTTAGTCATTGAGTCATTTAACTGACGCTTTTATCCAAAGCCACTTACAAATATTAGGAGACAATGAAGCGACACATCAAACGGCAACAATAGTACTAACACTGTGTGTAATGCATTTCTTCAATGTATTAGAACATTAAACACACATGTGTTGATGTTAAGGGTTTGGTCTTTTCTGTTTGTATGTTGTGCAGTAGTTACACACACACATGACTGACGTGATGATGTAAAACTCACTTTGTAGCTGTGGTGAAGCTCCATGACTTTCTCCTCCAGTTCTTTGTTCTGGTTTGTTAAGCTAAACGCACATCGCTGATGTAACCGCGCGCGGAACGTCAGAGTCATAATCTCCTACCTCAGACTGAAGCGTAAGAGCCCAACAGAGTCTGGAGTGGCAAAAGAACACGGTAATCGACCGGACAGTACGTCATCTCTCAGCTGAAGACACAGGAAGTACCTGACAGACACATAACAACATGTGATGTACACGTCAACATGCTTAGATACCGCAACACGCATGATGTCATGATTAACTGATCGCTTCATTCTGTTCCGCCTTCTTGACAAATCCTGCAAAGCATCTGATGTTAAATGATGAAGGTCAGAAAGAGCTAACAGAGAGAGCGCAGGTTAATCTGATCCATTGGTTGATTGATCACACAATACACAGACTGAATGAAGTTCTGAAACACACCTTGGTGATGTTCTTCAGACAGCTGCGCTTGATCCGGCGGGTAAAACTTCACGCTTCTGAAGGAAAAGTTACAGGGAGCAGCTGAAAAACACCAGCAGCATTAATACAACAACATCAAAATCAACAGACACTAAAGAACTGAAAATCACCACATACTTTTCATCTGTTTGCTCAGATCTTTGAGAGGCTCCGCAAGCCTGAGTTCTGTAAGAAAAACACAAGATTAAAAACACGCGAAGAGAGCGCTTTGAAATCATGAATGTAGAAAAGCAGAAAATGTTGAACCTTTCTGTCCTTCAGCATCCCGTTGGGGCAGGAGATGCGATGACCAAAATAATCCTTTTCCAGAAGATTCAGATGGTCACAGACTTTATCAAACAGCACGGATCCATTTTCTTAATAAGCCTCTTTTCTATTTGTAACTCAATTCTGCAGATATAAGATAAACAAACACCCGAAACACAACGCATCAACATAAACACTTTAAGTCACGAAGCTCAATTTAATCACATGTCAAAACTGAGATATCACATCCCTTTACACACAAATGTCTGCTGATTTAATAATGAGTAAATGATCATTTCAGCTGAAAATATCAATGTGCACTCACAAATTTAGAGACGACTATGTTTCTGAATGTTAAAACTTTTTATAATATTTTATTTATGACAGTTTTTAACATTTTTCTGAAAACACAAAACAAAACAGAATTCCACAAACTGTAAAGAGACACAAACCCCACATAAACATGCACCAGATACTGAATGTTAAATCTCATGTCACTTTCACAGAAAAAGGTAAATGCACGACATTTCCTAGTTTTAGATACCAGCTCAGTCATGAGATTGAACTATTATTAGTTTTCACTAAAATATATTTTAAAAAGATTTATGTCCAGTGCTTTAAAGCAGCACAGTTAGCAGGAAGACTGCAGAAGAACTGCTGGACTTAAAACTTATACATGTCTGAAACTACTTGCAAAATTAAAGTGTATGTATTTCATCACTACAAATTCATTATTGTGGTCATTTCTACTTGATCATTTCTATTAATATGCATAGTTTATTCTTATTCATCTATTTGTAAATGCAGTAATTGTAAAGGCATTTTTAATCTCTATGATTTATTTAGTTTACTGCAGAAAAAATACGATGTTATTCATAATTTAACTGAACGTGATGTATTTATTAAATGATTAAATACCAATTTAGAGAGACCTTATAGGATGTTTATGTCATTGTTATTTGGGAAGACTGCTAACACATTTACCTGAGGAGGTGGATGATGAACTAACTAGACAGTCGAAAACTTTCTCTCTGTGTCACATTATGAACTTCTTTTGAAAGATGTTTTGACGGATTTCGTTTGTGTTGTAATGATCATTGTCTGCATCCACTGGAAATCCATGAAATGTAAACATTACTCTTTACACCGTTTGCTTCTCCTCCTGTGTAGAAACATCATCACTCTATTAAGCGCGGAAGAAACAGCTTTCGGTTGTGTGCGCGACCTTTAGGTGTGCTGTGTGCAGAAGCTTCTCGTGTTGGTGTGCTGCGACCTTTCGTGTTGTGTGTTAATCACATGGCACTCAGTGCACCTAGGGGACAGACAGGGACATTTCACGCATGATGGATAAAAATGCAGGTAAATGTCTAAATAGGCCATTATCGTCAATTAGAAACAGTTGGACAGTTAAAATGCGTTAAAGATAACGTTTATTTAGCATTAATAAACAGGACATGTATTTTCTTCATTTCTCCAGCGGACCCAAAAGCCTTCGGTCTTTCATCATTTTTAGCACCGGGGCTAGTTTAATACCCGGTTTCAATGTACCCATCCCTAATGTTAAGTGTTTTTCAGTCAATATAATGATGTTGTTGTTCATGTACCTCGAGCGTACACAGAAAGAAGTCAGTGTCGATCCAGCAGCGTGACTTTACACTCCATGATCTTCAGAGAATGATGCTGGTGTTCTGCTGAACTCCAAAGCTCGGATTCGTCTCTTCTGTCAACACGGTACATGACAGATGTTAGCGTGACAATACACTAAAAATATCTCCTCACATAAAACCTATTGAGAATCTAACATAGTCTTTCTAATAAATGAAACAGACCGGAGTCAATTATCTCCGCTTATACAGTCCTTACAGGTGCCACAGCAAACCCCAAGACATTGTTCAGATCTATTTCAAGAAATTTGTTGGGTTACAGTTTTTTAAATGCCCTTCTGGATAGATTTCGTAGTGAGGCGCAGAGAGAGAGAGAGAGAGAGAGAGAGAGAGAGAGACCCAGAGAGAGAGAGAGAGAGAGATCCAGAGAGAGAGAGAGAGACAGAGGAGGATTTAGAGACCCCGGAGGTAGAGAGACACACACAGAGAGAGGAGAGGAGAGAGAGAGAGAGAGAGAGAGAGAGAGAGAGAGAGACAGACACAGAGAGAGAGAGAGAGAGAGAGAGAGACAGACTGCTCTTATATTACTGTCACTGTATTCTTTACTTGAATGTATATTTTGCTTTATATCCTGATTAAATTTTTATTCTATCATTTAATTCTTGTTCATAGATAAATGCTTACTTTTATTTTAACTTTTCTTTGTACATAATTTGCACTATTTGTATAGTAGCCCAGCTGCACAATTGCTTTGGCAATACAATTGTAATAACTTTGTCATGCCAATAAAGCACACTTAAATTAGAAATTGAAGACAGACACAGAGGAGAGAGAGAGAGAGAGAGAGAGAGAGCGAGAGAGCGAGAGAGAGAGTAAAGGAGTAGGCTTACCAATATTTATTTATTTATTTGTTTTAATTTTATATTATCATCATGAAGTAAAAAATACTTAGTGTCTATGCATTAATTCTGTCAGAAAAGTCATTCTGTCTCTTCTATTTTAATTGTATTATTATTTAATTGTGTATGTAAATATAGATTTAGGTAATGCTTATTTACTGAAATGATATGTTTTAGTTGATTATAAAGCACTGCAGGGGTCTACCCTGGTAAACCTTTCTGTTATTTCAGCTGTTAAACTTGGTTAGTAGTTGATATAGAACTGTCGAAATCCATGACATGTGAATAAAAAATATCATCAATGGTTTTAATCAACATTTTGTTTGTTTGCTCATATCTGTGTAGAAGTGTAACCGCATCTATTATTCTTACAATCCACCAGACCTCCACAATAACACACCAGATTCATCTCCAGCAGAAGTCCAATGATGCTGTTTTTTATTTCACTGTTCATCTTTTAATCATGTCATATAATCTCTAATCTCTCTCTCTGGGATTGACATCACTGGAGGCATAAATCAGTACACATATATATAATCACATGATGATGTATATATAACCCTAAAAGTAAGGTTTGATTGAGGCATTGAGTCAATTATTAACATCATAACGATCCTGTCTGAAGAGTTCAGAAACTAGTAGTTATGGGTAAACGGGTCACCTGGTTCTGTGTGTCCGGGCTGATGTGTGCTGTGAATGTTGCTGGTGAACGTCACGTGGTCCGGCTGGAGATTCTGTCTGTTGTCATGACGAGTTACACTGAAAACAAACACGGATTCGTTTAGACTGAGAATTCATTTTAGCTCTGCAACTTTCTGATGATGTAAAATTAGTAAAGAGCTGGAAAAAATAGTATCTGAGTGAGTCAAACACACAACAACACGTGACCCAGAGTTTAACACACACACACACACGTGACGCTGGGACATTCCTTCTCTGACATGCCAAACGCTGCAGCGCTGCCAGACTGAAACATTTACAATGAAAAGATCACATTTAAACGGTCAAAAAGAGCCAGTGAAGACTTCTGATCTACAGATAAAGTCTAATAGATCATTCAACATGATTCACTAATCTGATTCTTTTCATGACTGTAGAACACGATTCAAAATCACATTCAGAAAGAAAAATCTGGACACGATCAATTTAGTGTCATTTACTAAGACAAGCATCAGTGTGAATATATCTGCTGAACTTTAGCTGCAGTAATGCGTGCCTGTGTTTTACGCTTTAGATTTATGAATCACACAGCTTGTGTTAAACAGAGTTTCTGTTGTATTTTTCTGAAGAAGAGCAGTGGAAACTAAAGCTATAAAATCAAACTCAACTGACCTCATGATGAAATCTAGGTCAAATCTAAACCACAGCAGAAAATAAAGAACCGTCTGATCTAAAAAACAGCATGAGAGAACGAGACTGAGACGAAGTTCATCAATCTTTAATCATTAAAACTCCTTCTGAAATCTTTTCAGCACTATAGAAACAGACTGTGAATATAACGCTGAGGGAGAAATTAAACTCAATCACTCTCAATCTTTCTCATGATCAAGCAATCAGATCATTATGATGGAAGATAATCAGATCAAATCAATCAGATTGTATATCCCCTGACCTCTGACCCTTGACCCCTGAGCAGTCCTTTACAGTGAACACACAGCACTCTCTTACACCTGTTTTCAGCAAACTTTCCTCATGTAAGTAGACAAATCCTCCTTCCAGCACATCAAAACACCAGACGAGTCATGATACAGCCAATCACAGAGCAGTAATGAAACCGCTTCTTACTGTCAATAAAGACTGTCTGTCTGTGAGCAGATCTGTCTACACATCCGTCTCTATATACTACATGATATCTCTGTTTCTGTTAAACCAGGAAATCAAACAATTCCCTGCTTATATTCTCCCATTTACTCGCTGTTTTCATCTTCTAAAGTCACATTTTTAAGAAACAATTAAAAACGTGAATACTTGACAGGAAGGAATTAACAGGTATTACAGATATACAGACACAATCAGAAGGACCTTAAAGGACTTCAGAACTGAATTTAAAGTGTCTAAAGGATCCCAGAAGTTCTTACAAGAACTATCAAGACTGGTTTTGGTTCCAGCAGTAACTCTATTAATAGATTTAAGGTTCTTTCCCACGTATATTTATAACACCTTTCATTTTCAGCCCGTCTCTCTCTCTGAGCTGTAAACACGCTGATGTTCTGTAGTATAATATCAGCTGTTTAAACGCACTGATGTTCTGTAGTATAATATCAGCTGTTTAAACACACTGATGTTCTGTAGTATAATATCAGCTGCTTAAAACGCGACTGATGTTCTGTAGTATAATATCAGCTGTTTAAACGCACTGATGTTCTGTAGTATAATATCAGCTGTTTAAACACACTGATGTTCTGTAGTATAATATCAGCTGTTTAAACGCGACTGATGTTCTGTAGGTATAGCTGTTTATATCAGCTGTTTAAACACGCTTGATGTTCTGTGGTATAATATCAGCTGTTTAAACGCACTGATGTTCTGTAGTATAATATCAGCTGTTTAAACGCACTGATGTTCTGTAGTATAATATCAGCTGTTTAAACGCACTGATGTTCTGTAGTATAATATCAGCTGTTTAAACACACTGATGTTCTGTAGTATAATATCAGCTGTTTAAACACACTGATGTTCTGTAGTATAATATCAGCTGTTTAAACACACTGATGTTCTGTAGTATAATATCAGCTGTTTAAACACACTGATGTTCTGTAGTATAATATCAGCCGTTTAAACACACTGGATGTTCTGTAGTATAATATCAGCTGTTTAAACACACTGATGTTCTGTAGTATAATATCAGCTGTTTAAACACACTGATGTTCTGTAGTATAATATCAGCTGTTTAAACGCGACTGATGTTCTGTAGTATAATATCAGCTGTTTAAACACACTGATGTTCTGTAGTATAATATCAGCTGTTTAAACACACTGATGTTCTGTAGTATAATATCAGCTGTTTAAACGCACTGATGTTCTGTAGTATAATATCAGCTGTTTAAACGCGACTGATGTTCTGTAGTATAATATCAGCTGTTTAAACACGCTTCGATGTTCTGTAGTATAATATCAGCTGTTTAAACACACTGATGTTCTGTAGTATAATATCAGCTGTTTTAAACACACTGATGTTCTGTAGTATAATATCAGCTGTTTAAACACACTGATGTTCTGTAGTATAATATCAGCTGTTTAAACACGCTGATGTTCTGTAGTATAATATCATCTGTTTAAACACGCTGATGTTCTGTAGTATAATATCAGCTGTTTAAACGCACTGATGTTCTGTAGTACAATATCAGCTGTTTAAACGCACTGATGTTCTGTAGTATAATATCAGCTGTTTAAACACACTGATGTTCTGTAGTATAATATCAGCTGTTTAAACACACTGATGTTCTGTAGTATAATATCAGCTGTTTAAACGCACTGATGTTCTGTAGTATAATATCAGCTGTTTAAACACGCTTTCGATGTTCTGTAGTATAATATCAGCTGTTTAAACACACTGATGTTCTGTAGTATAATATCAGCTGTTTAAACACATGATGTTCTGTAGTATAATATCAGCTGTTTAAACACACTGATGTTCTGTAGTATAATATCAGCTGTTTAAACACACTGATGTTCTGTAGTATAATATCAGCTGTTTAAACACACTGATGTTCTGTAGTATAATATCAGCTGTTTAAACACACTGATGTTCTGTAGTATAATATCAGCTGTTTAAACACACTGATGTTCTGTAGTATAATATCAGCTGTTTAAACGCACTGATGTTCTGTAGTATAATATCAGCTGTTTAAACGCACTGATGTTCTGTAGTATAATATCAGCTGTTTAAACGCACTGATGTTCTGTAGTATAATATCAGCTGTTTAACACGTGGATGTGATTGATGATGTGACCCGTATGTTAGTGGGCGGATCTGAAGACGCTCAAACCACAATGCAAAACAATGTCATAAACTCGATCTGTGCGGATTATTTTCCACTGCAGTGTTTCATTTATGTCTTTAGATAAACACGTTCAGCGTTTGACAGTATTAAAATAAGTGTCATTTGCGAGTGATCGCTTGAATAACAGAGTCAGATTTACTCACTCCCGCAGAGACAGTCGCTTATTTCAGCTTTGCGTTAATGAACGAACATGAATCTAGAGTTACTGATCGTGATATTACCGGACATGCTGCGGCGCGTCTCTCCTCGGGTGTCGCGCTGCTCTCTTTCCGCTCGCGGAGCATCCGACATCGGCTACAGCAGCACCGAGCCTCCGCTCTTCTCCAGCCGAAGTCACGGGACCGTCGAACACCACCGTCGTGTAGCGAGGCGGAGTTACTACACAGGGGGCGGGGTTACTATACATGAGGCGGTGATACTACGGAGGAGGCGGGGTTACCAGACTGTGAGGCGGAGTCACGGGACTATTCTACATTTAATCTACTTTTAATAAATATTTATAATATTTGTATACACTATTACTCATTGTAATGCAGGCTAGTGTGGTGTATAATGTAACATCTGTTTCTATTGTGATTTTAGTTCAGATGAAACATGTACAGACCATGTGACAGTGCGATCTGATGTGTTAAGAAACTGTACAAAACTATTATATTATCATCATAATATGTCAGATTTAAAGGATGAAACGTGAAAGACAACAGTTTAGGGTCAATTTAATGGAACCATACGTGCTAAATGAGTTTGTTGTAATATCTTTACTCTTGTTAGAAACATATCTGTTTGTGTACATGCAACAGCACCAAATTAGGACCTGAAATCCTTCATGTCATTTCCACAAAAGCCGTGTGTGTTTTCTGAGTTTTAAAGTCCAGCAGCAGCAGTAATGAGAGGACACGACTGTACAGATGATCAACATCTGACTGACATTCACGTGTTTCAGACACTAACACTTCTTACTGGAGAGCTGCTGTTTGCACATGTGGTTACTAGGGTGTAATGGGTGTTTTTACTGCCTACTTGCTATGCGGTTGCTAGGGTATTGTAGGCGTTGATAGGTGGTGTCTTACTGCAAATCACAGTCTGATATTCTGGCCATCACAAAAAAATACTAAAAGCTCATTGAATCCAAAAATCTGCTGTGTAGACATTCTTATCAGAAGAGCAAACATCATTATGAATCAGCAGTATAATTCAGTGTGTTAAACACAGCTTCACTCCTTCACTTCCTGTTTTAACACAAATCATGTGCAATACAGATAGAAAGCTCAAAAACTACAAACTCCAACAAATTCTGATCAAGACTTTGATCTGATCAGCAAAGCCGGCTATAATAGCAGTCTGAATAAAGCATTCTGTGTGTTCAAATACCTTCTTATATCACATCTGAATATAGAGACGACTGTAAGAAAGTCATTGACAGGTGAGAGAGACGATCTGTCTCTTAACCGATGAATAGACAAGCTCAGACGCGCCAAAACAACACAAGATCTGTTATTAGCCAGATGTTTACAGATGAACACTTTCTTTCTCTGATTTCTTCAGAAGTGTTTAAATCAAAGTCAAAGTTCAATCCAAAACGTTCTCAATACATGACTAGACTTGTCTTTCTGTTCTGTATGAGAGATTAAAGTGAAACTAATTCATCAGTAAATGTCATTCATCAGAAATAATCTTTCATAAGTTTGCATCTGAACTTCATCTTCAGCTCATGTTATGTGACGGTTCATCCACCCGTCAATAAACGTGTAAAATTATTCGTTCAGATTTACTGAATTGAACATGTTAAATCTCAGTGCTAATGTAAAAGGAAAACAGGATGAATTCTCTGTAAGTGAACACAGATGAACAGCAGTGTTATTAGTTTATTATTAACTAACTCTTATAAAAAGTATTGTATAATTTTCATGTTCAATAGCAATATTGACATTTCGCTTTTCATAAAGCATCTGCTAAATGAATAAATGTGACCCTGTCTGTCTGTGCAAACCTGACTAAAGTCTGAAAATCTCATTCTGATTTCACCTATTAATTTCACGATTACGATTGAAATCTTTGACACAATCTTACTCGATCACAAAAAAGGACTTTAGCTGGTAGTCACAAATGTTTAACATGAATTTAAGTTTATACGATTAAGATGAACATCAGTGCATGTCATAAATCATACAGCAGTAATGACTCGAATTATTCAACCCTTCAGATGAACACGTGACCTTTGGATCAGGAAAGAACCTGTGGCATGACGAGCTTTTATCACTCTTCACAAATGTTTTATACGTTTTGAAATAAAAGCTGTCAACTTAAAAAAGACTTGAATCTCAAGTTCACCTGTATTATAGTTTCATCATTCAAATGTTCATTACTATCTTTGTGAGCTTGATCTGTCAAGAACACTTACATGTATTTCATCATCAATCATTAATTTCCTTAATTGTCTGAACAGTCTTTATTTTCCACAAGATAAATATGTAACTTTAGATTTATTCTTTTGATGTTAAGACTCGATTTGAGAAAGCGATTTATTCAGCGTGAGACAATCACATGAGCGAACAATGAGAGTCAGAATATAAACGTGTGTGTGCGCACGTGTTGACAGAGCTGACGGTCAGTGTCATGTCTTTATATGGACTAGAGAAACGTGTGCTTTCAGTCCGTTTTATCAGACCTTTATCTGGACAGCTGTGGCTCTTCTGCTGAGCTCCACACAAACGTCACGCGGACATCACGTTAGGGAACTTGGATGAAAAAAGTGCCAGATGAGCACGAATGAGCGCGAGCAAAGTCTGCAGTGCCAACTCAGCTGAACGCTGTTGAAACACAGATGAAGACTCCTCACGCAACCTCTGGAAAGTGCGTACTATGGACGACGAGGACCTTTGAGCGTCTCCTTATCACCCGTCCTCTGATAAACAGGCAGAACTATGCAGAAGCCACGCCCACGTGACCTCTCACCCCTGCCAGCTCAAGAGCATCCCCACAGAAAGGTTCAGAATAACATAAGCACATACTCTTACTGTTTCATCACCATGAGATCATTTCATTTAGTCTGTTTCTGTTTTAATCAGTTATTGCAGTGATGTTTAGTGAGACAATGGCAACAAGATTCTCTGATTTTCAACCAAATTCTTCCCATGATTCTTATCGTGGACTATCTGCATGTTTATCAAAGATCAAAAACACAAACTCCAGACAGACCGATCAATCTGAGCTTTAAGAAGAAAACAGGCAAACAAACATTATCAAAGTCAGACGGCCGTAATCAATCACATCACAGCGTGAGGATACAGTCCGTCCAGCAGCAAGCAAAGACCAGATTATTTAATCTGATCTGAGATCAGTCTCAAGCTTTTCTCCAGCAACACTTTCTGAAGGAACTAACAGAAGCCAAATCCACATCAGCAAAATCCAGCAAGAGGAAATGAAATCTAAAGACGGCTTATTTCCTCTTTACACACCACACTTTGCTCTTTAACCCTGCGGTAAACTTCACACACATTTACAAGAAGTCTAAAATATTGTAATATATATATATATATATGAAATGATTCTTCTGACATGACGAAAGATCATGTGTTTTAATAAGTGACTGATATATTTGAGATAATAAACATTAACAGAAGGTTGTTTGTTCATCTCTGTCTGTTAAATTCACACTTAATCTATCATGAAATATAGAAGCATTAAAGAAAATGAAATGAGTAACTGTTATTCTGTCAGTCATTATAAATATAACTGTATATGATGATTGTTATGATCTTCAGCTGTATAATTTGAGGGAATTTCCTGTTCTAAAAATACATGAAAGGAGTTTTTTCAGATCAGATGATCACATGCAGAATGATGAATGTGTTACTCACCAAGAGCAGAATCCAGATCCAGTACATCAGATGAGCAGAAGAAGAAGAAACACATACACATACAGTCAATCATGTGTAGTTTAATGTGTGGATTTTATTCAAATGAAACAACCCATGACGAGTTACTGTTAAACACAATATCAATGATGATCTGACGCAGTTCAGTAAATCTGATGACATCATATGTGCATTTCTATATGTTTCTGTTCCAGTTCTGATAACAAATCTTTCGTTTTTTAACAACTGCACACACACACACACACACACACACACACACATATATATATATATCAATGTTATATTATTAATAAGATACATAATGTATTATCTTTATAACGTGCTAAACTAAACTGAGTGTTTAAAACGCTGAAAGTCAGTAAATGAAGCGACACTTAACACAAAAACATCATTTACTCTCACACATTTACCCTGTTTTACCTCAAACTCTCACACATTTACCCTGTTTTACCTCAAACTCTCACACATTTACCCTGTTTTACCTCAAACTCTCACACATTTACCCTGTTTTACCTCAAACTCTCACACATTTACCCTGTTTTACCTCAAACTCTCACACATTTACCCTGTTTTACCTCAAACTCTCACATTTATGTTTTACCCTCTGTTTTACCTCAAACTCTCTCACACATTTACCCTGTTTTACCTCAAACTCTCACACATTTACCCTGTTTTACCTCAAACTCTCACACATTTACCCTGTTTTACCTCAAACTCTCACACATTTACCCTGTTTTACCTCAAACTCTCACACATTTACCCTGTTTTACCTCAAACTCTCACACATTTACCCTGTTTTTACCTCAAACTCTCACACATTTACCCTGTTTTACCTCAAACTCTCACACATTTACCCTGTTTTACCTCAAACTCTCACACATTTACCCTGTTTTACCTCAAACTCTCACACATTTACCCTGTTTTACCTCAAACTCTCTCACACATTTACTCCTGTTTTACCTCAAACTCTCACACATTTACCCTGTTTTACCTCAAACTCTCACACATTTACCCTGTTTTACCTCAAACTCTCACACATTTACCCTGTTTTACCTCAAACTCTCACACATTTACCCTGTTTTACCTCAAACTCTCACACATTTACCCTGTTTTACCTCAAACTCTCACACATTTACCCTGTTTTACCTCAAACTCTCACACATTTACCCTGTTTTACCTCAAACTCTCACACATTTACCCCTGTTTTACCTCAAACTCTCACACATTTACCCTGTTTTACCTCAAACTCTCACACATTTACCCTGTTTTACCTCAAACTCTCACACATTTACTCCTGTTTTACCTCAAAACTCTCACACATTTACCCTGTTTTACCTCAAACTCTCACACATTTACCCTGTTTTACCTCAAACTCTCACACATTTACCCTGTTTTACCTCAAACTCTCACACATTTACCCTGTTTTACCTCAAACTCTCACACATTTACCCTGTTTTACCTCAAACTCTCACACATTTAATTCTGTTTTACCTCAAACTCTCACACATTTACCCTGTTTTACCTCAAACTCTCACACATTTACCCTGTTTTAACCTCAAACTCTCACACATTTACCCTGTTTTTACCTCAAACTCTCTCACACATTTACCCTGTTTTACCTCAAACTCTCACACATTTACCCTGTTTTACCTCAAACTCTCACACATTTACCCTGTTTTACCTCAAACTCTCACACATTTACCCTGTTTTACCTCAAACTCTCCGTGAGAAAGAAAGTTGACGATCTTCCACTTTCATTCACAGTGAAGTCTCTCGAGATTCACAGGGCGGAGCTTGACACTAAAGACCCAGCCCACTTCTCTGCTATTGGTCCCTCTGGCCTTCGACCACGCCCACACAACGTCCCCTCTCACTAGGAGAACGAGCAGAGCGTCATCACTTTAATAATATCATTTCATCATAAATACATTCTTATTTATATTAGTATTTATAAATACATGCTGAATAAACAAAGAGAAAGAGATTCATTATGTTTTTGTTCTTATTGAATCATTTCCCTCATTAAATCGGTACTTGTAATCTATTCTACATACAATACATGTAGATTATACGGCACAGGTTTGAATGAAACACATTTGTCCACTAGATGTCAGTATAAACTCACACTGAAGATCATATTAAACATCAGACGAGCACACTTTTATTATTATTGAAATCATTTTATTTTCATGTAGCAGCTACAGTATTTCTAGTGAATCATAAACCTCACACACTCTCTAAACACAGAACACAAGACCTGAGAGCTTAAGCTAAATCTGTTATTGCTCACAAATCTGCTCTTTGTGTAAAAATGAGTGAAGATACTACAAACAGATGTGCTACATTGCATAAGAGTGTGTCTATCTATGTAAATAACAGTACAACAAAACTACTTTAGTGTTTTTCCTACAGAGTTGGGAACATATTTATTCTTCATTTATTGACTTAGTGCAAAGAGATATTAAATTTAAATATCAAGATCCAGTGTGTGATTTTTTCAGTATTGAATGTCAATTTTTACCAACCATATAAAACTATTCTAGTGTGTTTACATTCACAATAAATCTAAATTTAGTCAACAGTAGATCACAAAAACTCCTGGAAGAATCTTTCAAAAGACACAATGATTTTCTACTGGAAACTCAATGCAACTGTTATTCAAAATAAATATAATGCAAACATAACATTAAAACAGTGACACTGTTACAAAACGAAATATAGATTTACTACAAAAACATAAAACTCATTCAGATCTGTTTTATAATGGACTAAACCGCAGTGTCTCATCTCATGTATAAGACGACATCAAACACTTATTATAAGTGTATATTCATTCAGTCATTGTGTCAACGTCATATTTTTATCTAACAAACACAACTACATAATGTGTTACATAATCCAAAGTTTGTGTAAGGAACCTGGAATATATCTGCATATAACGTTTATAGTGATTTCATATTGTGTTTTATGATTCTTCATCAAGACGAAATCATCTTCACACGACAGAACAAATGCAGAAAGACTTAATAAACAGAAATAAGCTGAATAATAATACTTGAAGAGAGGTTTTGATGTAGACTGTCTCACAGCAGTATTTGCTTTCATGGCTTTTATAAATGTATGAAACAGTGACTACAGATCTACACATGATGTGTTGTTTTAACATACTTTCTGAAAACTTTTGTTCATGGTGCTTTTTCATGTATATAAAACAGTCATTCTGCCCCCAAAATCTACTTTTGTGTTTGAATGAGATGACACACACACACATGTGTCTGTGTGAACTCTTTCTGTTGTGCTTTATAGTTTTCGTTTGTTTGCAGCAGAATGGCATTCACATGATCACATGATCACATACTCCTGCACTGGCAGAACAGAACAGTTGTGTGTTTTCACAACATCATTCGTAAGTTTGATAACGATGATGAAGCGTGTGCATCTCTTCACTTATGACTCTCACACCTTCCGTCAGGAGTCTCGAATGAATCTCCAGCCAGATCCGTCAGTTTAATGTAGCCCTTACTGCCCGAGCGATCCAGCCTCGGACAGCTGAACCTCCGCGATCTCTCGTCCTGGCACCTGCTGCCCACATCTGACAGGGCGTTCAGGGACAGATGTGAGCCGGTCACCCGCGTGGCAGGAGCGGGAGGTGACAGCTGGAGCTGGGATTCTTGAGAAACGGAGAGTCCCGTCCTTGACACTTCTGCTCTGGTTTCTACAGCGGTGCTAATAAATGGCCCACAACTCCTGCGTCGTGCACTTTGGACTTCCTTCTCATCTTTCTCCTGCATTTCGCAGTTGTTGAGTTTAATGACAGGTAAGGTGAAGGCGTTGACGGAGGACGTGACTATGGAACGCGTCTCCCACTGCCTGGGCGCGCCGCACGGCTCCTCGCCGCCGCTCTGGTCTCTGTATATACTGTACACCATATCTGTAAACGACCGTCTCTTTCCACACAAGCTGTACTTTCTGGCGTACGACGGGCGTCTGTGATGACCTCCTTTACCCGAGACGGCGGAGGATTTGACGTCTGTGCTCCTGGACTGCATGTAGCTGATCAGACCGTTGAAGGGCGCGAGGTCTTTGGCTCGCAGACTGTGGATGTCTATAACGGTGGAGTAAATGTCTCTCAGATTGATGATTTTGGTCTTCTTATCTCGATCCTCGTGCAGAACGGCATTAGCGCAGATAAAGAGGAAGATGCCGACGCCCATCACCAGAGGTCCAAACACTTTCAGGTTGTCCGAGTATAAATAACTGGCAAACAGACTTTTGAAGAAGCCGAGTGACCGTGCTGTCGGTGACGAAGAGTTTCTGCTGTCGCCTGTGTAGTTCAGTTCACTTAATGTTAAAAACTTTCTATTGCTTGTGACGTTTGATGGATTCCGGGCTATTCTCATGTCGCTTCCGGTCTGTATCTTTTTGAAGAGCCTCTCTGGGTATTTTGTGTTTTCTTTGGGCCAGTATCCCAGTACGGCCATGGCAATGCCCACCAGTAGGATGAGAATTCCCAGCAGAGCCACCAGACCAGAGAGAGAACACAGTTTAACTTTTCCCTTTACAACAACCACATCAGTCTTACGCTTTTTCTGGGCTTTCCTCTTCTTTTTGTTTTCTGCTCGGTTCTTGGATCGGAGCGAGTCTTGTCGCCGTGAAATCCTTAGAAGGCCACCTGTAGCTATCATCGTGCCTATTGGATGATGTAGCTGTCAATCATCCTGTGAGCAGAAAGAAAAGAGGGACAAATAAATAAAACCACACTGAAATTAGAGTATCATTTAAAGAAGCCGAAGCCAAAAGAAAGAAATATCATTCTACATCATCGATTCTAGAATCGATTAGAGAGTGAGATATTTAATCACTCTGACTCCTGTATAATTTGCCTAATCCATTAGAATTATGCAGCACATACGCTGATGTTTTTATGAATAATTCACCTGATGAGAAA
>CM032797.1:19332799-19367799 GCA_019155185.1 Beaufortia kweichowensis | reverse complement strand
ACACACACACACACACACACACACACACACACACACATACACACACACACACAGACACACACACACACACACAGACACACATACACACACACACACACACACACAGACACACATACACACACACACACAGACACACACACACAACACCTAACACACATACACCTCACAATCACACACACACACACCTCTCACATCAATCGCACACACACAGTGTAAATGTCACAGTCTATGAATGACAGGTGTGAGTCAGACCCCCTTCAGAGAACATCAATGAGATCGTAGAACTTCACAGACGCTTTCGCTTCACATACTCCCAGAATTTGGAATCAATGTTTGTTATCTAAACAGTGACAACCAGTTATTATATAAAACAATACAAGTACACTTACAACACATCAGCAGCACAACCAGTTAGAACTCCTTAGAAATGAAACAGCAGTGATTTGTGATTTGTTGTTAAATAATAAAAAAAGTTCGACCTTTAAAGAACAAACAGATGAAGAAGGTTAAACAAACTTCTGATGTTGTCATCAGTGTCTCATGATCTTTACAGTATAATCTGCTCCTCATCCCACTTTCATCTTAAAATCTCAGAATCAACAAACACACGTACACACACACACACACACACACACACACACACACACACAGACAGACACACACACACACACACACACACACACACACACACAGACACACACACACACACATCACACATACACATCACACATACACATAGACACACATCACACACATCAGACACACACACACACACACATCATCACACGACACAAACACTCACACACACACACACACACACACACACACAGACACACATCACACACAGACACACATCACACACAATACATCACACACACATCACACACACACACACACACATCACACACACAAACACACACACACACACAGACACACATCACACACACACACACACACATCACACACACATCACACGCGCACACACACCTCCTGCTCATTCATGTGACTGTAATGTTGGTGACAGATCAATGAAACTCATCTGAGAAGGATGTAAATAATCTCTCACAGGACGACACACATGAGTTTATATATTTCATCTGGTAATAAAGCTTTTATTCTTCCCGTAATAATTCACAGCAGGTGTTCTTTAGATGATGATAAAACTGATCAGGGCACTATATTTAAATGAATACATTACATCACTTTCTAAAAGGTCAAACCACATAAAAGTACAACATTTATAACTTGTATAGTCACTTGTCTCAACTTGACATTTATAAACAGATGATGCCATATAAGACATAAGGACCATATGGTCTTCATGTATGCCAGTGTGCTTTAACTTTGATCACTAACATGATGATAGTGGAGGTTTAGTTTAGATATGACTCTAATGTAAAACCGTTTGGATGTATGTGAACAGAAGCATCAGTGTATAAAACCACAGCTAAAGAAACATTCATGAATCAAAACACACATCAGATATTGTGACAACTAGCCCCGGCCCCTGTTGTTTGTTTTGATTTAAGGTAAGTAACTTCAAATGTTTTTGGTTTTTTTGGTTCGGCTATAAATGAGATAAAGTTGATTGATGTAAAATGATTTCATATGAATTCAGATCTCTCTGACTCTGAATTCTTCATATCTGCAGGATTTATGAGGATTATTCATAATAATATTACACACACAGTCAAGCGCGTCTTATTGATTTACACATCCTGTTGATCTGAATGAGTTCAACAAAAGAAACACGTGCTGGAGATAAACACGACATGTGCAGACAACAATAAAATATGAAATATTTGAATATGAACTGAAATACATCACAGACACACACACACACACACACACACACACACACACACACACACACACACGTCTTATTTCACACCGGATGTAAACGCAACAAATGTTTCCTCGAGACGCACACGTAACAAAGAAACACAGCAGATGTGAAGCACAATGAAACACAATTACACAATGTTCCTCTGTGTTAATCGGCGGTAAACGATCATCTATTTCTCTCGGATGTATTTTAATGGCGCGCACAACTGCTTTTGTTTGATTTGATTTCTGATCTTAAAACACGTCGATACACATCTGACAAGTTCTGAAGACCTGAAAGAAGGTTTTATATTCTCTTACCGAATGAAGTGAAGCTGATGTCCATCAGTCTGATTCATGTGTCTGATCTGAGATCAGCTGATGAACAATATTCTCCTGTTGAGCCTCAAACTACTGATCGCAGAATCTCACCGATCTCTCTCTCTGTCTCTCTCTCTCTCTCTCTCTCTCTCTCCTTCTCTCTCTCTCTGTCTCTCTCTCTCTGTCTCTCTCTCTCTCTCTCTCCTCTCTCTCTGTCTCTCTCTCTCTCTGTCTCTCTCTCTCTCTCTGTCCAGTCTCTCTCTCTGTTGTCTGTCTGTCTCTCTCTTCTGTGTCTCTTCTTCTTCTCTCTCTCTCTCCTCTCTCTTGTCTGTCTGTCTCTCTCTCTGTGTGTGTCTTTCTCCTCTCTCTCTCTCTCTCTCTCTCTCTCTCTCTCTGTGTCTGTCTCTCTCTCTGTTGTGTGTGTCTCTCTGTGTGTGTCTCTCTCTCTCTCTCTCATCGCGATTGGATGAGTGTGTTCACATCATCACTACGCACACACACACACACACACACACACACACACGCACAGACTGCTGTCACATAAGAACACTAAATGATCATCTCATAAATACTGTTTGATTTGTATTGTAAGTTTTATCAGCACAATTACTATACTATGTTTGAATGTATACTAGCACAATTACTAAAATATTATTTATGTCATATTTAGTATGTGTACTCTGAATACTTAGATGACCCGTTATATTAAAAAATAAATAAAGCAATATGCCACGGCAAGACACTACAACATTTATAAGACAAGCAAAAGATAAAAAGGACAACAAAGAGTTACATTTACTATGAATAATGATCTAAAACAGCAACATGGACTGAGGTTGCATGTGGTTGCCAAGCAACCAGACGATTCAAATAGACCACAGTCACATGTGCATCTTTACATCTCTTCACAGTAGCTCATCCAATCAGATTGTAGTGTTAGAGCAATGAGATGTGCTCTGTGTTTGTGTGTGATACAATATCCCACAATGCACTGGACTGACAAATGACAGCACAGACAACGAGTCAAGATGAGGATATAAATCATTTCAGCTCTAGTCTGATATTGTTTCTGATGATAACACTGAAAACTGTTGTTCTGTGTCTCACTGAAAAGCCAACAAACGTGACAAAACTCAGGTACTCACCCTAATGTCATACTAAACTTTTGATTCTTGAATTTTGATTCGCTCTTTCTCCAAAGAAGCATCTAGTCAATGGTTATTAGAAAACATTCTTTCTTACCTTTTGTGAAAAAACTGAAAATCTGTTCTTCTAACTCTAACAGAGGGACATCTCTAAACATCTAATGCAGTCAAAGAGAAGTTCTTTTGCCCTGATGAAATTCAGTCCCTGATGAAAAAGAAATGTATAGATTGATCTGCCAAATGCATGCATGTAAATGAGGTTGAGTTATATCTTTCATGTTGATTGGACGCCTGCTCATTCTCGCCTTTATTCATTGAACAGTGTGTATAGGGACTATGGGTGCTGATGCTGTAACATACCAACAGAGAGCAAATGAACTGATATCAGACCATGATGAAAGCCAACCTTCAAGCATTTAAAGTCTTCTGATCCTGTCAATATTGACCTGAAAACATATTCAAAGACTATTTTATTTACTGATGTCAACATAAATGAGTCAATAATGACCCTCATGAATGGAAAGGGAACACAGTGAGACAGATTCAGTGTGTGTTTTAAAGTCCTGATGAGTTAAAACTCTAAAGTCTAGACTGTGTTCTGAAATGAGGTGTGGACTCCCTCACGCCTCTTCAGATGACATTTGCAAATGTTCTCGGTGGGTGAAAGCGCTTCCACAATCTGTTCCTCCTAATTAAGTTCACATATTGAAGCGCCTGGAAGTTAGATTTCATTATTCTTCTCTCATCTGGGGCAAACAGGATCAGCTGGTTCTCTTGTACCACATTACCAATTATCTCTGTGTGCTTTTCTCGCTCAGAGTTGGAGTTCTGAATTATCTAACTAGTTCTGTATGAGAGAAAAGCAAATGTTCCCCTTTAAAAAAACTTCATCTGACACAATACTATAGGGTGTTGTGAGTGGTTACTATGGTGACAGTGATGTTGCTAAGGTGTTTCCACGAAGCATCACAGAGCGGCAGCCAGTAGATTTCAATTAACACATTTAAATAGAGCCGCTCAGACTGTCAGTGAAATGAGGGTTTTGTCCAGACAGATATCATCTTGTTCAGAAGAAATCACAGAAGACACAACAAACCACTTATTATTACAAACTGATTTCGATATAAATCAACATTTTTTTTCCATGAACTCATTCGGGATGAATTCAGTGATGAAATGGGATGCTTTCTTACATCATAACTGTTCTCTTTTCTCTGAAATCTTAGAAGTGTTACTCACATTTCTTATGAAATAGAAAATCTCTACAGAAGATCTACTACAGAAGTGAGTTCCAGGTCAGATGATGATGATCATACATCCTCATCCACACCAGAACTAGAGCAGGACTACACATGAGACACATGAGAGAATGGATGAGACAGACTGAGCAGGTATGTGTTTTAATGAGACACACACATATAATGAGAATAAATGAACAGCATGAAAAAGTGAAACTGCGAGTTCTAACAGGATAAAAGCTCATCCACCAGAGTCTGTGACTGTAGCAAGCCCCGAGCATCAGATAATGTGCCCGTCTTGTCTTTTTCTGCCATTAACCCTAGCAACCACTTAGAAATGACCTAGCAACCAGCTGGAAGGGTTTGACATTGACGTGAGGGCAAGAGTATGTACACATTAAAGATGCAGCCGTTGCTGTGCTGAATTCAGCTGCTGTGACATGAGAGAGGGAGAAAGTTTGAGTGTTGAACATGAGCAAATATTCAGCCTGTCATCTCAGATTTGATTCAGAATGCTTACTGGCTGTTCAGAGGAGAGCATGTCACCATGGCAACACCTTTATGCAGGTTCATCAGAGGCAGATCTGTTTAATCAGAGAGAGAGAGAGAGAGAGAGAGAGAGAGACAGAGAGAGAGAGAGAGAGAGAGAGAGAGAGAGAGAGAGAGACAGAGAGAGAGAGAGAGAGAGAGAGAGAGAGAGAGAGAGAGAGAGAGAGGAGAGAGAGAGAGAGAGAGAGAGAGAGAGAGAGAGAGAGAGAGAGAGAGAGAGAGAGAGAGAGAGAGAGAGAGAGACAGAGAGAGGAGAGAGAGAGAGAGAGAGAGAGAGAGAGAGAGAGAGAGAGAGAGAGAGAGAGAGAGAGAGAGAGAGAGAGAGAGAGAGAGAGAGAGAGAGAGAGAGAGAGAACTAGAGAGTTAACAAGATTACACATACTCATAAAAAATGTAGTGTAAAGTAAAATGCGCTGTAAGTCGCTTTGGATAAAAGTATCTGCCCAATGTGTAAAGAAATGTCTAAAAGCTGAAGTTAATGAATATGTTTTTGACTTTAAACAGACACTGTGTTATTTCATAAAGTCATTTTCATTAAATAAGTCATTTCCCCATAGCTCAGTTGGTAAGAACACGGCACTAACAACACAAAGGTGATGAGTTCAACCCCAGCGATTAAACATACTCATAAAAACTGCACAGAATAATGTACTGTAAGTTGTTTTGGATAAAAGCATTTGCCAAATGCATGCAAAGTTGAAAATAAAGTGAAGATTTGTAAGACAGTAAATGGATTCAGTGAGCTGTTCAATATAAAGCCACTCAAGCGCTGAATTTACTCTCAATACACACAAAGACTGTGTGCTTCAGGGGTTCTCTTCTAATTAAAGACAACATTTACTTGAATGGATTTCAGAGTTTATTTATTTCTCTCATGCATCATACAAACAGACACAGAACTTTCATCATTTGGTAAGATAGTGTCAGTCACACATTTATATGCAAATTTCTTCATCATTTTCTTGAGCGATTCACATGTACTGAGCTGTGTTTGGAAAACAAACATGTACAAACAAGACATTCAGTGTTTCTTCAAACACATTCTCTTTATTTAAATGAAGTGTGTGTTTGATCCAGAGAAGATATATCGTCTAATCTAAATCCTTATTATACTGAGAGCCGTTTCTTTATAAACTATAGATGTTAAATAAATCCCTGCTACATTAAAGGTATTAACTAAAGTATATTAAAAGTGATTTATTTGTTCTTTAAAAGAACATCACAGAGTATCTGTTTTATTGTAAAGCTACACATGATTCTGATGTTAATGTGATAAGCTGAACTGTCAGATGATGAACACAGTTTTCCTCATGTATCACAGACGTTATTCAACGTTATTCGGCTCGACAAATAGCGTGCAGCTCCCTCGAGTGAGAGATAACAGAACAGCGTGATATAAACAATAAGAGAGCAGGAAACAGAACCCCGCAGCGCTCTACTCAAGAGTTAAGACACATGAATCTCTAACTAACTAGAACATAATGTACAAACAGAAACAAATCACATGCAGTTATTAGCTAAAAGACTGTGAAAGTGCCAGTGCACTTACATATACAGCCTAACATGAGATTCTGATCTCCATCTTACATTCATGTCTGAAGGACAAACTGATGTCTCCTCAAGAATCATGTGATTATAAGGACCCTTCAGGTTTGTAAGACACACACACACATGCTAATAATACTGACACACTTAATACACTTCAAGACATGTTTCATGATGGACAGTTCAATCAGTTTACTGTAGTCACAGCATTCCCGCTGGTCTCCATGGTAACAGATACAGACAGTCTCTTCAGCCAGCAAAGGGCACAGTGGCTGCTATGGCAACGGACTGATCTTATGCAAAATGGATTGTTGCTACCGTGGCAACATGAGGCCAAACCATCATCAGAGTCTTTGAAAATCAAACAGACGCCTCCCCAGAGTAATGAAGTGATTCTAAATGCTTTACAGAGATACAGCATCTCATCATATCACAAAACATGTAGATTATTTATGGCTAGAAATATCTCGCACAACATAATGATGTGTTTAGGATTATTGATGAGCAATATATATATATATATATATACTGTGAGTTCAGTTACACCTTGCAAACATTTTTACATAAAGAAAAGATTCAAATGTTTTTAGATCTAATTATAAACAGTATAAACAAAATATTTTCACTAGTTAGAGCAGCACAAATCCACATAAAACAGGACTGGTCATCATTAAGGTTTACTGGAAGTTTTACCTGTTAAATCAGCTAGCCACAGCAGAGATTCACAATTCATCACTTCTGTGAGGAAAAACATCCAGACGCTTCTGAGAGAAAAGTGCAGACACATTCTGTTAATATAAAGTGTGTGACACGCTGGTCTTTAAATGTCCAAGACCTTTCTACCTCACTGACAAAACCTGTTTCTGAAATGACAAAACTGTATTCTTGATCTATTCTCTAAGGAAGTTTTAAACAGTGTAATTCTCTTTTCCACAGATGCATATATATCCATATACATCAGACATATATAAACACATCCAAGTGTTTGCTGGATTAAAAACACAATAACATTTACATCTCTCAGTTCTTATCCATTATGTACATTCAATTATATTACATTAGGGGCATCTCAACAACTATTAACCAAGAACAAAATAAGCTAAATGAATGATTGACAAGCAAGTTTCACAATTCCTCATGACCTTTAACATATTAAATGTCTAACTATGAAGATTATAAGTAACTGAAGACTAAATGCCATAATGTCATAGATCATAAACCACTGTAATCAGTTGAGAAATGTGTGATTTTAACCAGATCACTTGTATATTTTTATAGATCAGTCTTAATCCAGTATGTTGGACTTGATCCTTCTGATAAAAACAGCCAACAGGCATTAATTCTGTCAAAGTCAATAAACAAATGCTGATTCAAAAACATTATTCTGCAGTGTGTGCTGATGTGTGTTTTTATTTCTCTCTCTCCTCTTAATCTGTCCACATTAAAGCAGAAAATATGACGTCACTAGAACTAGAGTTTATAGTCCCGGTACAGTGGAGATCCACTGCCTGACCTAGATCATCAGCTCATTATATCTGCTGTATGTGTGTGTGTGGAAACCACTGAACTAGAATGCAACAAGAGAGAAAACTGAAACTCTATAAGTATTAGCAGAATATGTGAAAAGTGTAACAGACTCTAAACTAAGAAAAGTCCTGATCATGTACAGACTGTAGAGACACGGACAGACAGCACACACATACTGGAAGAAAACTCAATCAATGACAAATAAACACAAGCACAACTGGGAAATAAACAACTCACAAAACCATTCGATTTTATTGACATCCTTTTATATTCTTATATTACTTTTATCCTAAATATATATATTTGTAACTTTTAACATGTGTAATTGTCTGTAATAATGTAGCTATATTTAATATTTTAAGCTTTAGCAATTTAAAGACTCTTTTATCATGCCAAGAAATCTATGTGAAGAGAAACTCCACAAGTTTGATCATCATCCTGAGATCAGATGGATATTTCACAGTCAGTCTGATGATCTGAGGTCAATGAAGAGAGTCTGAATAATTAATAAATAAATCAATCAAAGAGAGAAGGTTTGTTTAGAAACACAAAAACACCTGAACATTACAGAGAAGTTATGATCCATCATCTACACCTGTGATTAATCTATAACACCTGTGTCAATCCTGTCATAGACGTTTGATATACTAAAACATGAAAACATTTCTTTATTAAAGCTTATTTCATTCAATTATTTAATGATGAAGAGTTTACATTAACAAAATATCATTAAATGCCGTGGCTATTATTTGAGGAAAAACTAAGTACCATGGTATTTTCTGTAGTTCCTTCTAAAATATTGTAATATATTCACAGTAAAAATGAAAGTGTGGTTTTACAGTCTATAGTACTGTAGTTCAGTATGTGCATGTAGTTAATAAATGTTTAAATAGTGACCTCTGCTGTACAGACACAGACACTACACATCTGAAAACACTGATCCAGGAACAGTGAGACAGCAGGTCAATACATTTGAACACAAACAGAAAATACAGAATAAAGACAGAAAATGGTACTATTGTAAATGTACTGCCTATTACAAGTTTAAAAGCAGTATGAATGATCAATGCTTCATCTACTGCATATTAAAATGAAAAAGAATCTAGTTTTAGTTCATGTCTAATGACTGATGTAGAATAGTTGTTGTGATGAATAACAGCAGCAGATGGCGCCAGAGACTCATTCTTCAGCTGACTTTTCACATTTACCAGATCAGATCCAGATCAACTCAAAACTCAGACCTACACGACTTCAAACTTTAGTAAATTTAGTTCACGACTTTAAATCAAATCATTTTTATCAAACTACTGACAGCAGCTGTGACGCGTCAGAGGAGAAATGACCCTCCAAGTGAGTTTGGGTTCTCTCAAGAGTTTTTCTCCATATATATATATATATATAGATTCATTAATGGAGTTTGGGTTCAGTGTTGGAGTGTCACTAGGAGACTGATGATATTAGATATTAGTTATTAAATGAGCTTTTATGTTTCCCTGCTTGTCATTCTGTTTATTCTGCTGTAAAGCTGCTTTGAAACAGTGATACAGTGTTAAAGCGCTATACAAATAAACTTCAACTTGAACATAATCATCTTTGAGATTCTTACCGTGTTCTTTACTAAGCAGACATCTTCAGCTCAGTCTGGTCTGGTCCAGTTGTGTTTTTTCATTCATTCAGTCAGTGTGTGTAAGGTGAATGAGAGCAGTGCTGTGAGATTATCACTGCACACATGCACTCAAACAGGTGTTAAATGTCACCCGCTTTTCAATTAATATCAATTCATTAATCAGCCGGGAGACAAACAAGCGCGGGATCACGCTGGACTTTAACCAGACAGTATGATTAATGAAAGACTGTTTCCAGCCCTGACTTAAATACCACAGAGAATATCAGCATCTCTTTACCTGTTTAACGCCTTTTCACCAGACGATGACTGCAGACTCAGATCACCAGACTCAGATCTGACACATACATCAGACTCCATGACGCCGACTCAGATCTGACCGTTACATATCAGACCCATGACGTCGACTCAGATCCCATGACGATGACGCCGGACTCAGATCTGACCGCTACCGCATTCACATGACATCAGACCCATGACCCATGACGCCGGACTCAGATTCGACCGCTACATACATCAGACCTTGTGACATCCAGACTCTCTGACCGCATACATTAGACATGACATCTCAGACATCAGACCCATGACGCCGGACTCAGATGACATCAGACTGACGCCGACTCAGATCAGATCTGACCGCTACATACCGTTGGCGATACATCAGACCCATGACGCCGGACTCCAGATCTGACCGCTAAGCATACATCAGACTCCATGACGCCGACTCAGATCGACCGTTACATCAGACATATGACGCCGGACTCCAGATCTGACCGCATACATCAGACCCATGACGCCGACTCAGATTCGACCGCTAAGCATTACATCAGACCCATGACGCCGGACTCAGATCTGACCGCTACATCAGACCCATGACGCCGCACTCCAGATCTGACCGTTACATACATCAGACCCATGACGCCGGACTCAGATTCGACCGTTCACATACATCAGACCCATGACGCCGACCTCCAGATCTGACCGCTATTATGACGCTTCGACTCAGATCTGACCGCTAGACTGACGCCGATCCATCAGACCCAATTCTTTCAAATGTTCTAACACTTTATTTTTATGTGAAATTCAATGCATGATGATCCTGACACTCCTGTGATGTTTACATTTAACAGATGCTTTTATCCAAAGCGACTTACAAGAGTGATTCATCAAGAGGAGTAAATAATGTCAGAAGTGTTGTAACAAAGTTTGAAGAATTGTTAAAAACAGTATCTAGAGAAAGGACTAGAGGCGGAGCATTTAACCTGTTCAGGTCAAAGATGCTTTCAGCTGTTTTTTGAATACTGTGAGTGATACGACTGACCATCACCGGAGACGGTTTGGAAGATTCTTCCACCAGCTGTACTAGGAAAGAGTAAAGGTTTGTGTTCTTATGTGCAGGTAACACAAGGTGTCGCTCATTCACTGACCGCAGGGTACAAACAAACTCTGGACATGGTGTTCTATAAACTGAAACACAACACATGAGTTAAACATGTTTATCAAAACATTGTTAAAACATCCTGATTAACATGCATGAGCTAAAGACGGCTCATGTCACATTCACGATGATATACTGTGTGTTACACAACACAAATGATCTTTAACCGCCTCCAAATCAGTCAATGTAAGAGATGCTGCTGAATATCTTCACAACAATGAAAAAGAGCTTTCCAGAATAAGACGGCACCTGTGGATTAATCATTCAGCTTTAATCGATGTGTTTCTGCCTGATCAGAGTAACATTATTCCAGCCAGCACCGCTTCCTCCTCCTCCTGTGGGAAATATAGAAATCAACAGCCATTGCTGACAAATAACAAAATTTAATTTGTGTCTGACGGCACTGAGCAGAAATGTTAAACTGTTATTTGCCCAGGAATAGGTAATATGATTCTACACGCACCCCACGGGTCCCAAACAAAGGACTGGTGTGTAATTAGGTAGAAGATATTGACACGCTGTTTTTTTCCCAGCCAGTTCAACATATTGAAACAAGGAAACTCTTCGGCAATGAGGTTTAACACTTTGAAAATGTGCAAACCCGACACCGGGTTAGACGGAGAGAAGATAAGATTGTATCAGGATGTCACAGTCTGATCGAAGCCTAAATGCTGTCGCTTTACTATTACGAGCTGTTTCATATTATTATTCCAACTGATCAGTGTTCTGTGGCCGTGTACATGCAGAGCTTTCCAAACATCACATACACACATACTGTAAACAACAACAATTAACACAAGTCAAGACAGCGACAGTGTGTATCTGCTGTGGATTGTGAGATGTATTTGTCACGTTGTAGTTGATTTTGATTTATGTGAAGCCCTGTGCAAGCCTTGGGCTCTGGATGATGTTCAGCGCCTCATATCCCATGATGCATTTGTGCCCACACCAGAAACTGGCAGCGTTTCCTTCCTCCTGAGGTAGAAATGATATGAATGTGCCAGAAATCTCTCTCTCATTCCAGTTCTGCCAGCGTGGTCTCTGTAACTGGGCATCACCCCACATCACTGGCACCTGAGCCTGCTGGGTTCTGATTCTGATGTGACGGGTGGATCATCTCTACACTTCAGAACCTTAGACTTGTTTATCACCTTCACTATCATCATCCTGAACCAAACACTTTCACCTGGCAGCAATGAAACACCTCCAGCAGACTCACACTCATGCTGATCCACAGATGCAAGAAACCACCTAAATGGAAGACAAACCTTAACTTTGTGTTTGATAAGAGATATCTTCATTTAAAGAGTTAGAAGGAAAATAACTAACTTATAAATAACTGTAGCTAATGCAAACTTTCCACAAACATCAGAAGGTTCTTCAGTGATGCCCCAGTGTACATACAATAAAAGTTCAGAAGTACATTAAATCTATCTATAAATAGAGTTAAAACATCAAAACAATAAACAGAACAGATAAAAACAAAACATTAAATAATTGAAATGAGCGCTGTCCTATCAGGTGCTTGTTTCCCTCTAGGCCACGCCCACTCTGATAAACCCCCAAAATCCATCTTAAAAATACAGAAATGACTCAGAGGCTGAGAATCACTCACAGATTCATTAGATGATGTACAGCAACACTGGGATATTCACAACACCATCACTGAGTCTCTGTTTCTCATCATCTACATTGTCCTAGCAGGATAATTCATGATAATTAATATAGACTTCACCTAAAAGAACACTTAAGATAAATAAATAAAGTCCTGAGTGTAGCTGATTTATTAATAGGGTTTGTCAGATTTAGCTCAATGCTGCAGAACTATTTTATCCTTGAAGTACAGGAAAATAAATCCTCACAACAGCTCAGTAATCATTCAGATAATCATTCACTTTGCTCTTTCCTGCTAATGTTCTGTCATTATGACTTAATGTCATGTGTGAATTTTCAATGCGATGGAACAGAAAAACACATAGTATTAGAGTATGTTATGTGTATATGTAGGGAATCAATGGCCTGTAACATCTATGAATGTTATTAAAAATATTAAGAAATAATAATTTCACGCATGTTCTCCAGACAGTTGCGTGTGTGAATGCAGAAGAGTCACTTCTGTAGATATTACAATCACGTATACTGGAGATCTCTAAATCAAAGTGAGAATATCTGCTCTGAAAATGTTCCCTAAGTAGGCAGCAGTGTATGTGTTTGGCCTAGAGCTGGTGTTAGTCTGTGTGTTGTTGTGTGGTGTAGCTTCATCAGGCAGTGTAAAACTGTCAGAAACACAATTGTTTATATTCTGCCTGGCTGTATCAGCAACAATACAGACCTGGTTTAGAAACAAAACCAACAGCTCTGTAACACCACCCCTCTCTCTCCATATATCTCTCTCTCTCTATATATATATGTATCTCTCTCTCTCTCTGCCCCTCTCTGTCTCTCTCTCTCCATCCTCTCTCCTGTCTCCTACTCTCTCTCTCCTATATCCTATATCTCTCTCCTCTCTCTATATCTCTCTCTCATCCTCCTCCTCTGTCCCCATCCTCTCTCTCTATATCTCCTCTCTATCTCATGCTCTCCTCTATATATGATAATCCTCTCTCTGTCTCCTCTCTCTCTCTCTTTATCTCTCTATATATATCTATCTCCTTCTCTCTCTCTCTCTTCTGTCTCTCTCTCTATATCTCTTCTTTATCTCTTATCTATCTTGATCTTTATCTCTCTCCTCTTCTCTGTCTAATTAATCTCTATCATCTTCTTCTCTTCATCTATCTCCTTCTGTCTCTCTCTCTTTATATCCTCATCTTCTATCTTTCTGTCTCTCTTTCAGTTTCTCTCTTCTTCTTATAGTCTTCTCTATAACTTCTTCTGTCTTCTTTCTTATCTATATCTCTTCCCTCTAATCTGTGTCTTTCAGCTGATACATTATATAAAACAGCCTTTTACATTCTGAGCTAACCTGGATTGGTTTTTCTCTCCTGTGGGTCAGGGCCTGCTTCATTTATCATGTTGTTCTTTGTCAGTTTATCACAAGATTTGTTCAGTTTTACTCTCTGCGTCTCTTACATACTTTAGCCTGTTCATTTCTCTCTCTCTCTCTCTCTCTCTCACTCACACACACACACACACACACACAGGTTCTAGATTATATAGAGATTTGATATGAGTATAAGCCTCGTGGATCTTGTGCTAACTGTCTCATGTCTCTTCAGCTAATGAAAATACATGTAAAGCACAGCAAAATAAAACCAATGCTTCTCTAAATGTCACAGCAGCACTAAACAGAACTCACACACTATTAATCTTCTTATATTAGTTACATACTGTGAGTGTTGTACATGCTAAACTACAGTCAAGCTGTTCTTTTAAAAAGAAGTTAGAAACGATGTTATGACTTACAGGTTTAATCAGGTGTGGCGTGAGTAAGCAAGAATCTATTGTGAATAAGTCACAACTAAAGGGTGTTGTTAGGCAGCACTGAAAATAACCATTTTATAAATGTAAATATATCATGCAGGGAACAGAAACCATTTCATGTCTCTCTGTATCATTACATTGTGATGTACAAAGTTAGACGTGATCTTAATACTTTTCTTTTTAAAATCTCACCGAGGATTATCAATAAGATTACCATGGAAAATCTGACGCTCCTTTGGCTTAACTGTACCTCGCTCATGATAGAGCGCATGTGTCCACTTAATATAGAGCTGAATGTTTGTATATATAGACATACAGACTTATAGTCTTGAGTTAAGCATGTGTGTACAATACTGTTTGTGTGTGTATGTCTTAATGACTGCACTTATTCCATTACTGAACTGTATTAAATGGTCTCAAAATGAAGCTGTAGTGACGGTGACAGCTGCTCACAGAGACGAGAGAGAGAGACAGAGAGAGAGAGAGAGAGAGAGAGAGAGAGAGAGAGAGAGAGAGAGAGAGAGAGAGAGAGAGAGAGAGAGAGAGAGAGAGAGAGAGAGAGAGAGAGAGAGAGAGAGAGAGAGAGAGAGAGAGAGAGAGAGAGAGAGAGAGAGAGAGAGAGAGAGAGAGAGAGAGAGAGAGAGAGAGAGAGAGAGAGAGAGAGAGAGAGAGAGAGAGAGAGAGAGAGAGAGAGAGAGAGAGAGAGAGACAGAGAGAGACAGAGAGAGAGACAGAGAGAGAGAGAGAGAGAGAGAGAGAGAGAGAGAGAGAGATACTCACCCCACACCGGTTCAGATGGACACACATCACCAGCCTGAGCTGAATCTGTCTGGGAATAAAACAGAGAGTAAATACAAGTGGAAATTGTACTTCATAGAAATATCTATCTAAGCAGCATATCTAATGTCGATGTTTCTGTTGAGACAAAACATATCAAAGCAGCATGCGAGCAGCGACGTCGTGCCGAGAGCAACCGGACGGAAGAGCAACTTAGAAGACTCGATAAGGTCGACGCGACGAAAGGCCAGCTGTGTGGAGAGTTTATCGTCAGTCGACCGAATTCGCAAACACGCAACCAGACACTTGGGTTTCAGCACTCTCAGTCTGGCCCTGAAGGGTCTGGATGAAACGCCGGTTGAGCTGTGGGAACTTCAGGAACTTCAGAAACTCAATCTGTCTTTAAACGGACTGTCAGTTCTCCCGTCAGGTCTGGGAGCCCTCGAAAACCTAGAGGTGCTTAATCTGTGGGGGAACGAACTGGTCAGCCTGCCGCCGGAGATCGGAAAACTGCGGAAGCTCCGCGTGCTGTTCGCTCACAGGAACCGTCTGAATGAAGTTCCTGAAGAGCTGGGCAACTGCACAAACCTGGAGGTCTTGAGTCTGGCCAATAATCAGATCGCCGGGCTTCCAAACAGCTTATCCAACCTGAGAAAACTCACCAAACTCAACCTCAGCCACAACCGGATCGAGCACATCCCCGCCTGTGTGTACGCCACCAAGAGCCTCGTCTTCTTGCAGCTTGCCAACAACCGTCTAGAGAATGTCGCTGACAAGATCCAGGACCTGGTCGATCTGAAGATCCTGATCGTAGAGCAGAATTATCTGCATGTTCTTCCCAGGACACTTTGCTGTCTGACAAAACTGGAACTGTTAAACGTGGACTTCAATGACCTGCAGAGCGTTCCTGAAGAGATGTACAAGCTGAAGAACCTGGCCAAACTGGCTTGCCATCCACTTGATAAAGGGCTTCATATTGTGCACAATCCACTATTGAAACCCATTCAGGACGTTTTACAAGGAGGTTTGAAAAGTCTGTATAACTATCTCAAGCCTGCCTGATGATCTCATTCTGAATTGTATGTTTTGTAATCGATTTCTGATCTGCTGTTATATTATAGATGTGTACACAGCATGCTAGTGTCATTGTAATATTTAGCTAATATTTCATCAACATGTTTTAGTAAACATTGTTTTAATACTTTTTGTTTTCATTGTTGTAATAGTGCTCAGATTAGTCAAGTTAAGTGAGATTTCAATAAGTTCAGATTCACATTCAGATTCTCTCCACATTCACTTCATGACACTATAATCTTACTGTATGCCAACAACTCTTGTCTAATTTCTTTACTTTAAGAGGCAAGAGTCCCCTGAGCACACAGCGAGAAAGAGACTATTCCTCTGGGCTTATTGAAGGACTAAAGTGATGAAATGTCCACTAACAGTCCTGTGAAGTGACACTATGAAGAAGAAATGTTTTATTGTCACTTTAACATATAAAGTTAAATGTAAGTAGCATATAAGATGAGCTCTCGATCGACACCTAAACACATACAGAATTCTCATATGTGTCTCAAAATTTAGCCAAAGCATTCATCATCTCTATTTCTGTCCTCTTTAAGCTTTAAGACTTAGTCAATTGTGTATATCAAAGTTGATAGGCTGAGGCTGATCACACAAACACAATGAATATAGATCATTCTGTAGACATGTGGCTCTTTTCCAATGCGCCAGTAACTTTCTCTTAACCACCAAAACACATGAAACACTTTACAACTGAACAGCAAAACCTTGCTATGACTTCTGGGAAATATATGTAAATATATAACCAACCCATCAGATGTTATCAAAGATATTTGATTTCCCTATTTACAAAGATCATCCTGTTCAAATGTTTAACATCCTTTTGGCCTTTAAAACTGTGTGCAGCAGAAGATACCAGAAAATCAAATAAAGTGAAGAGAACAGTAAACAGTTTCACTACATCACACAGATCACTGAAGAGGTTAAGAATGAAGAAAATATATTACAAACCTACTGTAAACTGACTAATCTCATTTAATTCACTTAGTATGTACTTATATAGAGTTAATATAAATATATATATAGCATTACATATAAACTATATATACATATACTGTAGCACATTCAGGGTAGAACTAAATAAAAGACAAACTGTTTATAATCCCTATATATGTATTAATTAATCCCTCTCATTAATTAAATATATGAAAGAAAAAAAACTATTTAGCATTTTGAGACCATATGAAGGTTTTGTCCCAGTGAGTTTGAGAGACTAAAACACAGACGGATGGGATATCAGATCTCTCAGTGATGAAACAGAAGATATGACCTGCATTCACAACAAAGACAGAAAGTTATATGTAAACTTTCCACAGTTAAGCTCTTAGGTTAGTAAAAGCATCTTCAGCAACTATTAACTAAACTCATGTAAATATATGCAGCGTCATAAAGTCTTTCTAATTGTCATCTTGAAAACAACACAACATTAAACAACATGTATTATACAATCTCCACACTATCTGACAAATACAGTAAAGGTCAGACATCCTGTCAAATAACAAAACTCTGTTTACAGTGTTTATACAGAGACATTAAATACAGTAAATACAGTCTGACTAAACCACAATAATACACAGAACAATGTTTCATAACCACATGTTGTTTCTGTCACAATGATTGATTTGTCTCTTACAAAACCACATATAATTGTCTTATTGTCTAAAATAAATATAGATACAGCATTTAAACAGTCACCGGTTTATTTACAGATGCCATGAAAAATGAAAAGAAACGTTAACTATCATTTTTTATTGCACAATATAAATGAACAGAATATAAAACAGCAGAATATAAACCGAGAAAACATTAAATAAACACTTAGTAATAAACACTTGAATAGTTCACACGAGAGTGTAAAATTAACATCCTCACATACACTTAAAGTTATTTGCCTGGTACTAATGTATTTATTGGCTTTACTACCAGTGAAGTCGGAGATGAGAATATCCCAGTTAAAGTGTCCATCATCACCGACCTTAATGTGTTCTAGGAAATCACCCGTCATAGTATTTAGTAGTATTTATTGTTTGAATTGAGCAATAAAACAAACTAAAACAAACTAACTAAAGGAACTTTTTTGGACGCAACGTAAAATGACGCGTCTCCTCGAGGTCGGGGTTGACCGGCTGCTTTCCGAGTCGGAAGTAGGAAAAATCTGAAGTTTTTAAACACCACTACAAAATGGTGGACACCCGCTTTGGTGCACTATATAGTGAGCTATGTTGAACACAGTGAAGATCATAGGCAAACGAGTTTCTCAGAAATATTAACGAGGTAATTTACTTCAGTAATAATCCTCCTCTCTCTGAGGTTTGTTCTCTGATATGTTTACTTGTGTAAGTCTTGTTTTTATCCAGCCATTTCAAATACACCGTGTCGTATGTTCATGTCAAACACCTCAATTTAGTTGAATGAATTTGAAGTAAATTCTACATTTAGACGATATATTTATTATTTATTGAAATACGGCATACCTCCATGACTACATCAGATCAGACTGACACACATCATCTGCATACAACAATAAATCATTTCATTTTACAAAATAAATGACTTAATTACCATTCAGGTTCGCCCCGCCCACTGCGCTCTGATTGGTTGAAGCTCATCGTGCCTGCGCACATCAAAGAACCGATCAGACATCCGTGATAAAACATTAGAGATACTGAAGAGACAGAACTCACTTTTACTTGTGAACAAACACTTTATATCCATGTATTGACAATAAGTGTGCATTTTTCACAAGTGGTGCAAATATAACATGCCGTATCAAATTCTTGCATGATTTCACCCAGACAATAAACTTCATTTTGATTATAATATTTACTTTCTATGACTTGGCAGTGATTGAGGAACAACAGTTCCCTCTACAGGTGCAGAATCAGTAAAACAGCATCTAATATCTCTAGTGCACGAGCACGCAGGATGATATTAACTTCTGCGAGAGAGAGAGAGTCAAGCATCCAGGTGTATGAAACATGTTCATCTGTTCTCATCAAATAACTGTTACAAGATTTATTAAGAGTTACAAGTGTGTTGTGTTAGACCTGTTCTACGGTGGCCGAGAGAGCTCAACGCGCTGCAAATAAAGAAAACACATGCAAATAGAAAAAACATCTTCATTAGTTTGACAACACATGCGCTGCAAAGTCCACAACACTTGCAAATAGAAAAACGCGCTGCAAAGTCCACAACACTTGCAAATAGAAAAACGCGCTGCAAAGTCCACAACACTTGCAAATAGAAAAACGCGCTGCAAAAGTCCACAACACTTGCAAATAGAAAAACGCGCTGCAAAAGTCCACAACACTTGCAAATAGAAAAACGCGCTGCAAAGTCCACAACACTTGCAAATAGAAAAACGCGCTGCAAAAGTCCACAACACTTGCAAATAGAAAAACGCGCTGCAAAAGTCCACAACACTTGCAAATAGAAAAACGCGCTGCAAAGTCCACAACACTTGCAAATAGAAAAACGCGCTGCAAAGTCCACAACACTTGCAAATAGAAAACGCGCTGCAAAGTCCACAACACTTGCAAATAGAAAAACGCGCTGCAAAAGTCCACAACACTTGCAAATAGAAAAACGCGCTGCAAAGTCCACAACACTTGCAAATAGAAAAACGCGCTGCAAAGTCCACAACACTTGCAAATAGAAAAACGCGCTGCAAATAGCACCGACCACAACGGAAATGTTTCAAGGGGACCCAAATAAGTGACGAACCCTACTGGGACCTGCTTATTGTTTAATTTTCTACTCGCCAGTGTTGTTCATTACTTGAAAGGTGAGTTTTCTTTTTTTTATTTAAACATCCTGATCGTATAATTGCCTTTTTATATTAGTAGCCTAAATAATCTGACATGGTACACAATGTTGAACGTTATATTGTTGCACATAAAGCAACATATACTGACATATATTAAAATGTCACTGCCATAGTTTTGTCTCAATATGCACACCAGTAATGCCCCCCCCAGTGAACGTTTATAAAAGCCACTTAAATGCCCTTATTGAACTTATTTAAGGTTAATAGGCTAAACCCTGTCTGTAAAACTGGGCCATAATGTTCAAGGTTAACTTAAAAAAAGAGGTTAAACCAGGTCAAAATAAATTGCAGATTGATGGTATAATTAAAATGTTACAATTTATTGAAATCCTTTTAGTAATGAAAGAAAGGACAACAGAATGCAATGTGCTAATTTCAGTCACATTGTCTTTTTCAGATCAATGTATTGTCCTTTTTGTGGCGTCCAGTGGCCGACTTTGCCCAGATTTTGCAGTTCATGTGGGCGAGATGTAAGCTTTGTTATAGAGAACACCCCAGGACTGCAGGTGATGACCATGTGCCCAGAGGTAATATTCTCTTACTGAGCTCCATCCATCAAATTATAGAAACTTATAATCTTTTCAGTCTTGTCAATCCTTTTCTCTGTTTTTGATTGTGTGTGTGTGTTTCAGTGACTGATGCATGTGCCATTCCAGCGAAGTCAGCTTCAGCTGTTCTCCAGTTCATGAAATACAGAGAACTAAAAGAAACTGAAAGGAAATCATTCTCAAAAGTAAAAAGAAATCAACTAAAACAGTAAAGGTAAGCTACTCTTTTATTAAGTTAATGAAGTTGTCAGACAGAACAGTATTATCATTTGTATTCTGCCTTTTATTTCTGATGGTCTAGATTTCTATTGGGATTATGAGCAAGACCAAGAATGGCTTCAAGTCCATGAGAGGAAAAACCTACCTCTACATGTTGATCCCCAATGGTCATCTGAACAACTTTAGCTGCTGCTGTGAAAAACAAAAAGATTTCAACCAAGACATGGAAGATGGAGAATATGTCTTGCTTTATCCAGATGGCTCTCAGATAAAAAATATCCCTGGGACTGACACACCTTTTACCATTGGACAATACAAAGAGGCCATTGAAAGGCATATCAAAGGATTACTCTGTACATCAGTACCCTTGAGGATTTGTTGTCAAAGAGTAAGTATTAAAATAGTATGTTTTTTATATATATTTTATGTGGATTTAAAAACAAAATAGTTTATGTTATTATGTTGTTATGTTATTTAAGTACTGGACATGTAATTTGAAATAGAGATTGATCACAAAAATTTTTTTGAGTTCATAAAGATGACTCCGTTTCAGAAGATGAGGATGATGATGTTGTTGTTAGGGCGCAACACAATATGTCACCTCTTTCTGATACAGTGGTAGGTACATCTCAGGAATTTAGGTGTTCAGCATGTCAGTGCTTACAGTACAGCTATAATGCAGTAAAATCTCCTGGACTTGTCAATCATTAGAAATAGAAAAGCATATACAGTGTAAAGGCTGTGAATGAGTTTAGGTTATAATGTTTACACCTCACAGCTTTGGTCAAGTCCCGAAAGAAGTACACCAGAGCACAGACAGTGGTAAGTGAAATTTCTGCTGACACTTTGTTTTTGGTCCCTGTGCCAGCTATATGAATGTATGTTTATTTTTTAAATTGCTATAAAGAAAGCATTTTATGTTATTTACAACACAATGATAATCTACTAATCTACTAATTTGTTATAGTTCAGCCACAACATCTGTGGCATCAACATCCCAGTCAACTAATGAGCAAGTATGTCATATTCTGTAACATAATTCTTCAGAATTTGTTCATTTTTCTGGTTAAATCTGTGATTTATTATTATAAGTTCTTATTGTGCTTTGTGGTTTTGTCTGTGCTACAGGCCAAGAGTGCAACAAGACCCAAACATACAACCACCTCAGTGGGTGAACCTAAAGTCATGTGACTTCTACAGGTAAGTCACAAGGCATAATTTTACATAATATTTCACAATAAAACTATTAGAACTATTAGATAAAACTATTAGAAAGTTCTGGACTACAGATAAAACAAAACATCTGTTTCAGAAAATTTCTGGATCAACTGTTATTGTTCTCCCCTTCCACAGTGCATATACCCATATCTATGCACCCATCACCATTGACAGCAGTTCCTCAGATCTTGAGGAAGTAGAGAAACTGTCAGAGAAAGACAGGTACTATGAACACTTGTTCTAATTTACAAAAATCTGCCAAGCTATTTCTGCTGTTATCCAGAAGAATGTGATTTTTATGATTTAAAAAAAAAATTCCTAAAGTTGTGATGTCCAAATTATGTTTATTATTTTTGAGCAGTGTGGAATGGCTTACTCATTTTTATGTTTTGTTTTTTTCCAGTGATGGACATGATGGGCTGACAGCTGCAGACATAGTGTCAAATCTGGCACAAAGTCTTAAAAACATCCTGTAGCAGATTTAACATTAACCGGGCTTAATGTATGGGATGGTGCCTTAAGAGGTTTCAGGCGATCCTCATTTGATCCCACCTACAGCTTGATGGTGAAATTCACAGATGATGCCGGGCTGACTGAAGAGGCCTTGGACAGCGGGGGACCAACTCGAGAATTTCTGACTCTTTTGATGGACACAATCAAAACGAGGAGGATATTTGAAGGCAAAGACAACACCAAATACCTCTCCTTTGATAGCAAAGGTAATACTTTTATGACGTTTTTATAATGTTGTAAATCATTGTGTCCTAACGTTTAAATATTCCTAATGTTTAAATATTGTCCTTTTTAGCTGCAGAAGAAAATGAATACTTCAATATTGGACGGATGATTGCTGTGTCCATTGTTCATGGCGGTCCAGGGCCTCGATGTCTTTCACTAAACTTTTTTCTTTACTTAATTGGTAAAGTAAAGACAATTGAAGCCCCAATTGAGGACATTCATGACGAAGAGGTCAGAAAGGCCCTAGTTGAGGTAATTTGTTAAACTGGGATTACAAACAACTTCAAGAAATTTACTTTTATCAATTGACACAAAACTACCCACATTAATGATATCTTAATAGCTATACAAACCATATGTTTGACAAACTGTTTGACATGTTGTCTTAAATGTTATTATTGTTCATTTTTAGCCTGATATCAATATCTGCTATCAAAAGGGTTAAAATTTCAGTTTGAGTTTAATTTAATCTCTCAAAATGTCAATTTATTCAACAACAGAATCAGATTTTTTGGTGGCCATTACCAACCAAGGTCATTGAAATATATTTATGCATGTTTAATCTAATATTCTTATCAGATCCTTTGATAATGATGTGCTACATCCAAAACCTTTATTTTGTGTACACAGGTACTGGAAGGTAGACCATAAATGATAATTATGTAACATATGCCTAAATATGTACAATATAGAAGTAGTCACACAATTTCGTTCTTTTGAATCTGACATTACTATCTGTTGTAAATAATTCAATTTTCCTTTTATATTTGTAATTACAGACCATTTTTAAAACAAGTTATCATTACTCTTAGTCTTACTAATTTCTTTAAAAGTAACACGGACTGTTAACTGTTACAATAATATTAATAATGATAATAATAAAACATTTATTGTTTTTATTTTCCTCTAGATAGAGAATGCCACATCACTGAGTGAACTCCAGGAGCTCACAGCAAAGTACTCAAGCATGCTACAGACAGCTGGCTGCTACAGATTCATGAGGGACTCTGGAGGATAAGAAAAAAGTGATAGATGATTACATTCAGTGGTATTTCATCTACCGAAACCATGTTTCCATCCAGAGGTATAATATTATTCTTACTCTGTGGACATGTCACAAAACTTTTAAAACAATGTTAAATAATTATTTTATATTTTAACTTGAGTACTTTAATACTTTCAACACATTTGTCAAAGGCAAAATATTGTGGCTGAAGTAGTGTCACATCATTTCTTGCTGTTAAAATGGAAAATATGTATCCCTGGTTTCACAGACAAGTCTTAAACTAGTGCCAGACTAAAATGCATGTAGTCTAATCCTGGCTTAATCTAAGCCCTGTGTGTGAAACTGGGCCTATATCTTTCAGTAGTTGTTCACATAACCCCATTGTAGTAGATGCCAATCTTTTTGACATGGCACTTTTTGTAGGTTCAAAGAGGGATTAGCCACACTTAATTTTGTCAGTGCCTTGGAACAGCATCCTTCACTCTTCTTTTCGATCATGTGCTACACTGAGACTAAGCTGACAGCTGATGCTGTGGAGAACATCTTCCACGTGCAGTTCAGTCAGCCTGGTAGCACCAACCGTCAGGAGGAGGCCAGGGTGCTGAGCTACTGGCGAGATTATCTGATCTACCTGGAAGGTATTATATATGTTAGAATAAGAAATGTGCAGAATTATCACTACAGGAAATATATAAAGTACCAAAAAAAAAAAAAAAAAACATGTCTAACATTCTTCTATTGGACCCCATAGAAAAAGAGGCTAGCCCTTCCTTGGAAGACGTGCTTATGTTTGGGACTGGACTGAAAGAAGTTCCTCCTGCAGCAATACAGCCTCAGCCAAAGCTAGATTTTCAAAAGAGCTCACGCTTTCCCATGGCAAATGTATGTGCAAATACAATCAAAATTCCAATCTTACCCAGTTATGAAGAGTTTCAAGAAGCCATGGATTACGGCATGCAAAATTCCCCTGGGTTTGGTCTTCCTTGAAGCTAAACATCTTTCTCTGATATACTGGGGTTTAGGTACGAGTTTTATTGAAATGTTGCAAATGTGCCAATTTGTTCTCTCCTATTATAAGCTACACTTATGTTATAGTTGAAAATTTCAAGCCACTCAGTTAAAAAAGGAACACTCAGGTTAATATTTTTGATTGTACTTATATACGGGTGAGTTTTAAGGAAAAATAGGTTTTATTTTAAAGAGACTTTTTGATCAAGGATCAATATTTTATATTTTTACAGAAATGCATGACATGTTCTTTGTACACAACTTTAGATTTTATATACTATTTCAACCATTGATGTGCAGTAAAACATTGATTTATGCAGTGAGCAAATAAAGTTGTTCTTTGGACTTTTAAAGTCCTGACATATTTTTGAGTGTTATGTAATTCTCAACAGCTGTTATCCAGTTGACTGGTGGATAAAGCCCATTCTGTCTTTGTAAGTCCTCGAAATGAACTTGGAGATTACTATCACCACAGAGACTGTGCTGCAGTGGCAGAGTGTCCTCAAACTCTTGAATAACTTCCTGTGACACTGGGAATCCACAATCCCTTGCATCAAACCTAAGGCCAGTCAGAAATCAAAAGACAACTTATTACAAACAACTCAAAAGAGTCAACTTATTACAAATATTAATAAAACCTACAAATGCTAAGGTGAAAATGCTAACCCAACACTTTAATTTTTTAAATAGTTTTAAATTTGGTGGCAAATATGTCAATGTTTGACCCTGAATGTTGACAAAATATTTTCAAATATGGTCATTACGTTTGCTTCTACTAAGATACTGTGGTACACTTTGCAAATCAGAAAAATCCACCTTTTTTTGGTCTAAGAATATCGGAATTTTTAAAAATGATCTAAAATAAAACAATTCTGATTTAAAATAATAGGATAATCGTCAAGTGAAGGACATTCCACTATACACTTCTATGTCAGCTATAGGCAATCAATCACATTTTCTTTGATAATTAAGTGAAAATGAAATCTCATATTTACAGAACATGGTCACATATTGCATGGATTAAATACAAACCTGTGAGGCAGGTGATACATGGCTTCTGGTTTACCAGAATAACAACAAGACTGGCGAACAGGGCGGATGGTGTGGTTATTCCAAAGTTCTCTGTACTCATCAAGGTCTTTCTGCAAGATGCTCAAGAAGACATACCGTAGAAGGCACTTATGCTCAAGGCTGCCATTGAAAAGGTGCCTCTCTCTTAGGTCACTAAAGAGCTCAATCCAGAACTGAGTCCTAATGATGGAATGACAGAATACACGTTTTGCTTAATTACGTGCTTAGTAAATGTTATATGGAAATTATTTCTAAAATAAATGTTTCAAACAAAAAGGTATTATTTAAACTATTCCTATCTATCTATCTATCTCAATGCAAAAAAAACTATAGCATCAGGAAAAAATATTTGCATTACATTTAAATCTAGTGTTATTCTCATATAATACATGTTCAACTGTAATCCTCTGTCATGTGACAAAAAAGTGACTAAATAGTACATTTAATTACATTTTTTATATATATCTTAAAAGGCCTATACCTTTGCTTTCTGAAAAAGGACCACCAACATTCGATTCGTTGATTTGCAGTTGATGTGCCATACATGTGACTGTGGGCTCTTGCAAAGTCATCTGTATGCTGTGCTCTTAATGCACAATGAATGGCTGCCATAGTGCCATTTTCTGTCCCACAATCTGTGCGAAGGCGCGCTGGAAGTCCGAAGTCTGATACACACTGCAGGTAATAGTGTGCAATTATCACTGGGTCGTTATTAGAGCTGCCACTTCTGAGCCACATCACTTTCCTAGAAAACCCATCAATGCAGCCACTGATGGCAACACCAAATGGTTTGAGCTTATCATACCCATCGACATGCCATACTTGGTTTGGTCCTGCTGTAAAGTACCCTCTTCGGACAAATCTGTGTGTCTATGGAAGTTGAACTCCTGATGGATCCAGTCTGCAATTGCATGCATTACATCGTCCCTTTAACTGTCATGAAATACTTCTGTCGTAATGTCTGCCACAGAGCTCTGTAGCCTAAAAGCTGACCGGAGCCTGTCAGTTCATGTGTAATAGCTGCATCCACAGTGCCACTGGGAACATAGTCTGTTCTTCTTGTTAGGCCTGCATTCCTAAGCCTTCTCTTCAAGGTGCTCAGACTCAGGAAAATGTTATGCTTTGTTCCAAGAAAATCAAGGATCACGTCCATATGTGTGGCCCTCTGAGAAATATTTCTGGATTAGGCCTGCCTCTGTGAGTTCATCTGACACAGTTCCTGGGCCTGAGGGAAAAGAGAACAGTGTCATTAGGAATGCAGAAATCCACAAATATAAACTTAAACATAAAAATGTATCAACAGCAGAATCAAAGATATAAAGAGGCCAACTGTTTGATACTGTTTGGACAGTTTGAGTACAGGTCGTATTGGCAGGTTTATGTTAACGTTGGAGAGAAAAAAAACATGCAATGCATTTGTGTTTAGTTCTGTATGTCACACTAATTCTGCATGTCATACTATAACCTGTTTCAACATCTTAATAAATCAACATGTGATTGTGTGTGTGTGACAAAGACTGTTGCAGCACTGAGAAGAAATGTGGGAATGCTCCCTTTCACCTTCACAGTGCAGCAAGAACAAGACATAACAACAATGTACATCAAGGAATTTTTTTTATTTAGGGTATGTGCAAGTACCTATGAATTTGAAAGTGTTAGGGTTAGAATGACTCTAAACAAAATTGTTGCACACAAACACACTGTGTTCAGACTTTTCATAACACATTATGTCCATAACTTGCATACAAGTTAAGGACCCTAAATGATTTTAAAGAATTTCAAGGAGAAAAAAATTATTATTTCAGAAAGTGAACTCAAAAGTAGAAACGGGTCATATTGACCCATGGCATTATAGGAGAGTTAAACAGCCAAAATAATCGTAATCAACTGTGTGGGTTTATCATGTCTTTTTGTTGACATTTACAGCAGAGCTTACCATTCTGTAGAAAAGGTGCCAAAATTGAATGTTACTACCACAGGAACCACAAAAGCATCCAATAGGTCCAGCCAATTCGAGAGTCCACAATATGGACAATACATACCTAGGAAAGGAACAAAGTGACTGCTTAGTGGTAAAAGATATTGACATGTAACTAAGCAAATGCCTGTTAGACCTTCTCACAGCAGAGGAAAAATGCAGATGTAAGAGAAGCCCTTAGTTACTTAGTTAAAATTTACTTTTGAGTTTTATTATAAATTAAATTTTGAGTTTATACACAAAAAGTTACACACTGCAAAGGAAATATGGCTCAAGACTCATAAGAAAAAAGTTAATGGACGAGAAATTTGCTATTTTTATGTAGCAAGTTATATGCCTACTGTAGTATCCTCCAGTCAAGGTTTAATTACTTTAAACGCCATTAAGGTTATTTATTTCTTAACTGATAAAACAAACAAGAAAAAAAAACATAATGGTAGTTTTACTTGCGTGTTCCCTACAGTTTTACAGTTCAACATAACAGTAAAATAATGTTTCACAGTTAATTTAATGCAATGTCAGATTATTTAGGCTACTAATATAAAAAGGCAATTATACGATCAGGATGTTTAAATAAAAAAAAGAAAACTCACCTTTCAAGTAATGAACAACACTGGCGAGTAGAAAATTAAACAATAAGCAGGTCCCAGTAGGGTTCGTCACTTATTTGGGTCCCCTTGAAACATTTCCGTTGTGGTCGGTGCTATTTGCAGCGCGTTTTTCTATTTGCAAGTGTTGTGGACTTTTGCAGCGCGTTTTTCTATTTGCAAGTGTTGTGGACTTTTGCAGCGCGTTTTTCTATTTGCAAGTGTTGTGGACTTTTGCAGCGCGTTTTTCTATTTGCAAGTGTTGTGGACTTTGCAGCGCGTTTTTCTATTTGCAAGTGTTGTGGACTTTTGCAGCGCGTTTTTCTATTTGCAAGTGTTGTGGACTTTTGCAGCGCGTTTTTCTATTTGCAAGTGTTGTGGACTTTTGCAGCGCGTTTTTCTATTTGCAAGTGTTGTGGACTTTTGCAGCGCGTTTTTCTATTTGCAAGTGTTGTGGACTTTGCAGCGCGTTTTTCTATTTGCAAGTGTTGTGGACTTTGCAGCGCGTTTTTCTATTTGCAAGTGTTGTGGACTTTGCAGCGCGTTTTTCTATTTGCAAGTGTTGTGGACTTTTGCAGCGTTTTTCTATTTGCAAGTGTTGTGGACTTTGCAGCGCGTTTTTCTATTTGCAAGTGTTGTGGACTTTGCAGCGCTTTTCTATTTGCAAGTGTTGTGGACTTTTTGCAGCCGCGTTTTCTATTTGCAAGTGTTGTGGACTTTGCAGCCGCTTTTTCTATTTGCAAGTGTTGTGGACTTTGCAGCCGCTTTTTCTATTTGCAAGTGTTGTGGACTTTGCAGCGCATGTGTTGTCAAACTAATGAAGATGTTTTTTCTATTTGCATGTGTTTTCTTTATTTGCAGCGCGTTGAGCTCTCTCGGCCACCGTACTGTTCACTAAGAGTGCAGTATATCAACAAACATGGACTGACAGACCATCACAAAACTAACATACTTTTACCCGACTAAAAATAAAGAAAAGGAAGGAAAATCAAGAGTACTCCGTCGACTTTATAGACCTAGTCGATGACTGAATGTCATTGTCTCTCACACTCAAATATTATCGTACATTGAGAAAGTATAACCATGACATTGCTTAAATCCACTGTCATGTGTCTCACCTTGCATCACGTGTGTGTTTTAGTTCATATTGGACTCGAGGGTTACATCATAGTCAAGGTCATCGTGGCATATTTAATCAGCACGATATGATAACAAAATATTAAAGAGGCCAGCCGCCAATCAGCTAATGAAGTAATGATGTTGAGACCTTACCGGAAGGTCAATGGAGGAGAGAGTGTTGAGTAACCCTCACAAACGATCATTAGTGCGACACGTCTCAAGTATTCAATCAACTTAATGTATGTTGTGTACAGCAGAAAGTGTGTGTGTGTGTGTGTTCTTTCATGGCTTGTCTGTTAGTATGCCTAATAAACCTTGTTTAACTGAACGAATGTTTCAGATATTGTTATAAAACACTTTCCTGTGTAGAGTTATGAGGGATTTCAGAGTATCTCTTTAACAGACTTACAGCGCAGCTGTTACAATGTCAGTGACAAATGTGTGACATTTTGTGAAGCAGAGCATGTCTCCTCAGCCGTCTGCGGGAGGTCTTACAAATGATTCGCTGTTGTGACACCACCGTCACCCAAGCAGAAAAGCTGCCAATCACATACTTTCATGTGGTCTGAGCTGGTCTGAACAAGATGGTTTGCTGGTCTAGCTGGTGTTTGGCTGGTATAACTGCTTGGCCAGTTAGTATTGTGTTGTTAGTTGTTGTGTTTGTTCCATGTTGATACAACAAATAATGACTGTTAAAAGTTGTATATCGCTTCCAAGTTGTGGCGTCTCGTGGGTTTGGTGTCTGTCTGTGAATTTTACATGAAAGAATTTCAATAGCGCTGATCCTGTCATGGTAACTTGGGTGTATTATCTTAATAACGTCGCAGGATTATTGGGGCTTAATCTCATAAAAGAAAATGCCATTATGGTCGCTGCTGGATCCAAAAGGAGATTGTGTTTTTATTTTCTGTATCAGTCATACTGTATTTGAGGCTGTTCTCGGTTGGATAGGCCTTATGATGTGCACATTAGTTTCCTGTTTTTGACCGTTTTTGGTGTTGGATGTTTTTATTGCCTTGTTTTATAGCGCTTAAATCCCATCATCTCTTTATCGTCCATATCTTGATTGTTTTTTTAAAAAATATGACTTTCTTTATAGAGAGGCGTTTGTTTATTCTTCAGCTACATGATCAGATTTCTGTCCAACATTTTTGTCCCCTGATGCCAATTATGTGCTGGAACCTTCAGAACCCTGATGTTGTCTGGAAACACACGTCTTTAACACAAGATGACTAATTAGTGAGAGAGTTTAGCGTGTGTGTGAGCATGTGTCTAACAGCATGTAGATATGTGTATACAGCATCTAGATAGGATGCAAATATATTCAGCGCTAAACGCTGAGAATTATGGTGGAAAACCTTTTGATAGAATCCATTTGTTTTTGTAGGCAGATAGACTTCTGTGCATAAAAAATGTTCTGTATGAAATCTGGCAAAGAAGATATTTTTTAAGAGTAATGTAATATAAACCTTGTATATCATACATATGATTTGTAGTTGTAAATTGTGCATGTAAAATTACGTTCTTTCCCAGTTTGTCTATCTGAGCATCCCAGCCCACAGTGGGAGGAGAAGAGACACGACACCAGCTGCCGGAGCTGAAACTCACAGAGAGCAGAGCAGAGCTCCCCTTCACCCTCTACCGGAGAGCTCGCGCGCCCGCGCCCGCGCACCACCCGATAACCCGCAACTGTCCACACAGTGGGAGGAGGGAGAAACATTTCCACAAGAGCCTGAAACCACACGAGACAGCACCAGCAGCTGAAGAGAGTTCGCCCGGCAGTCTGCCCGGGGTTCACCGTACCGACAACGACAAGATGGACAAAGTTTTCACTCGCATCTTCATCGTGATCGGTGTTGTGGTGTCGGCGCGCGCGCAGGTGTATAAAGGTGAGAGTTCTGTGGATTCCTGCAGTTCTGTGTCATGCGTGAGACGGAATTCGCGTCTGTGTTTCTGTTAAACTTCGGTTTTCACAGCATTTATAATAAAGCAGATGTTTATAACACTCATTAAACATTATGCTTGTGTTGTTATGTGGACACTTTAATGTTATTTAGCGCGTGTACTGGAGCGGTGCGTAAAGTTTGACGCGCCGGTGGAGAAACGCGTTCACGAGTCGGTAATGACAGGCTTCGCTTCTCTTATTTAGAAACAAAACCACACGGAGACTTTAAATGACATGTTATTGCTGGTTTGAGTGGTTTACGCGAATATAGTTTTGCCTTAGATGTTTTAAACGTCCATGAATAAGTCGATTCAATTAAAAGCACCTGTTTGTCTTATGTTTGACTTAATTATGTTCGAGTTAGAACCCAGAAGATCTTTATGTTCCACAGAGATTTTATTCTTAAAGTAGCAGCTGCTGGTTTGTATAAAGCCAGAAAGCGCTGCATTGATCTGAGGAACTCCGTGAAAGCATTAAAGGGTTTAAGAGAAGATCATCTCTCAGTGTGACTGTGGGAATGTGCGTTTCATTGATGTTTGTCTAATGAAACACATTTGTTCATTCAATCGATTATTTAATGGCTGTGAATTGGGACTCTGTAACCCAAACACGGCTTTGCTTCAGATGAACTGATTGTGATGTTCATTTAAAGTTTTTATAATGTGACTCTAATTTGCGTTATTTTGTGTTGCTTTTGTCATCATGTTGCACATGTGTGAGGTTTTGCTGGATGATCAGGACATTAAACTTGTGCTGTAGAATATGATGCTTGAATGACATTTTGGGTTCTGGTGTCAGTTAATAGTCAGTTTCAGATATATATTGGACTGGACACAACCTAGTCGCATATAACTCAGATTTGTTGCTACAGGGGACACAAAACGCGTGTTTAATCGGTCTGAACAATAGATTTGTCTGTGTGTAATGGAGGACATTAGCAACATTTAGATCAATATGTGAATGTAAAGGTAATGTGCATGCAGTGGTGCGGAAGGACTGTCAGATTGAGTCATTTTTAATGCTGTTTAATGACAGGATTCATTCTGGACACATGTGATGTGATCAGTCGTTCACTTGCTTTTTTAAACTTAAAGACCTTTGGTTATGGATGAAACAGACTGGTTGCATGTGTGGCACATGTAAGTGTTTTTCACAAGATGAGCATTTGAATGTAAAGAAACTAATGAAGGAAACTGCACTGTTTTTTGAAAACATCAGGTATAATCTGTATATTACTTTATGTAGATGTTGTGTATGTGTGTGGTGTGAGTGTGTGTGTGGTGTGTGTTGTTGTTGTGTACTGTATGTGTGTAGATGTGGAGTGAGTGTGTGTGGTGTGTGTTGTTGTGTACTGTACGTGTGTAGATGTGAGTGTGTGTTGTTGTTGTGTACTGTACGTGTGTAGATGTGGAGTGTGTGTGTGGTGTGTGTTGTTGTGTACTGTACGTGTGTAGACGTGAGTGTGTGTTGTTGTTGTGTACTGTATGTGTGTAGATGTGGAGTGAGTGTGTGTGGTGTGTGTTGTTGTGTACTGTACGTGTGTAGATGTGAGTGTGTGTTGTTGTTGTGTACTGTACGTGTGTAGATGTGAGTGTGTGTTGTTGTTGTGTACTGTACGTGTGTAGATGTGGAGTGTGTGTGTGGTGTGTGTTGTTGTGTACTGTACGTGTGTAGATGTGAGTGTGTGTTGTTGTTGTGTACTGTACGTGTGTAGATGTGGAGTGTGTGTGTGGTGTGTGTTGTTGTTGTGTACTGTATGTGTGTAGATGTGGAGTGTGTGTGTGGTGTGTGTTGTTGGCCTGTAGGGGGCAGTATGACTCACTCATCATGACTGATGTGATCTGTACTGTACATCACAGCTGCTCTGTGTCTTCATCATCACACTGCTGCTCATCTTAAGCAGTGATTTTCTGTCACTGTACCGCCGGACACATGCAGATGTGCAGATATAAATCAGCGCTCACTGATCAATAAGAGCAGCACAAGCATTGCAGTGGATGAAATATCTCTCTAGAAAGTTTTTAGATGTTATTTGGTACATCAGCATCAAGTCAGCATAAACTAAAACAATAGTCTATTAATACAGTATGTCAAATCAGCATGTACAGTAGATTTAACAACGTAAAACAAAAAAAATTCAAGCAATAGTTCACCCAGTGTTTATGTTAAAATGATGTTATTGATAATGTTGTTTAGCAATAATTCTGTAATGGTGATGTGGTATAGATAATGTTAGATGGTAAAACTTTATTATTTTGATATTTGCCATGGTGGTGAAATTATTATTGTTTTTTGTGGTGACGCAAGGTATTTCCAGAAATGCCATACCCTAAATATCACTTTAATCTTATACAATCACTGTAGTTTGTGTAATGTAAGAGAAACTGTGTGCAGTTTGTGTGATTGTCAGAGGTGTAGAAATGCCTGAAGGATGTGAATGATTACAAATAAAGACATAAATGACTGGTCACAGATAAACTGGTTAAACTGGGGTTAGCAGAAGCATGTCTTGGGTGGTGTTAGCAGGATGAAATAGGTGATGGTGGTACTGAGAATAATGACACAACACCAGTGTCACCTCTCAGCAAGTATTTCTGATGTCTTTTGCTTACAAATCAATACTTTACAATAATTTAATATATTATTTGACATAAGTTAACATTAACTATGAATGACAGTGCTTGACAGCAGTCCTTAATGTTGGATTAATACATATGAATACATTTATTAAAATGAATAATAAAACGATTGTATTTTAAGAAATGAACATGAACTAAGATAAGATAATAAGTGTTTGTCATTATTAGGATGCAGTGTTTCTACTGATCCTGTGTTTTTATAGTAATCTATTTTCTAAACTACAGAAGCATAAAATGAAATTGACGCTAACTATATCTTTATAAAATATATATAAATAATATGCTGATGAAAAGATATATTAACAAAAATCTGTCAGATCCATCAATTAATTTGATCTATTGGACCTCCACTTGTGTGTGTGTGTGTGTTAGCAGTAGTAACCACATACAGTCAAAGTCTTTAGCATGAGTAATATATAAGCATCTCTTGTGGTTTCTCCTCTCCTCGCAGCGCTCCGACTATCATCGATTAGCGCTGGGTAATTCCTGGACGTGCCGTATAAATATAAGACATGTACAGATCTCCAATAATCCGATGAGTGATTCCCTGCTGTGCCGCAGTGGCCGGGAACCACAGTCTGCTCCGACTGACACCAGAAGAGTCGCT